>CM067360.1:63609683-63732183 GCA_034401795.1 Chaetoderma sp. LZ-2023a
AATCTCGCCAAGAAGCATGGCTAGGATGGAGGGTGTCCCTATGGTCCCAAATAATCTCGTGATTTGTGTGCGCGCGTGCTTGCGTGCGCTCGTACGTGTGCAAAAGTTGAAATTCATCAGAAAGAGACGGCGCGTGCGACTCGGAAACGGTTGAAGATTTGCTATATAGTATAGACTTAAGCTGCATTTACCTGGCACGCGGGGTGCGGATTGCGGAACACAGAACAGAAAGATGGTATGCGGAATGCGGGTAAAATATCGCGTGTACCATTTACCTGCACGCGGTATCATTGCGTTATTTTATTGCATTTTTTTATTGGTGATATTGCGATATTTCTATCAAATTTCTTTGAAAAGCGACAACATATTGTTTACACTTTGATATCTAGCTTTCCACTGAGACCATTACAAAATGTTTATGTACGGAGGCGAGAGATGTAGATCCAAAATGACGGATACTGACGACTAGATTAAAAAATGATACCGTGGCCTAATCTAATAACATGTAATTATAATGTTACTGATTTCCGATTTTTTCGACAAATTAGTTCTTATAATTTTAGACGATGCATTAGATTTAACTACTTGGATTACCCTTTCGTTGCTAGGTTACATGTGCTCTATTCCGCAATGGAATCTTTTCCGTCCGGAAAAATCGCTACACCGAGCAATCGGTTTTTCCGCGTCCTGCCGTTCTGCGTTCCGCATGCCGCTTAAATCGCGTGCAAGTAAATGGATGAAGGAAAATAGTAAAGAGTGATTAGAAGTATATTCCGCGTTCCGTTTCAGCAACCCGCTTTCCTCATTCCGCGTGCCAGGTAAACGCAGTTTTACACCTATCTGATGCAAAGCGCCTTATATGGCGCCACATGGTGTCTTGTAGTTCCAGCATCGCGCTGCTCCCATAGTTTCTCCTCAGAATCCGACGGGTACTCGAGGGTCGGTGGAACGCTCATGTTCCAGTGCGGCTGGGCGACCATTGTCGCTTGTGTCAAACACTACCGTATCATCCTGACTATTGGTGTAGCCGGTGTGTTTCTGCATTACTAGTTACTTAAATTTGGTTATATTTAGCACCGCGAGTCGTAAGCCGGCTTCTAGTTGAAAAGTTGCTGGATTAACAATAAGAAATCGTTATCTGCAATATAAATATAGTGACGTATTCTGTGACGTCTGCGTTATGTCTCGCCAAAGATAGCTAACCCATCAATAAATATCTGAAAGGGACCCCTGTAAAGGAGGAGTCCCTAGCACGGCTAATTAATTTAATATACACTAATGCCTTGCCCGGGCCAATAAACTGGTTTTGCGAGAGGAAAGTGCCTCGCGCGGGCCTCCGCAACAGGAAATTGCCTACAACGCCGAAGCGGAGGAGGAGTTACGGCCGAAGCTGTACTCTTATTTAGATCAACGCTAAAGTGTGCCAAGAGATATATGTATATAATATTTAGGTTAGGGGTGCAAGCTGTATTATGTGGAGGTGGGACGCCAGTTTCAACAGAATCCGACACCGTCGTCTCTTAAGATAGTCGCTGGTTTAGTTGACGCTGCATTATTTTAGTGGTCCTTCCTGAGGAGCTAGGCCAACCTTTAGTTGCTAAGTCCAGACACACATGAGCTTATGCCTCAAACGGCTTATGCCTGATTAACTTTAAGGGATATTGCTTTCGATGAGCGACTCCTAACCACATGTCAGCGCAACCACGAGTAACAAGACATGGACAGATAACACAAAAGCAGTGAGCAAGCAATGTATCTAGTTACGGCGAAGGCTGAAGAAGGCGTGGAGAGCGGATTGGCTTCGCTCCCTGGAGCTAACGTTTAGTTTCATTTAGCGTTATCTAGTTGCCCTGACGCCCACTACTAGGACCTACCTATTATAATTAACATTAGCGCAGTGAATACTACTTTAGCTTAAAGACTAGCTAAGGATACAGGTTGAAGATACTGGGGAAGAGTGTGTGAAGTTTTTATTCTCACCATCGAGAAACCCCTGCGATTTCCCAGGTCGGCACTAACCAAACCGGTGGAGGGGACTACCAGACAATTAGTTGCTTACCGCGCTTACTTGTAATCAGCGCTACAGAAAAATAAGAGAACTATATTAAATTAAAAATGAGCGCCTATTTGTCATCAGCGCAATGTTCGTTCTTACAGCATACATAGTCTAGTTGGCGCCTGTTAGTCATCAGCGCATGATGGCGTCTGTTGGCGAGGTTCTCTGGAATCAATGTGGTATTCGAAGTTATTGGCGCTTCATAGTCACTGGCACCAAATTAATAACACAAGCAATAGCCGTTAAATTTACGGCTAGGTAGTAGCACACGAAACTTGGTGCTTGATGAAGATGCCTCCATTTGCTGACGAGGCTTGGTGATAGATTTAGGCACAAGACGATCCGCGTCACTTAGCTCATTGGCGATGCTGAAAGCATTGTTCGCAGACAGAAACGAAAGTTCAAAACATAGTGATGCACTAGATATGTGCTATATTTAATTTCTACTGGTTGGCGTGGTACGGCAGGTTCGGCGAGACATCAATACAGGCTACTCGTTTCACATAATAGTTTCGGATTTTACAGGCTGAAAACAGTGACTCGGCTCACAGAAGATCCATGAAGTTGGTAGATGGGAAACCTTCTTTCAATTTAGTTTATTATCCCCAGTAAAAGAGTAGATTCGCGTGTCTGTGTTGTTAATGGTCAAATGATCAGCTACGTGGGGAAATAGCAGCGCGGCAACGCTCTCTCAGCGAGACGGCGAATTCAGAAACTAGGGGAAGACAACTCGTATGACAAAATCACCCTCCAATATTTGGGAATGCCAGCCAGTTCCCGACCCACCAATTAATGATGCTCTTAACAGGGAAATAAGCGAAACCGAGACTAAAAAGGGAATACCCTCACCTAAAACCAATAAAGCACCTGGTGCACCTGGTGTGGATAAAATAATAAATGAATACATCAAGTCAACTGAACGTGTTATGGTTCCTATATACCATACGCTTTTTAACCACGTTTTGTAACACACGTTATTAACACATGAATTATACCAGATACATTGGCATTAAACCCTATTTTCAAAAAAAGAAAAGACCGTCTAGAGGAACCACAGAACATTAGCCCTATAAGCTTATTCAGCTGCCTAGACATATTATTTGCTAGTCTATTAACTAATAGAATAGACGATTACTTGGAACAAAATGAACAAATAAAAGAAAATCAAGCTGGCTTTAGACGTAAATATTCAACAACCGATCACCTGTTCGCAATCCATGTCTTAATAGAAATTTTCAAAAAAAGAAAACGAATGCTGTTGTGTGTCTTTGTAGATTTAGAAAAAAGCTTTTGTAAGGTATGAAGGGAGGCACTATGGGGGAAATTAATAAAAAAAAATATCAATGGGACAATTTTTAGTGTCATCCTTAATATGTATATGAGTAGTCAAGGGACCAGCTGTGAGCTATTGTTATGCAAATGAGCTCTTAACCTCTTTAAATACTGCGTTCTGATTGGATGTTTTGAATGAGTGGGTGGAGTCTATCATTCTAAATGAGCCGGTGGCCGTTGCACGCTATTGCTCTAAATGAGCAGGTATCTGCTATTGTTTATGCAGGTGGCTACTGTGTGCTATTGTTCTGTCAAAAATGATTGATGGGTATAGGTCACGAGGTCAAGTGAAATCGTTGGAGAACAATAGCGCACAGCCGCTCCCCTCCAGTCAATAATGATTGATGGGTACATGAGGTCAAGTGCAATTCGCTATCGTTCTAAATGAGTGGGTGGACGCTATTGTTCTAAATGAGTGGATGGCTGCTACTGTTCATGCAGGTGGCCGCTATGCGCTATTGTTCTAAATGTTCGGCTACAGGCTATTGTCTGTTATGATGTGTTAATGCATAGATTAATGTGTTTTGTCATGCGTTGATCGTGATCTTGCTGTGTTTAACGTATTAATTAGGTGGGCAGCGTCGCCCTCCCCTTCATGGTTAAAAAGATATTTTGAAACTCAGTCATTTAATTTTCAAAAAAATCAGAGCACTGCGTTACACGGGTAATATATAGGTAAACTAATCGATGTTGTATAATATTATATAGATAATAATCATGTATCTATCGTATTTAAAGAGTGGTCTTTAAATTGGCAGCCATTTAATTATTAAATTTTCAAAAAAGGTGTAAAGTGGCAGTCATTTAATTCTGAAGTTTTCAAAAAAATGTTGTTCAATTTCATACAGGCGGCTACACATTTATACATGTGGCAACATGTGTATGTGCCCGGACACAGTAATTTTCCTAGTTTTATTACCTTTTTTGGAAACCACGCTGCTGATCGCTGTTGAATGTTTTTTCATAAAATACGTCTTTCATATCGCAGACTATAAAATACATTAATTATACTGCATGAGAGCGCATCGGCCACATGCATGAAGAATAGCGCACAGCCGGTCATTTAGCACAATTGGGTCCAGCGCCCACTTATGAACAGTGGCGTCCAGCCGACACTTATGAACATGTGTTAGCACTTGATTATTTGAGTGCACTCCCATACATAAAAACACATTCTGGTGAACAAATATATCCCTTTTGGGCTACACAACAGTGATACTTTATAACCATGGGTTTTTTCCTATGTAATTCAGTCAAACCTGCCCTAAGCGACCACCTCATGTTACACCATTACATGGGCGCTATAGATTTTCTTAACCCTTTAACCCTTTAACCCTCGAATTTCTTCAAGTGAATTTCAATTTTCTCATAGAAAATGTCCATTTGCAGACCAAGAGAAGACTATTAAAAAAAAATTATCATTGGAATGACTGGCTCTGCTGGCTATCTATTTGTCTAGACATTGCGCCAGCAAACACCCACCACATACACCAACCACCACCATCATCATCACCACCAACACACACCACCATCATGACCACTAGCATCAACACCACCACCCACCAGCTTCACCACAACCGCCACTAGCACCACCACCACCACCACCATCACCACCACCACCACCACCACTACCACTAGTACTGACATACACCACCAACCACTAAGCACCACCAAACACCACTACACCTACACCCAACACCATGCATTAACCCCACTCCACCACCAATACTCACCCACCCACCGACCCCTATCGAATTTCTTCATATTCATAGACTATTTTTGAAAATCTAGCATTGGAATGACTGACTCTGATGTCTATCCATTTGTCTAGACATTGTGGTCGGAATTTGTCAGAGCGTGGTGTGTAAAATTGGCATACCGTAATACTTCAAGTTTATTTGAGTGCCTTTTTTAAAGTTGTCTCTTAACGGAGTTAGCATTCAGATTGGCAGACATGCTCTCTCTACAGTGGTGTATTATTTGCCACATGCGCATTACACGCATGCACAATTATTTATTCATTCGCAGTCAATTCGTCAACATTAACTTCGCCTGATTAAGCGTCAGTTGCAAAGATTGTGTGTGTATGCCCCTGTGTGCGCACCCCTACCCATATATACGCGGTATACATGCATGTGTGTATGCCCCTATGCGCCCCTGTGCGTGTACATACACGGTATACGTGCACGTGTGTATGTCCCTGTGTGCGCCCTGTGCATACATACGCAGTATGTGCGTGTGCGTGTGTGTGTGTGTGTGTTTGCCCCGGTATGCGTAAACACCATACACACTATTGCGCTTTCTAAATTGCTTTTGTGAACTGTAACCCGTCCTGGTGATATGTGGTTGTGGGATGATGGTGAAATAATCATCATCTGATTCCGGAGCTGTCGCTCCATAACATGTACGCACGCTGTCTTTTTGAGGAAGTTGCTATGTGTGGCAACCTTCAGGAAGCTGGGCATCTTCGCCAGTTAGATGTATGTGTTTAAATAGATGGTTGGCATCCCTGCCATTTGCGGCCAAAGCTCGGAAACGTATCTAATAACCAAATGGTAGGTTAAACTTTAGCAGAAGGCCCACATAAATAAAGCGGCAACTACCAATGCAGTATCTTTGGACCTACATAAGACGGTGACCTATGAATTCTTCGGAAGTCATCCATCGCGCCTTCACATAAACCAGCGTGCATCACATTAATTATAGTTTCACTAGGATTGAACCACCGCACATAGCTTTTTGGTTTGAACAAAAGAGTAGCCCTTTTTGCCAGCTCTTTTCCTCCGCTTCATCGTTGAAGGCATTTTCCTGTGACGGAGGCCCGCGTGAGGTACTTTCCTCTCGCAACAATAATATTTTGTATGTGTCAGGGGTATAAGTTGTTTATATTAAACTATTCAAGTAGCCTTGTTGCGATGCTCCCTTGTGGGGATACCTCTGAGGATTTACGAATCTGTGAGGTACCTTTGGTGAGCTCACGTAGAAAGAACACCAGGTGGCTCTATGTACTGTATTATTTTTGCTCATTCACTAGCAAACGAGTACCATTGTTTGTATAGTCATTTACGTTAAATTATTATCATCATGTCAATACTCTTAAACTAGTTAATTGACTGACATACCGGTGACACGAACAGTTGGGATGAGACCGGGAGGTTCAATCTCGGCGGCAATGGTCGCACGGCCCCACTGGAATGTGATCGTTCTAACGGCGCCAAAGGCCGGTTTTTGTACCTTCCGGAGAGTCGCGATACGGGATCCATAACCCCGAGAACCGTGGCTAACCAGCCTCCTGCGTATCCTGTACATGTGGTGCAATGGATTGGAGCAACATAACAGACCAGCACGTACCCCTGAGAGCTACAGTAAGCGGTGTTTTAAACCCGGATATCTTATTATCATGATAATACTGTGCGCTACTATTGTTCGGTAGAGTTACGTAAAACTAATCCTCAATCATTCTCCAACGATGCTTGAGATATCTTTGCCGTCTTAAGGCGTGGACTTGGTAATATATACATCAAACATCCACTCAAAAGCGATATCTGGGCTGGACTGGACTGACCATTCTGTATACTTAGATGATTACACTATAATTGACTATGACTTGTGCAAGGTATACTATCTTTTCATTTGGTACACATGAGCCCATTAAAGTCCCTATTCCGGATGGTAGATCTGATCGTTTATCTATATGTTCATATACATTTGGATAGTTATATAGTTCATTGTTATATTCATTGGTGTTTTATCTGCTGTAAAGTCTCTTCCATATATAGTTCAACGTTGTCTATTGGATTAAAGTAATGGTCAATTCCTAAACAGATATGATGACGTTGACTCGGATGATTCACCTCGCATCCATAATGGTTTTGTTCTGCCAGTTTTTGTATCTTCCTACACACAATACACGCGAATAGTCTAAACTGTTGATTTGTATGCGATGGGCAGAAATGATATGATACACCATGATACATGCTCTTACAGTACTGACAGAGTATCATTTCGTTTATCTCATCATTCTGTTTTAGTTGGTCTTGATGAACAGTATCATGCATGGACGCTGAAGAATCATCGCTAGAATTATTAGGACCGAGATAAGTAGATCCATCATTTGAAAACACTGATGTAGTTAAATTATTATCAGAAAATGGCAGTATGACAGATATATTCAGAATTATGCCTAACTACAAAAAGTCGAAGGCATGATTTTGAATAACAAAGCAGCTTGAAGCGTTCTGTTTCAAAACACCCCCACTCTGAGTCTGCCCGGTACAGACCACAATGTGTTGTTTGTAGCTTTTCGTTCTCTGTCCAGAAAAAACACTGTATATAAATGTGCAGATATTCGTCGCTTATTGAGATGCAATTAATACTATCCAGCATATAGGAATGTTTTACTCTCTCTCCCCCCCCCCCCCTCCCTCCCTCCCTCCCCTCCCCTCCTCTCTCTCTCTCTCTCTCTCTCTCTCTCTCTCTCTCTCTCTCTCTCTCTCTCTCTGTTGTGAGCTTGATGTGAGCAGCCGTGTATAGTTGAATCAATAGTGAGCAGCTGCGTGTAGTTGAACAATGGTGAGCAGGCGTGTTTAACTGAGACAATAGCGAGCAGCTGCGTGTAGTTGAGCAGTCATGCATAGTTGAGACAATAGCTATTAGCCGCGCACTCGGTAATCATGCTCTATATGCCAAAGGTTATGAGTCATATATATATTCATGAATCTTTTATTCTATATACAGTATTCTACATATGACAAAAGTATAATATGCGAGTAACAGCACCAATGATAAAAATGTACAATACATGAAGTGTAAATAAGTTTTATCAGAATTGATCTGACTACATTTATTTATATAACATAAATGTAGAACATATATATACAAAGTACAAGCACTAGTAATACAATACCAACACAACTCCAGATGCAATAACAAGCCATGGGCCATTAGGCGGTGGTCCAGTGGAAAGATGTCTGGTTGCTGATGCTATGGGGAGTTGCAGAATGGCGGTTCGATCCCCCGACCAGGAGATGGTGATCAACAAATTAAACTAATGGGTGCATGACTGTCGGCTAAGTTAGCACATAGAAATTAAAGCCGCACGTTGCCAGTGCGTCAATAAAATAAAAAATACATACATACATACATACATGCATGCACGCTCGGCGTGTTCAAATCAAAACTAGATATGCACCTAAATGACATAAAATACGATCATGACATAACCAACTAATAGATATATAATAATAAGACAATGTAGAAATATACCCAAATGCTAGGCGCAGAAGGGTGTAACCATGAGCGTAGGTGGCACACCGTAGCTGACACGGGGATAACCCATCTGCCCCACAGCACCTCCCAAAGTCAACTAGGGTCCTGATTAATGTTATTGAATAATGCCAACCAAACAAATAAACAATTGTAGTTAAACAAAGTACAAGCACTAGTAATACAATACCAACACAACTCCAGATGCAATAACAAGCCATGGGCTTATGCCTCGTAAAAAGCCCATAGCTTGTTATTGCATCTGGAGTTGTGTTGGTATTGTATTACTAGTGCTTGTACTTTGTTTAACTACAATTGTTTATTTGTTTGGTTGGCATTATTCAATAACATTAATCAGGACCCTAGTTGACTTTGGGAGGTGCTGTGGGGCAGATGGGTTATCCCCGTGTCAGCTACGGTGTGCCACCTACGCTCATGGTTACACCCTTCTGCGCCTAGCATTTGGGTATATTTCTACATTGTCTTATTATTATATATCTATTAGTTGGTTATGTCATGATCGTATTTTATGTCATTTAGGTGCATATCTAGTTTTGATTTGAACACGCCGAGCGTGCATGCATGTATGTATGTATGTATGTATTTTTTATTTTATTGACGCACTGGCAACGTGCGGCTTCAATTTCTATGTGCTAACTTAGCCGACAGTCATGCACCCATTAGTTTAATTTGTTGATCACCATCTCCTGGTCGGGGGATCGAACCGCCATTCTGCAACTCCCCATAGCATCAGCAACCAGACATCTTTCCACTGGACCACCGCGCCAAGACTAAAAAGTCAAGGTTTGGCCGACCAGCTTTGACATGTCTGATATACTGACACACTGACGATTCATATGGGACTATCTGTGGATGCACCTGCCACGATTCAATCCTAGGCTTTTACGCCTATTGTACTCTGACTCCAGCACGGCTCTGGCAGTATATGTATTGCGTTTCATGAATGACAAATTGTAGTAAACAAATCGTAGTAAAACGCATCGGGTAGTAATCCCTACGCGCCACGCTCACATCAATCGATGTTTTAATTAGTCGATTTAAATGGGGTGCCCACCCAACAGCCAATGCAAATACTCCATTGAATAACCCATTGTGCTCAAATCGAAAAATATGGAACGGGCTAGAAGGCGTGTTTATATGATAAATATATTTATCATATAAACAAGCTTTCTAGACCGTTCAATATTTTTCAATATGAGTGCACGTGCCATATTCAACGGAGTATTTTCATTGGCTGTTGGGTGCGCAACCCATTTAAATTGACCAATTAAAACATCGATTGATGTGAGCGTGACGCGTAGGGTTTACTACGCGGGACTGTTCTACCACGATTTGTTTTTATGAGGCGTGAGTCTAGACCCTAGCATTGGGAACTAGCATATAAACGCCTTAAATATTACAACACACACACACACACACGATTTGTTTACTACGATTTGTCATTCATGAAACGTCATCGCAAAATGTCATCGTTTGACAGTTTATCAGTCGGCAGCGAAGTAACGATTGATGGCCGTGGCTATAATTTTCAATGACCAGTTAAAATATTATTTAATGGCTGACATCGCCAGATTTTGTGTTTGTCATTATATTTTGCTGCGCATTCAGTATATGTTATCAAGTAGTGGTGCGTCACAGCGGCGGTATCGATTTCACGAAAATCAACAATGAGAAATCAGATAAAAGTCACATCAGCAACTATTGGCAAATATTTCAAAATTACAGTTTATTTGATAAATAAAATCTCAAACTCGGTCACTTTTCATATCACTATTATGAAACTCGTTGAAAATTATCAATTTTGCACTCGCTAAAGCTCGTGCAAATTGATAATTTTCAAGTCGGTCCATAATAGTGATATGAAAAGTGACCCGGGTCCAGATTCTCTATATATGTTAGGTATCTCTGGTGAAACACAACTCAGACGGCGCAGTATCGTTACGTTAAATATGGTATGCCATAAACTAGCAGAGGCTAGTCCCTAAAACTCACATTTTTATAAAGGCCAGGTTCTACTCGCTGTGCCAACTTCTAAAATAATACCTTAAACTAGACGAAGATAGGTAGGATGCGGCAGCATACCGGATTCACCAATAGCTGGGATGAAAAGGTGGTAGTTCGTACAGGCGGGGATACCCGCCTGCCCGTCCCCACTGGAACATGATCGTTCCACTGGCCCTAGAGGTTGGTATTTGTAAATCCCGGTCACCCGCAGTCTCCCTCCGCATTCCTCTAGCCTAGCTAACCAGGAGGAGATAGAAACGAGACGTCGAGAGGCCGGAGCTACAACATGACGTGGCCACGTCCTTAGACAATGGATTATATAAATATGGTGCATATTCTATGTTTTGTTATGTAAATATTATATATCTGTTATATTATGTAAATGTTTATATGCTAGGTATGCATCTGCGTGGCTCTGTATTGGATGGACTACCTGATTCCTTATGTAAATATCTTTTTAAGATAGCAAACAAAATCTATTTGAAGTTGAGCTTACATTAAATTTATGCTTTCTATTCAAGTTACCGCCTTCGCATTGTATTACCAAGTCAACAAAATAGTCTTTCATAAAACAGCAAATTGATATAATGAAATACGCACACCGGAAGATTATCTTATAGCCATATAAACTAGTTAATGCTAAATCATACGTGTATGCTAAATCACTGGACATTTTATTGGATTAACTAGTAAACATTTTTATACACCCATGCAATGCAGGATTATATTGTGCAATGGCGCTTGCCATCCATCCATCTAGTCGTCCGTCCGTCTGTTTGATTCTTGTCCGCTCCAAATCTCAAAGGGGTTTGAACATACATAAAAATTGTTTTGAATGACTATAGGAATGATTAAATTGCTAAAGTCAATGATCACCTGTTAAAATCCAGTCACACTCATAGCAGCTGTGTTTAATGTAGAATTAAATATCGTAACTTATAGTAATATAGCAGAAGTGGATCCAGATCCTCTTTTTGGGGCAAGAAAACGGAATGGTACGTCATATCCGTATCCCTCCATTAATGGATCCAGATTTTGTCTTAGCTTTACCCAACATCCCCAATTTAGACACCATTCTCATGACTCTGAATTGAGGGGGGGGGGGGTAGGGGGGGAGGGGGGGCTGCCCACATTTCACGAATGTTGGAATTGATTTGAAGCTTTGAAACCTAAATTCCCAGACTATAAATTTACATTATATACAGGTACACGGCAATAACTCCCAGTCAACCCAGTCAAATTAGTTTCAAAATGTTCAACAGAATGTTTATTAAACTGTAAATTCATCAAACACATACAGATCGTACACTTCAATGACATACTTTTCAATTTTCACAACACAGTTAGTGCTACATTATTTTAATTGTGAGGTCATCTAACTAATTATGTAATATACCTTTCCAATCTATCCATCGAGCATATGACATCATAATTAACTACTTGATGTATAGAATGGCATCATAATCAATGACGTCATGAATGACGTAGATAAGTATGTCACGAACGCATATTTGAAGACGGACTATGCGTTGTTGTACGAATTATGTGTATTTACTATTTACTAAATATTCTGCTGAATATTTTGAAACTAATTTGACTGGGTGGAACAGCACCCAGTCAAATTACTTACAAACTATTCAACAGCTTACATGTATAGTTCTCAGGAAATTGATAGTTAGAGCATTCGGGGATCGATCAATCCCAACACGGCGAAGTATGGGTGGAGCTGAGCTAGAGGTGGGCTGGAAAGGTCCATTGATTGTGAAATCAGACACATGACAATGAAATCCACATCCAAATATTTTGACAAATCAGAGATGCTCTCTATCGCCTGGCACTAGAGCATCATGATCATAGTGGCCATGGACTCCTAATCAAGCCAATGAATAATTAATTAATAGGGGCGTCTTACTCCCTCCAACTCCCACATAAACCACCAACAACTTTCAGTCAAATTTTTGTCAAAATATTACGCTTTCGCTCATTGAATTATTGTTTTGTGGCTTACAACAACGAGATAGTTAATAAAGACTCTATGGATGTTGAATGACTTATTCACAGCCAATATCTAGTGATGCACCGACAGCGATTGAAATTATATATTATCTAATTAAATTAATTAATGATTTAAAATAATTACATCCTAATAGACCACCAAAATCTCGCAATGCCATACTACATGTATAACAATAGCATACATCTGCTGTAGCAATTGTATATACAACGAAGATCGGAAATAACTTAAAACGTTTCCAAAAACAAAATAATACATACTGTTGATTATTTTGAACATTATTTGAATTGGAAAACATTGCTGACTAAGGCTTCCAATTCAATTATGTTCAAAAATATTCAACATAACATTTCTTACATCGTGTTCAAAACTGTATTGCCATTAACTAAAATGTTTCTGTTTTTGTTTTAGAAATGTGTTAACATATTTATGAGCTGTGCCATAGATACAATACACACCTTCCCACAATGACAAAGTTCTATAAAACACGTCAAGTATTTAACCCCTAGACCATTGAAATCCCAGCTTCATACATTCGATTCCCTTTCATAAGATAACTGGTATAAATAGAGGACGTGTTATTGCTGTAAACCGTTGCCGTCTAACACAGCAACAGTTTTACGCAACAGTATTTCCCAAATGTACACCAACATATCTTCTACTGACAGCAATTACAATTTTGGTATTAGTGTTATAAGTGTTAAGTGTCTTACCGCTGCAGGCCACCAGACTATAATTTCAAAGGGCAATAACTCTGGACTTGCTGAATTTTATGAAAACGATTTGACTGAAAGTTGTTGGTGGCTTAGCCACCAACAAATTTCAGTCAAATTGTTTTCAAAATATTCAGCAGGCCCAGAGTTAAACCCCATGGAAAATGAAGTCTGCATAAATTTAGCAGACAGACAGTTAATATGCATTTGATATATAACTGATAGCCTATATCATTATCTCCATTAACAATAATACTAATTTAGGAACAAATATACTCACTGAGTGTGTGTTCAACCCACTCCCTAAATCAAACCCGGCGATAACACACATGATATTGACAAATAATAACAGATAACATATAAATGATAACTGACGCAAACTGACAACGATTATCTATCATTCTTGTGTCATCATTTCTTTAGAGATATGATAAACCAAGTACTCGGGGTCATAAAACTTATACGTAAAAGATTCTCGGAAACAAACAAGAACAAATTCGTCCAATACCCGTGTCGTTGATATATTTTTCAAGTCCAGCCTATTTCTGAAACAATGGTGCTGAAAGTTCTTGCTGTTGCGTTATAGTGTTTGCCCGCAAAATTGGTATATATCTTATTATCTTAGGGACCCGACAGACACACATCAATCCAAGTTCGTGTTATTGAAAAATCCTTCAACAATTTTTATTTTGAAAACAATGTTGCTGAAATCTATTGCTGTTAGGTTTTAGCTTTTGGCCACACAATTGACATACATGTACAGGACCACATGGGCAAGTTTCAGCCAAGTTTGGAAATGATTGCACCAGTAGAAACGGAGCTTTTTAAGGATGCATAAACATTTATATTTTGAAAACAGTTGTCATTGGGTTTTAGTATGTGCCTCGGGACCCCACGGGCATTCTTCTCTCCAAATTATGAGAAGATTCCCCCCGTAAAACAAGAGTCCAAATTATGAGAAGATTCCTCCCGTAAAACAAGAGTTATTAAAAATGTCTTAAGATCAGCAACAACAATCAGCACTTCATGCTCCCATTAAACCTGACGTCTAGCGACGTAGCTAAAAATGTGTACAATCCAATGAATCACCTTTGCTACATAATAAGCCACACTACACGTTAGATCAGGTACATGCATTATTATTTCATCAAACATTGACTCCACAGATCAAGTTGAGTGTACCCTTTAATGGCCAAGCGGGTCAAAATCGGCTTCTGGTGAGGTCCATATGTGCATAGTCCATATGCAGACATAACACAATAGTACTATTGAAAATGTACTACTACAATGACTGTCTTGACTGAGCATGCCATTTCAGTGCTAACTTAAAAAAAAAATCTTCCCTTGGTCTGCAAATAAGGAATTTTCTGAAACGTAAAAAAGGAGGATTCCAGTTTCTCAATCAGTCATGACATCATAATCAGCTATGTGACATGTAGGATGACGTCATAACCAATGCCATCATGAATTACGTAGATAAGTGTGTCACGAACGCATGATTGCTGACGGACTAAGCATTGGTGTACGAATTGTATGTCTTTACTATTTAATAAACATGATGCCATAGGCAGAAACAGCACCCAGTCAAATTAGTTTCCAAATATTAAACAGCTTACCTGTATCTCTGGAAATTGATAGTCAGGGAGTTCAGGGATCAATCAATTCCAGCACGGGTGAAGCGTGAGCGGAGCTTAACTAGAAATGTGGGGGGGGGGGAATAACTGGAAATGGATCACTCTATTGTGGATGACACCGCCACTTGACTATGCATTTGTATCCCATTACAGCTTCTCTTTTCTGAACAGTATGTCTGCTCGCTGCTATGGCTATCATTGCCCGAACTATGGCCACCTGGCATTAAGGGTATATGATTATGTGTCAACAAGGCAAACGAACCAGAAAATAAGCAAAGCTCAAAGATTTTTAAAAAAGCAGAAAAATTAATCAAAATCAACAATAATATAATGCATATTTAAGCATCTTATAGAACATATCATTACAAGTTTTATTTAAAGTGGATAAGACTTTGTTGATTAATCTGTCATTTGAAAAAATCTTACCCGCAGAATAACCTTAATCTGGATGCAAGTCAACCCTAATAGAACCAAAGTCCAAAACCAGCGAAAATATTTTTAAAATCATTCACATTATGATGCACATTAGATGGAATCATAGTAATAAACAAAATCTCTGAAGTTTTATTGAAATCTGCTTTTCTGAGTAAATTGTCATTTGACAGTTTTAGTGATGCGGTGCATCCCAAAGGATACCCTGACCTTCCACTGAATCCCGCCTGCAATTGGTGAATCCAGTTTCTCAGTCAATCATATGATGTCATAATCAACTTACTACGTCTCATCTAAGCTGACATCATAATCAAATATATCATGACTGACACGGTATAGTAAGTAATAAACGCTTAATAGTCCGTCAAGCTTTACAATTTAATAATAGACGATTTAATAATAGGCAGCAACAGCTGCACATAGTCAAATTAGTTTCAAAATTCTCAAGAGCTTACCTGCATAGTTTTCTGGAAATGGAGGTTCAGGAAGTGTACTGATCGATCCATTCCAACATGGACAAAGCGTGGGTGGAGCTGAGCTAGAGATGGGTGTGGCTTAGCTAAAACTGGATTCCTCCATCAATCTTAAAGTTGAGTGAACATGAACTGATACTACAAGTACAACGCATCCATACACAAAGATTGGTTAATGTATACAAACAAGAGACCCAAGGCCTGTGAGGCTCACCTGGACCATTAGCATTTGAAACATTTGCATTTAAATATACATGATTCTTTACATTAAACAAGATGGAAAAATATTTCCAGTAAAATCCTGAATGGAAATTCCGGCGCATATGATCATAGGATCATTTTATCCAAGGAGAAGAAACAGTTTGACAATTTGCGGTAGATTATTAATAAAAAATCTAGAGCCCATCACCACAGGATCCTTTCATCCAAATTTTGTTGAAATCGCTCAGAATGGTAATGAGAAGAAGCAATCTGACACTTTTCCGGTACATTTTTCATAAACTAGGATTTTCACACAAAAATTGATCAATCAAAATTCCGAATGGAAGTTCTGGAGCCATAGGGTACTTTCAGCCAAATTTCGTTAAAATCGCACAGAATGGTAAGGAGAAGTTCTAGAGTCTACCGCGATAGAATCCATCTAACCAAATCTGGTTGAAATATGTCAAGAAGCTATGAAGAAGTAGCATTTTGACCATTTCCGGTAAATTATTCATAACATCTCAGATTTTCGTCCCAAAAGTTTATGAAACAAAATTCTGAATGGAAGATCTAGAGCCTACGACTATAGGGTACTTCCAGCCAAATTTGGTTGAAATCGACCAAAGTGGTTAATGAGGAGTATGCTTTAAAGCAAAAGTTGACGGACGATGGACGAACGACGGACGGTCGTCATGGCAAAAGGTGAGCTAAAACCTGACCTTAAAACCTGGATAAGAATTTTCTATGATGCTCAATAAACTGTGAAAAGTAGGTCACACTGACCTACTTTTGATACAGCCATAAACCAAGTTTCTCTTACTGTATACAACAGCTGCGTAATAGGGAGACGGCATACTCTAGAGTGGACATGAATATTGCACATACTATATACGATATCTCCACCATTCCTTATTCGATTCAATTTTAGAAGGCAGATCTGGATACCCGGTGGAATTTGTGTTAAGATTCGCCCAAAGATGGAGCGAATTAGACCTGAATTAACAATTTAGAGAACACGGAAAAATAGACAAAAGATGCCAGCTCCATACCTACAGTACAGCGTGCCCGGCCTAGTTGGATTGTCGTGCATGTGCGGTAGCTGATCACAGACTCGTTTTCTAAGCGTGTTACAGCACACGCTCTATGCACACAGTCCATAATGGTCGTATTCGAGAGGTGAAGAGGAAGGTGCTGGTACAGAATGGCCCTATGCGATCCGCGCTACACAGCGATGGCCAAACACCATAATTTCCATTGATGGACTATACAAGATGTCGCAGCTCCCCGTAAAACTTGTCCAGCAAAGATGGTCCATATTTGTCAATGTGCTAATAATTCCAGAAGGCACATCAGCAAAGAGAGCTTTGGAATTAGCCATACTAGCCAGGAAATGACGCCATTGAGTAAATGTGTTAGTCATGTTGCGAAGTGACCTGGAGAACGCAGGTCTCGGTACGCTAAGATCAAGAATGGACCTGAAGACGCTAAAGATTTTTGGTTGAGGACAAGACACAGTGGTCAAAAGCAAAGAATGACTGATTTCAGTTGCAGGATGTTTCTACTACTACAGAAGCAGAATACAGTAATCATACATACATTTGGTTTCCTTACGTCTAGGTGTGTAATTTAAGCCTCAAGCTTCTAAATGTCTATAATATTAACAAATTTATTTTCAAGAATTTCGGCATGAATATGCACATGTAAAATATTTTCAAAATATCCAACTGCTTACCCGAATAGTTACATTGGAATTGAGATTCTGTGAATTCATGGTTCAAAGTGATATCAGCGGAAGAAAACAAGAGTCACTTGTATGCATGTGCATAACTCAAGAATTTACAGACGTTCTTTAGTGGGTATGGGTGGCAGAGGCGTGCTGCTTCTAAAATACACGCCAACCCTTTAACTCACGAACATTTAAGTCTTCTCATAGAAAATATCATTTTGCAGAACAAAAGCAACTTATTTTTCAACATTTACCATGGAATGACTAGCTCGCTTATCGAGCCATTCAATACAGTTGCAGATTTCCAAAAATAATCTTCACTTGATCGGCAAATGGGCATTTCTCAAGACCACTGCAGAAGCCGTTTTCTACCAACTTGAGCGTTAACTTGGTCAGTCTCCATTTAATTTTCATTTATTCTTTAGACGCTGGCGTCCCAAGTGTGTGCACTGCGTTTCATTTTTATAGAGATTAGGCCTTACACGTTCACGAAAGCCAGTTCTAGACAGAATACGTGGATGATTGATTTTATCTGACTCAACGTCAGGACCATCAGAATAATCAACTTAATCTTTAAAAATTAAATTGTTAAAACAAGGATAGTAATGAAAAGAATAAAACAACACCCTGAAATATCAGCAATCATGTTAACACCCCCTCCCCCATATATGGACTAGAGGTTTCTTCAATGAATTCCATGTCACATAGCTCTCCTGTATACCCCATAGAACAATAATACAATGCACCATTCAGCAAACTCTGACATATGTATCCCGGAATACATTGACAGCTGAAATTGGTAATTAGATCCAGACATGTTCCGCCATTAGTTGGTTGGTTGGTTGGTTGGTTGGTTGTAGGAGATCCCTCCCATAAATTGGGAGCACCCTCTTTCGAGGTAGCATATAATATGTAGACTTCTGAAGTATTTGCTTCTGAAATATCTACAACTCTGATATGAGGAAAAAGGATCGCATTTGGTGGCATTGGTAGATATATTGTCTTGAGTACAATTAAATCAAGTGTAGTAGGTTGTGTTGTTCACTGTTGATCAGGGTTGACGCATCAAATAGAATTTGCAGGAACGTTTCATTCGACTGTTGCATGATTTGCGATAGCTCACTTTGTTCATGCGAGTCTAGTGATGTGCTAATCTTTTGTTTGTAGGATGTACGTATTGACTGATATTTGATGCAGGAGCAGAGGAAATGCATCCAGTCTTCCAGTTCCTGATTACATAAGACACACGTGGGATCAACATCATTCTGGTTAAAACGTGCACGGTTTGCTTGTAGAACATGTGCTCCAGTCACAATCTTAGCTTTGATGCATGCTCTTTCGACACCCCTTATATCTGTTGTTACCGCTGTCCATAAGTGATGTGGTTGATTGAGCTTGCATGCCTCCAGGTTAATGAATCGACTTGACATTTTCTGAGATGCGTCTTCTATTAGTAGCTGATGGTTATATTGATCAACATGTTTTCGGATAAGCCTTTTTCCGTTGTAAGTGGTGAGTGGATTCTGTAGCAGGGTTGATGCTGTTGGCAAGTTGTACTTGTGCAGTAAGTATCTTATGTGCGTGAATCAGCTTTTGCTATTAAGAGCTTTAGTTGCATTTGTCGTATAGCTAATTCATTCTCAATTGAGTTTTTACTCGTACATATATCCATGTAGAGGCTGATTGTCCGCTTGTCAATGACAGTTTCTATCTTCACAGCTCCAATCAGCAGTAGCGCTATTGCATTTCCACACATGTCGGGTAAATGCTGTAATTGCTTTAGTATCTTTTTTCTAGAAGTTCTCTAGCAGCAGGATATCAGCTTTTGTCAGTCTCTGGACTTCCAGCCCGTGTAGCATTCTGGGTATGATGTATATTTTCCAAATGTTGGTAGAGACTATTGGATTTACTCCATTTCTGACATGCAGGCCTGCACCCATTAGTTAATACAGCGTGGCTCTGGCTTACTATATCTACTTTCCCTGTAGTGTCTCTTAAAATCCCCAGGTGTACCACTGATGGGCAGATGGGTATTAGGTCACTATTGATGGTCGGTTGGATGTTCTTCTGTTATGACTGAGCTGTTCTTGCTGATTAATGCACTCTTGGCTGTTAATTTTCTGCCTATTCAGATTGATGTTGTTTTCCACGATATCCACCATTCCTTCCATGCTATGGATGTCATTGCTTACAAGGGGTATATCATCTGCACATGTTGGATTGCCAATCTTGAGATCTCCTACCGTATATCCAAGTTCTGACCTCTCGATGTTGTGTAATGTAACATTGATGTATATCTTTAAAAACTCCCTTGCCTTGTCCCCTGCTTGATGGATATTTCATTGTATAAACTCCCATTCCATTTGATAATTGAGGTATGTTTGTTGTATTGCTCTGCCAATAAGCACCAAAGAGGGCCCTCAATGCCATGTTCATAAAGTGAGAGTAGCAGCTTGTCATGCCAGACGATGTCAAATGCTTTTTGTGCATCTAGTAAGGTAATGTACAAACTTGATTTTGAGTCCTCTGCATCAGACAAAGCTTCTGTTACAAGTAGAGCCGCTAGCACCGAAGAGCGCCCTTCTGTAAAGCCTCTCTGATGTTTATTCTGTAGTGGGCTTACTATTCTTTTTATTCGCTGAAGTATGAGTTTTTCTAGTGCCTTGGTGATTATTTGGAGAACAGTGATACCTCTATAATTATTTGGGTCTGTAGCATTTTTCCCTTCTTAAGGATTGGTGATACTAGGCCAGTCTTCATGCGGTCTGGGACGTGACAGAGTATTCCCATGCCATTTAATAACCGATGTAAGAATTTGCATACTGGCTGTCCACCATATATCAAGTGATCTGCACATAATGAGTTGACATCTGGTGCTTTCTTCTTATTTAAGACAACAATTGCCTGCTCTCTTTGAGTCATAAAGAACTGTGCTAGCTTTTCATCCGAAGCCCGACATATGTTTTCTATTATCAGTTTCTTTAGCTCGATCTGCTGTCTTACTACTGGATCAAAGTTATCATCCTCCATAGGTTCAGCCAAAGCGGTAAAGTGAACTTCCCAGCCCTGTACTACATCTTCATTTGTATATTTCTTACCATCTATCTTTATGAGCTGACTTAACTTCACTGTATATGCGATCCCGCTCTCTTGCTTCTTGCCTCCTTAGGGCTAGATGTAGTACCGATTTAGCCTCCTTTCTTCTTTGCTGTTTTGGATGTTCATTTTTATGTGGACAATCTGCTACATTCCATTCATAGGTTGCTAGTTTACTCTCCTTAATGGCGTCACTAATTTCATTAGTGGTACGGGCTAAGCCTGATTTAGACAGCTTTTGTTTTCTTGTCTCTGCTAGCTTCATAGAGATACGAAGTAGTACGTTTGTCAGATATGCTAATTCGCTCTCTATATCGAAGATGGATTCTACTGTTCTGCATGGTCTAAGCTGCTCTGCGATTTCCACTTTATATTCGTCCTGGATCTTCCACCAATCTATCTTATTTATTTCTGGTGTTACTACTTTCTTCTTTGGTGTTGATGGGATTCATGATTATGCTATCGATACTGCCAGTGTTATTACTGTGTGATCTGATGTGTTGGATGGATCAATTATTAGTGTGTTGCCATGACATTCAGTGCCGTGAGTGAAGAAGTAATCCAGCTGAGCAGTGGCTTTACCATTTACATGGAAGACCGTATGTTTGTCCCGTGGTGTGAATAAGGTTTTGCTGAACATTCGTCTATTTTAGTATGACAATTAAGTCCAGTGAAACCTGGAACACAGTGACAGATAAAACATTAACACTATCAGAACATCTCCCATTATTCATGCACGAATTTGGTGAACATTCATCTATATTAGTTTGACAATTATTTCCTGTGAATCCTAGATCACATTGACAGCTAAAACCATGAAATCTATCCAGACATATACCGCCATTCCAACACGGATTTGATGAACATTCTTCTATGTTAGTTTGACATTTATTTCCTCTGAATCCTGGACTACATTGACAGATAAAACCATTAACTTCATCCTGACATGTCCCATTATTTATACAGAGATTTGGTGAACATTCGTCTATTTTTGGTTTCACATTTATTTCCTCTAAAACCTGGAACACATTGACAGATAAAACCAGTAATTTCATTCTGACATGTTCCACCAATTCACCTTTCCAGAGTATGTACCCATCATATGACGTCATAATCATCTACGCGGTGTGTAGAATGACATCATATTGGATGACGTCATGAATGATGTCGATAAGTACGTCACGAACGCATATTTGAAGACGGTCTATGCCTTGTTGTACAAATTGTTTGCTTTTACTATTTAATAAATATTCTGTTGAATATTTTGAAACTAATTTGACTAGGCGCTGTTGCTGCCATAGGCAGGAACAGCACCCAGTCAAATTAGTTGCAAAATATTCAACAGCTTCCCTGTATAGTTTTCAGGAAATTGATAGCTAGGGCATTTGGGGATCAATCAATCCAAACACGGCGAGGTGTGGGTGGAGCTTAGCTAGTGATGGGTGGGGCATAGCTAAAAATGGAAAGGTCCATTCTACACAGATGTGGAGAACATTCGTCTATATTAGCTTAAGATTTATTTCCTATGAATCCTGGAACACAATGCTAGCTGAAACCATTAACTCTTTCAGAACATATCCCCATTAACATTGACCCATTAACTCTATCCATACATGTCCCATTATTCATACACAGATTTGGTGAACATTCCTCTATATTAGTTTCATATTTATTTCCCTTGAATCCTGGAACACATTGACAGCTAAAACCATGAACTTCATCCTGATATGTACCACCATTCCAACACGGATTTGGCGAGTATTCATCTATATTAGCTTAACATTTATCTCCCTTGAATTCGGTAACACATTGACAGCTTAACCCATTAGCTCTCTGAACATGTCCCATTATTCATACACGGATTTGGTGGAACATTTGTCTATGTTAGTTTGATATTTATTTCCTGTGATTCCTGCAACAAATTGACAACTAAAACCATTAAATCTATCCGAACATGTCCCATTATTCAAACACTGATTTCGTGGAACATTTGTCTATGGTACTTTGACATTTATTTCCTGTGAATCCCTGAACACAATTACAGGTAAATACATTGCTACACAGATTTGTTGAACAGTCATCTATATTTAACAGATGAACAGATGGATAGATAGATGAATGGACGAACACACACACACACATATCACCCCCACAACCCACCCAGCCACCACCACCACCATACAGACAGCACAACCACAATACATACACCGGCCTTCGGCGGCATGAGTAATGATGTAGAGGTCCATCTTGAAAATCGAAAATTTCCATCACTAGTGTACAATTTGTATGCCTTTAATGAATTTATAATACTGAAAATATTTGTCTTTGATGAATTTACAATATCGTAAATATTTTGACTGGAAGTTGCTGTCATAGGTAACCACTTTTCCCTTCCTTTAATGATGGCAAGCGAAACCTATCCACCATTTTGGATCTTACGATAATTTCGTACTAAACATTTGGAACTGAGCTCGGGTGAGTATAGTTGACTAGCTAGTTAACTATTTCAAGTTCGACTGGGATCTAGTTAGCTCTCGTTACATGTAACTATGGTTAGTGAGTCGAACTTGACCATAGTTACATAATTGCCACACTACACGTTAGATTAGGTACATGCATTATTATTTCATCAAACATTGACTCCACAGATCAAGTTGATTGAACCCTTTAATTGTCAAGTGGGTCAAAAGTGGCTTCTGGTGTGGGCCATATGTCCATTGTCCATATGCAGAGACTGAGCCTGTCATTCCAGTGGTAACTTAAAAAATAATCTTCCCTTGGTCTGCAAATATGGAATATTCTCAAACATGAAAATGGAGGATTCCAGTTTCTCAGTCAATCATGACGTCATAATCAACTACATGACATGTATGACAATATCATAATCAATGATGTAATGAATGACATAGATAAGTGTCACGAACGCATGATTGGTGATGGACTAAGAAGCGTTGTTGTATGAATTGTATGTCTACTATTTAATAAGCATGATGCCATATGCAGTAACAGCACCTAGTCAAATTAGTTTCCAAATATTAAACAGCTTACCTGTATAGTTTTCTGAAAATTAATAGCCAGGGAGTTCAGGGATCAATGAATCCCAGCGGCAGAGCTTAGCTAGAAATGGGGGGGGGCATAGCTAGAAATAGATCACTCTATTGTGGATGATACCGCCACTGGACGATGCATTTGGTATCCCATTACAGCTTCTCTTTTCCGAGCTGGTGGATTAACAGTATGTTTGCTTGACTCTCAGTGCCCCAACTATGGCCACCTGACATTAAGGGTATATCACTATGTCTCAACAAGGCAAGAAAAATCCACACTAATATAATGCAGAGTAAATGTAAGCATCTTATAGAACAAATCATTACAAATTTTATTTAAAGTGGATAAGACTTTGTTGATTAATCTGTCATTTGGAAAAAATCTTACCCGTAGAATAACCTTAATCTAGATGCAAACCAGCCCTAATAGAACCAAAGTCCAAAACCAGCAAAAATATTTTCAAAATCATTAACATTATGATGGACATTAGATGGAATCATAGTAATAAACAAAATCTCTGAAGTTTTATTGAAATCTGCTTTTCTGAGTAAATTGTCATTTAACAGTCTTAGTGATGCGGTGCATCCCAAAGGATACCCTGACCTTCCACTGAATCCTGCCTTTTGGTGAATGCATGCAATTGATGAATCCAGTTTCACAGTCAATCATATGACATCATAATCAACTTAATGTAAGCCGACATCATAATCAAATATATCATGAATGATTACAATATAGTCTGTCACAAACGCTTAATAGTCTGCCAAGTTGTACAAATTGCATGTCTTTACAATTCAATAGGCAGCAACAGCTACACACGGTCAAATTAGTTCCAAAATATTCAACGGCTTACCTGCATAGTCTTCTGGATATTGAAGTTCAGGGACTGCAGTGATCGATCCATTCCAACATGGACAAAGCGTGGGTGGAGCTTAGCTAGAGATGGGTGGGGCTTAGCTAAAACTGGATTCCTCCATTAATGTTGAAGTTGAGTGAACATGAACTGATACTACAAGTACAACGCATCCATACACAAAGATTTGTTAATGTATACAAAACCCCTCAACTTAAAACCTGGACAAGAATTTTCTATGATGCTCAATAGACTGTGAAAAGTATGTTACACTGACCTACTTTTGATACATAGTGGGGGGGGGGAAGAGTGGGTGTGTGGTATGTAATAACTACGACTTCAGATAGTCTGGGTTCTTCTCAATTGGAATTAGGTAAAACCTTACACTGAGTGTTATGTGACTCAAAGGTCTGAATGGCCCGAGAAAAATTTTTTCTTGGCCTTTTATACTCTGCGGACCGGGCACAGCTTACCCTACACCGGTTATGACTGTGGTGCTACTTTCAAAAAGCTATGTTGAATCTCCCTAGACATCAGAGATCTAATTTGGAAGTTTTTTGTAGCAGGAGAAAATAATCTTTTCAAAGGCTAGAGGGGTTTACACAGCAATAAGAAATATTTTTGAGTCAGAACATTGTTTTTTCAAGTACGTAACAGTGGATGATTGTCATATAATGAGATTGTTCTCTTATTTAGATAGGGCAATGCTAATGGTAGGCACATAGGTTCATGCTAGTGGCCGTGTGTTTCCGACTGTAGATTGGTGATTCTTGGGATATGTGCTGGTTTGAAATTTGCAGATTTGAGGAGTTAAAAATATTCCTCTGTTTTCCAGCTTTTGAATTTAGTGGATCCCAGAAGTTCGAGGTGACAGTGGAGGCGTCCCATGTTGAAAACAGATGTTTCCTCCATCATGTACCACAGGTTCAAAGATGTTTTTGCTCAAATCGGAGATGCTTGCAGATGTTGCTTCTGGCGTAGTGACTGTATCAGAAATCAGATCATCTAACATTTGAGTCGCATTTTCTAGCGAGTCACCTCCCTTCATTGGAGGTGCAATAGTTGATGAAGGAGAAATAGAGCTAGTGGGACATTCCCCCGAAGCAGCTTAACATAGCCCTTTTTAGAATGTCTAGTTCGTCACCTTTCCGTTCTGATTTGGCTAAAACTCTTGACATAACGATTGGTGAGCGTTTATCAAGAATGTTCTCAACACCTATGTCTATAGGTGTTTGGTTTGACACTATTTATTCATGATGAAGTCCTTTGATGACAATAGTTTGCTTACATCCAGTTTGCGAGTTTTACCGATTTTAGGAATTATGTACCCCGATGTTGTCGGTCAGTTGAGACTGTATATGGATTTCGTCGGTGGTGACACCACGACTTTGTATACCCGCCTGATGTCTTTTACTAATGGTGCTTGCTTAAGCATCAGGAGCACAATATTTTCGGCCAGACCATGTTTGTTGCTGAGATGATCCTTTACGTAACCTTTTCTGATAAAATGACTGTCACAAATGGTACAAAACCAATTCATTTTTTCATGATACTCTCTAAGGTGTCGATTGCGTGGTCTACGACAAGATAAGAATTTCATACACTTCCCACATTGTGCCACTGCTTTGTTCTCCGTGATTGATACAAAGAAACCCTAGAACTGTAAATCAAATTGCCTTCCAAAATATTGTATAAATTTTTGAAACTTTAAGATAGTTGATACAACTCGACCGGAAAGGAAAGTTTCATGTTTTAGCAATTCTAAACGAATGAGTATGAAAAGGACAGTTGTGAAAGGTGTTTGGGGAAGGAATAGTAGCATAGGATCTGTCATGATGATGTTACTAAGTTTGCTCTTGCTGAGCCAGTAATGTCATCTAGCATTTATGACGTAATCAAGCCGCAGGGATGAAAGGAAAGAACGAATGACGGCATGCGTCTATGGCGTCATTACATGGATATAACTCAGAGGGGAATCCTGTATATCTGAATAAATGGGGGATGGCTGTAGGGGCACGGGGGCATAAGGCAGTGATAACTATGTCATGATACGCGGGGGCCTAGCATTCAAGGCACCCCTACGCCGTGTTGTTGATGCCTTGTGGTTCCATGCAGTGGAGTTGATGGATCCAGTGTGATTCTTTGGATCGTCTCCAATGGATGGAGTTGTTGTCATTAGGGTCTGATGAGACAACTTGAATGATGAGATACTGCATGTCATTCCTTGAGTGTGCATGGAGGCTGAAGTGATACGGGTGTGTCATATGAGGCACTATTGTAGAAGTAAGATATGCTTCTTAAATGTTCCTTGATGTGTGTTCCAAATGGGCGTTTTGTTTCACCAACATACTGTTTCTTGCAAACTGTGCATGTGATGAGATAGATTACGTTTCTCGTTCTCCCTAGTTGCCAATGATTTTTCATGTGTGTGTGTGGCCAGCATGTGTGCTACGAAAAAATAGTGGTTTTATCATATTTGTGCAAATATTGCAATTCCTCATGGTGCAATGCTGGAAAGGCTTGCGAAAAGGAGGACTGCCCTTCTCAGGATTGGGAAGACATGTTCTAACCACTTTGTCTCTTAGTAAGTTTCATAGACACCAGTGTAAAACGATCTCCTGGAGGAAAAATCTCCTCATTATTCACCAAACCCACTGATACTCATGGCTACTTGGAATACAGCTCGGCCTATATCGCATCATTCAAGTTCTCTCATCAGATTCTGATGATGACAACTTCACCCATTGGAGACGATCCAAAGAATCACGCTGGATCCATCAACTCCACCGCATGGAACCACAAGGTGCGCCTTGAATGCTAGGCCCCCCCGCCTAGCATGCCGTAGTTATCAGCCCCCTACGTTTGATATGGCCATAAACCAAGTTTCGTTACTGCATACAACAAGAGGCGCAAGGGCCGTGACATTCAGCTGCGTTACAGGGAGACAGCATACTCTATACGTTGAAAAACCTTTGAAACTACTGAGAAAATTTACAAGAGGGACAACTCTGATGTTTTTCATCGAATCAACTTAATTTTTACAGTGCAAATACTAGATGCTCAGATGAACATTTTATCATGTTGATCTAAATCTGTCCAGAGTCAGAGATAACGAAACAAGTGAATATTGTGGGCGGCACACAGACAAACAAACAGATCGCTGCCAGACCAGGGGTGTGGGTGGGTGGGGGAACAAACTCAAGAGTGGACATGAATATTGCACATACTATATTATAATTTATAGGACATTTATGATAATGCTGGTTACTGGGCAAACACAGGGCGTATTGGTTCGGTACCAGCCCAGTAACCTGCCTTATCCGGCCTTCACATAGTAGTAGCTAAAATCTGAATTTGTGAAATATTAATAATGATTTTGTGAGACAGAACTGTACTTACACACACAGTATGTAGAATCCTAATGGACATTTTCAGATGGCTGTATTATTCAAAGGTGGTCTACTTTAATTGTAGTTTTAACCCTTTAACCCTCGAATTTATTCAAGAAAATTTAAATTTTCTCATAGAAAATGTCTATTTGCAGACCAAGAGAAGACGATTTTTGACAATTTACCACTGGTGGCTCGGTTATCGAGCCAGTCATTCCAGTGCTAAATTTTAAAAAATAGTCTTCTTTTGGTCTGCAAATGGACATTTCTCAAGACCACTGCAGAAGATATTTTTGGCTGATAAGAGTGTTAAAGGGAACCTTCATAATAGAGGAATCTAATTTGCTAGTCAAATATGATATCATAATGAATTATGTCACATGGAGGTTGGCATCACAATCAACTACGTCATGGATGACGTAGCTCAGTCTGTCATAAACACTTAATAGTCAGTCAAGTTGTATGAATTGTATGGCTTTATTATTTAGTAAACATTCTGTAGAATATTTTGAGACTAATTTGAGTGGGTGTTGTTGCTGCCTATAGCAGCAATACCAACCAGTCAAATTAGTTTCAATATATTCAACAGCCTACCTGTATAGTTTTTTGGAAATTGACATTCAGGGAGATGAGAGTTTGATGAATTCCCACACGGACAAAGCATGGGCGGAGTTTAGCTAAGAACGGGAGGGGTATAGCTAAAACTATATTCATCCAGTCTAACTTTGAACATAGACACACATTATTTCACAACTCCAGCTAAAAAACACTGTTTATACGTATATGACATAACATTCTACACTACTGACTGCTAAAATTAACTTACAAATTTTTCATACATGATGAATATACAAACAAGTGCAAAATAAATCTTTTTCAAATTTTCAAGATTTTCTTCATGTACAGTCACACCTTTTCTTGTGTTGAAATTTGGGCCCCATAGTTTCCGAGATAACCATAGATTGAGAATTTGATTAGATCCAGGGCTTTTAGCTGGAAATCCCCTTTCCTAGTAAGAGCCTTTGTTGTGTTAAAATCTTACCCAAATCGGATCAGTAGATCTCAAGATATAACTCCAGACACACAGCTAAGTGTCACACACACTGACACTTATCAGATACCCTCGACAATCAAACTGATTATTCCAATCATAGTTTATGGTAACAAATGCAAGAAGTATTTTCTATTCCTTTGTATTAGTAAGACATATGTCTCTGTCCCAAAGGACCTTTCCAGCTTATCGATCCATCATAATCAACTACATGATGTGTAGGATGACATTATAATCAATCACAGCATGAATGACTCGATTTAGTCCATCTTAAACGCTTACATGTAATAGTCTGACACGTTGTACGAATAGTATGTCTTTACTATTTAATAAACATTCTGTTGAATATTTTTAAAGTAATTTGACTGGGCGCTGTTTTTTTTTGTTTTTTTAAAATTTAAACATAAGCAACAACAGCACCCAGTCAAATTTGTGTCAAAATATTTGACAGCTTATGGGTATGGTTTTCTGGAAATTGAAAGTTAGGGAGTTCAGCATGATGGGCAGGGGATAGCTAAAACTGTAAAGATCCATTAATAGGTCAGCAGTCATGATGTTCACACGGTAACATTATCAACACAGCGCCGCTTAATCTCTTTGATGGAGTCAGAATCAAACTCATCACAACCTCTACGCTTTTTGTTATATGGTTTTTCGATATGTTCTTCAGTATTCAGACCTTCACTAAGGTTAGGCCTAATGTCTTCACACACACAAATATCACTGACATTAACACGTTTATAATCCTGGTTTATCTGGTCATTGAGTTGTCTTTTACACTTATTGGCACATGTATCGAGTCCAGTAGCAGATTCAAATAAACTATCCGGCTCACCACCACACCTCTCTGAATCATGGTGAGCATGAGCATTATCTTCTGCACAACTGTTTGCTAACAACCTCATTCTATCATTATCAGATAATTCCTGTGAACTTAAAGCATTTATATTCACTTCATGATCCTTCAGGTTTGAAACAGAAGTAACTTCAGATTTATCTTCTATCTTATCTTCACAATTTACTACTAGATCATCACTGTGAATCAGTGGTTGGTCAGCTCCACAAAACTCCTTTTCAGAACAATTATTTTGACTAACTTTTATTTCTGTATCATATGTGGAATCAAACCTAGAACTGTTACACACAGTAGAATCAACTTCTGCACTAGAGGATGTATCAGTTAATTCAGGAGTGAGATCAGTAGTCTGGTCATGACAATGAATAACTGTCTGGCATAAGAGAACATTTGTATTTGTGATTTCACCAGATGATACATGTGGTTCAGATTTTAACACATCATTTGTGCTTCTAATTTGTGCTTCATTATCTGCTTTAAGTTCTAATTTAACCACTGAGTTAAGGTCTGAGGTAATTTTATTCTTATGAAGAGATTCAGCTTTCACACGCTTAGATCGGTTTGTAGAGGATTGGTCTTTAGATTTCACATCAATGCACCTAGTTGATATTTCAGTTTTTAGTTCAGAACTAATTGACTTTAACACGTCTATTTCAATATTTGATGAACTCTTAACATCATTATATTTAATTTCAGAATTTTTATGAATAACTGTCTTATTATCGGATGACCGAATTTCCCAATCACCTTCTTTAAGAAATATCTTCAATTTCTTTTCCTTGCGACCAGTATGTATGGATTTTAATACTACACTTGTCTCTTTAAATTCAGAAACATTCACATCCAATAAATGACACAACCGCCTCATGATGTCATCAACATAACCATGTATCCGTAAGTCCGCTTTCTTGTCATGCTTTGTGGCTTGAAGGTTCACAATTACTAACTTGCCTCCATCATTCTTTTTTGTAGCCAGTGGTAGGTTGCCACTGGGTATTATTTGTAGAGAAGTACCAAGGCAGATACTCAGGTCAGACTTCCTGAGATGAAATAGAAAAATGACATGTGAACAGAGGATCCATTTATGACTATGCTCCGCCCATTTTTAGCTTAGCTCTGCTCTGTTTGTACACGTGCTGGAATCGATTTGAAACTTTGAAACCTGAATTCTCAGAATCTAAATTTCAAGGTAACGATACAGGTAACATGTTGAATATTTTGAGTAATTTGTCGGGGGCTATTGCTACCCATATATCAAATAACTCAAAATATTCAACAGTTTGTTAATTAAATTGTAAATTCATCAGAAATCCAATTCATACACACTGATAGATTTTTCGATTTTGATGACAGAGATTGTGATTGTGACATCAGCTAACATGCGACGTATTTGATTATGACATCAGATACTTGAGTGACAGATCAAATCCCTCCATTTCTGATAAGACTTCATTAAAACTTTGTGATAGCCTTGTTAGAATCAGTCTTTAATCCTTTAATGACAAAAAGCTAAATATTTACTTACATGTATTGAATGTCCATTTGACGGCTAAGAGGACTATTTTTCAAAATTTACTAATGGAATGACTTGCTTGGATATCGGAAAGGGTTAACTACATGTCATTTTTAACAAGTTTATAAAAATATCAAAATCCTCAGAGAGCTGGGAAGTACAAATACTTATAGATGTATTTAACGACTAGATCAACAATGTTTCAGACAATTTAACTGCAGTTCCTTTCATATGAAAAGTGATGTCTATTGTTATTGCTGGAGGCTGCTGCTGTTTAAGTCAAGATCACTGTTTCCAAAATGAACACCAGCTTTCTGTTAGAGGTACACCAGAAGAATAATTTCTTCAACTCGGTCCATTCAAATTGAATTTGGCACATCGCAGAAAAGATTTAAATAACGACGTAACTTGTTGCCATGGTGGAGAATAGTGGGATGGTTTCCTAGCTATGCCTCGCCAATTTCTAGCTAAGCACTGACCACATTTTTATGTGTGTTGGTATCGATTTGAAAGCTTTAGCCCTGAATTCACACAATCTAAATTTCATGGCAACTATACATGTACAGGGAAGCTGTTGAATATTTTGAAACTAATTTGACTGGAGATGTTGCTGTATATGGCCACAACAGCTCCCAGTCTAATTAGTTTAAAAATATTCCAAAGACTGTTTATTAAATCATACATTTATCAAAGACAAATAAACCGTACACTCTGTGAGAGTTTTCGATTTTCGTGATGGAGTCTGTGATTATGATTGTGATGTCAGCTAACATCTGACATATTTGTTTATGACGTCAGATACTTGAGCAGCAGATCGGAGCCCTCCGCTATATCATACCTGGCTTGACTATCACCTTCATCGAGATCATGAATAGGAAGTGAATCCTCCCAGTCAAGTATAGTGTCTTTTAACTTGCCTCTGAAAAACAAAAATACACATTTAAGTCCTTTCATCTTCAATGTTATAAGGAAAAATTAGTTACCTCTTCGGGATGTAGAAATTGTTTGAGTGTAGCTTTCGTGACCATCTCGGTCACTTCTTCAGCACTAACTAACGGTCGCTGGCAACGTCACTCTGGTCAGTTCTTGTGGAGTCACGTGACAGCATGGACTGGTTGACTGCTGGTATATGGTAGACCTCGTCTCTGTTCATGGTTGGTTGATGCTTGTAGATTTCTATGGCCTCTTTAACCTTCCGTTTGAATAACTTGGTCTCAATGTTGATGACTGAGGCACTGCTGTTAGGGATGACGTGGCCAGTGGATTCTGTATGTTCTGCCACAGTTGAGTTGAAATTGATTTTAAGATGTTCTTTGACTCTGGTGCTGAACGGCCCTTTGGTTTCGCCTATGTATGTCCCCTCACATCCCCGCCAGCAGTGCCTCGGTCATCACCATTGAGACCAACTTATTCAAACGGAAGGTTAAAGAGGCCGTAGAAATCTACAAGCATCAACCAACCATGAACAGAGACGAGGGCTACCGTATACCAGCAGTCTACCAGTCCATGCTGTCACGTGACTCCACAAGAACTGACCAGAGTGACGTTGCCAGCGACCGTCAGTTAGTGCTGAAGAAGTGACTGCGATGGTTACGAAAGCTATACTCAAACAATTTCTACATCCCGGAGGGGTAACTAATTTTTCCTTATTATGAATCATCCTGGGATCGGGACCAACTTTTTCGGAAATATCTTCAATGTTGATTGCCATGCCATTAGAGTAATCCAGTTTATCGATCAATCATATGACATCATAATCAAATAAGTCACATGTAGACTGTTGTCATAATACATTACATCATGAATGACACGGTCCATCTTTAATAATGAATCTAAACTAAAATTCTGGTAATAAAGAATGAAGTGACATAAGCTGTTGGTATGGCTATACCTGCATTTTGTGCCTCGATTATTCGTCGCCGTACAGTCGACACCAGTATAGTTTAGAGCCATTGTGGGCACAGAGGTCTGCCCAATGACCTGCAAGAATAAGCAATAAAGAACGTGGTAATCCAGGGTTAAATTTCATGTAATAACCCTTTAACCCTTGGATTTGTTCAAAATAAATTTAAATTTTCTCATATGAAATGTCAATTTGCAGACCAAAAGAAGACTATTTTTTTTAATTTACGAGTGGAATGACTGGCTCGATAATCGAGCCAGTTATTCCAGTGTTAAATTTTCAAACACAGTCTTCCTTTGGTCTGCAAATTGACATTTCTCAAGACCACTGCAGAATCCAATTTTGGCTGATATTAGTGTTAAAGGGTTAAATAGTCTGAAAACTAAGAGTACAATTATATACTTGTACAAAGACAATGTAATGTTTTGTAAACATAATTAACCTTTGACCTCAGCAGTAGTGGTGGTGTAATGGATTTACCATTGGGCTGGGAACAACTTGCAGCTGGATCTGTGTGCGTGCGTGCGTGCGTGCGTGCGTGCGTGTGTGTGTATCTCATCCCACATTAAGGGGTGATTTGACACAAAATTTTGAAATTTAGGCTGTCCGAGATGCCACTTCAGTTCATTTAGCAAAAATGTAATATTGGATTAAACACTTAACTTTCCATGTAAATCTTGATTTTATCAAATATAAAAAGATATGTCTCACTATGCCAACAGCCATACTTATCAGCATTAATCGTTTAATAATCAAAATGGTAAAAGAAAATAAGTAAAATACAGGAAGACTATTCTGCGACGATCTATCCCCGCAATGACGGGCTTGGTTATCTAGCCAGTCATTCCAGTAGTACTATCTTGAAAGTAGTCTTCTCATGGCCTTCAAATGACATCTTCAGCAGTGGTCTTGAGAAATGTCCATTCTCAGAAAAGCGAAGACTATTTATCCCCACATGTTTTGAGAAAACGGAGGGATAGGGCAATCTATATCCATCCAGCTGTCTGTCTGGCTATTTCCCCAGAAACCACTTGGTGGAATTCAATCAAATTTGTTATGCAGGGTGGGTGGAAGGGGGGGGGACAAAAAGTAAAAGTTGGTAAACTTCAAAATCAAATTTGAAGCGTTAATTACCCATATGATTGCGGATTGCTAGACAATGTTTACATTAGGCTCCACCAACCCCAGGGTGAGAGTGGGGTGGATAGAATGTCAAAGTTGGTGAAAGCGTAGGGATTTGCGATGTGCCATCGACTGTACATTCCAGTTTTGAAAATGTATCACAGGAATGACTGACTAGATAATAGAGCCAGTCATTTAAGTGACAAATTTTCAAAAATAACCTCATAGTCTGCAAATGGATATCTTCTACAACAAAATTGAGTTTCTAAAATGAATTTGAGGGTTAAAGCATTAAGCTATCTATAGTCTGTGGTGTCATGTATGAGCAGATACAAGCTACTCTCTATGAATGGAATAACTACGCTGTTATGAGCACTCTGAATCTCAAGTACTAGAAAACTATACAGGTAAGCTATACTAATTTGACAGCGCCCAGTCAATTTAGTTTCAAAATATTCAACAAAATGATTATTAAATAGTAAAGCCATACAATTCATATAACTTGACGGGCTATTAAGAGTTTATGCCGGACTAAATCATGTCATTCATGACATAATTGATTATGATGTCAGCTTATGTGACGTAGTTGATTATGAAGTCATATTGATTGACTAAGAAACTTGATTCATCAATTGTGAAATGTCTCACTATCTAATTAGTAAAAATCTAATATCTTTCTTTCATGGTATGATAGAAATCCGAAAATACCATTCATCATTCACATATAATCATAATCTGTCACCTGCATAGTCGGTATATGTCTCCTTCAACCCTCAAATTTGTTCAAGAAAATTTAAATTTTCTCATAGAAAATGTCTATTTGCAGACCAAGAGAAGACTATTTTGGAAAATTTCACAGTGGAATGACTGGCTCGGTTATCGAGACAGTCATTCCAGTGGTAAATTTTCAAAAGTAGTCTTCTCTTCGTCTGCCAATGCACATTTCTTGAGACCACAGCAGCAGCCATTTTTGACTGATATGAATGTTAACGGGTTAATGGGTTGATAATTCACTACAGGAATGATTGGCTTGATAACCGAGTCAGTTATTTCAGTGGTAATATTTTCGAAAATAGTGTTCTCTCTGCCTGCAAATCAACATTCAATAAGTTAAAATCTCAATTTTATTGACAAATCTTGACAATTAATGGGTTAATTTACATGTTTATAACGAAAGTTTAAAAACATAGATACGTGGAAAAAGCAAAGTAATACCTGTGAACCACATTTATCACACTGCTCCACAAACATGTTGCCATGGAGTTCAGACAATCGGTTCCGTGGAAATCCTGACCGAATGTGCAGTCCATCGATGTTCTGAGTAATGACATATTTCACATAGCCTGTAAATGAAGAGCAGCAAATATAAGTACTGATGAATAGTTTGGAGATTACTAGGAGAATGAGCCAGACATCAATACAGTAAACACTGCCATACTTAGTGCTAGAAATTAACCACTGATCCTGTAATCTGTATCCCTTTTTGAAGTATGGATCACACCTTCATATTTCTAACTGATCTGGCTGAATCACTGTGTTTCACCACGCAGAACCAGTTTTAGATAAAATAGAAAAAGGATTTACTGTTTATGAAACAGTTGCTTCAGGCGTAAGAGGTACAATCCTTTAGAAAATGTGATTATTGAAATTATTTCGTTATTCCTTTATTGTCAAAACCACTAAAAAAACTTCTTGATTTTAGGAAATGTCTATTTGCAGGCCAAGATAGAGCTAACTTTGAAAAGGAGCATTAGTCACTTTAAAACAAGCCAGTCATTCCAGTGGTAAATTTTGAAAAACTTCATTTGGGCGTGAGAATTAGCCGTATTGTTTAAATATGTGATCATACACAAATTACATGATCTATGCTTCTTACACAAATGAACACTGACTTTCACAAACAAAAATTTTATATTTTCTCTACATCATGTAACTCTGTTATATGTACAATGGAGGAATCCAGTTTTAGCTACGCTTCGTCCATGTTGGGAGAGAAAGCTATTTTAGTAAATTTCTCGCATAGTTGATATGCATAGCATTTTGAATGCTTTACGGTAAGTTTGCATGATTATGTGATTAAATTGAAAATCGTGATTATTCTTTAAATTGTGAATTAACCAGAAATGTGGTTGCAATGCAACCATGAAGCTCGACTTTACGACTTTGCAATGAACTATGAAGCTAGACTTTAAACATAAAATAAACATAGTAGGCCTTAGGCTTGCACGATATTGCCCTAGGATGTATCACGATATATCGTGGTGAGAAAATCACGATATTTCGATATATCATATTGGCTATTTTATGGTATATGAATTCACAGGGTGAATTGGTCTTGGGTTGAGTTGGACTGCACGGTTTGGCTTATGTAGACATATCGGCATCACTATGAGTTTTCATATCAGTTTTAACCGAATATGACTTCTAATTAGTAAATTTCAACGAAAACTTTAAATCCAATCACCAAGATGATTAAAGAACGATCGTTAACAAGCATTCTGTAAGTATTGCTTTGCAATACATGTCCCCTACCTGGTGATATAAATCTTTAGAGATTGACAGTAAAAAATTTCATTAAAAGTTGTCAAAAGCAGCTGAAGCTCGAACTTGATCTGTAACTTCTCATAACATAGCAATAAACCATGTTTCAGTTACATATGGTGAAGGAGAAAGAAAAAGTCTTGAAAGCTGAACTTGGTCTGTAGTTTCTCATAATAAAGTTATGTACCAGTTCTCAGTTGAATTTCTTGAAAGACAGCGAGAAAAAGGGCGGAAAACTAATATTTTTCGTATTTCATAGGTCGAAAGGCGGCATAACTACATCAAAAATTTATGCATACCCCTGAAACTCGAACTTGGTCTGTAACTTCTCATAAAAAAGCTATGTAGCAATTTTCAGTATAATATCTTGAAAAACTGTGAAAAAAGGTGCAGAAAACAAATATTTTTCGTATTTCATAAGTCGAAAGGGGGCGTAACTCCATAAAAAATTGACGAATTTGTCTGAAACTCGAACTTGCTCAGTAAGTCCTTATAATAAAGCGATGCGCCGATTTTCGGTTAAATATCTTGAAGAAGTGTGGAAAAAAAGTGCGGAAAGCTGATATTTTTCATATTTCTTAACTCGAAAGGCGGCATACTCCATAAAAAATTGACGTATACGCCTGAAACTCGAACTTGGTCTGTAACTTCTCATAACAAAGCAATAAACCAATTCTCGGAGTGCAAACCTAAAGTCCCCCCCCGGTTTTACCGGTAGGGGACTAATAACATGAAAATAGGACTCAATTTCCTGGTATTAACTTTTGATGCCTTACACCTTGGCTTAATGTATACCCTGTCCATCATTGTGGGAGTGAAATTATTACATTGGACAACCTAAATATTGCATACTCTGTTATAATCATTGTTTCTTATATCAATAGTAATACAAAAATTTGACATTTCATGTCGTCTTTGTGAAAATGTACAAATCATGTGATATTAGGAATGCACTTTAGATCCATAGATATCTAATGTTTAGATCTGATCGGCATTTACCAAGTACCCATTTACTAATAATAGTTAGTCTTCAGAAATATCTCGGATAGTTCACCTTGCAGGCTAACGCATGTATACCGTCTCATTTAGCTATCACATTTGTGAACGCACCACCTCTCGCCTCCACAATCAGGAGAGCGAGCAAAATCACGTGATTTATATATTTTACAAATAATAGTTAACCTTCAGAAACATCTCAGATAGTTCACCTTGCTGGCTAAAGCATGTATACCGTCTCATTTAGCTATCACATTTGCGAACACATCAAGTGATTTATATATTTTCGCGACACCATTTATTGTCAAATTTAGGATTAATTTAGATTTTATAAACCATGCTTATTAAGAAATATACAATATTTATACCATCCCAGGTAATAATTTCACTCACACGATCATGGTTTTGAGGTATACAGTACGGCGGCAAGAAATTGTACCAGTAAATTGCGTTCAATTTTCGTATTATAGTCCAACTTTTAAAACAATTTTAAAGAATGAACTTCCAACTTTTTCTTGACCTATTCGTAATATAAGCCCACCCCCTCTCGCAAAGATGTTGGTTTGGAAATAAATTGAACAGATTGCCATAATAGAAGGCATAATGCTACAAATACATGACAAATACGCAGAATACTGCGTGGCAGTAAAGTTTTCATGATATTTTGATTTTTTCAAACTCATATTGTAAAAAATTGTTGCTGGAAAAAAAAATCACAATTTTCGATAATATCGGATAATCGTGCAAGCCTAGTAGGCCTTATCAAACAAGAGGTCCAAGGGCCTGTAACGAAAACCAGGACCATTAGGATTTGAACCATTTACACTGAAATACCAGTAGACATGATGGATAATTTTTGAAAAACTCCAAGATGGCCACTAAAGAAATTGACCAATCAAAGTTCTTGTTTGATATGTGGGAAGCATACCACCATAGGATTGTTCCACCCAAGTTTTGTTGAAATTGGCCCACTAATTAACGGCCAGCGTTTCTGGAAAGGTTTCAGAAAATCCAAATGGTTAGCAAAAAATTTACCAACCACAATTCAGAATTAAAGCCTACCATGATAGAATCCTTCCAGCCAAATTTGGATAAAATCCACCAAGCGGTTATACAGAAGATGTATTTTAACAATCTCCGGTAAATTTTTCATAAAATTTGATTTCCACAAAAAAAATTTACCCATTGAAATTATAAATAGATGTTCTGGACTCTAGCATGATCGGGTTTGTCTAGCCAACTAGGGTTGAAATCTTTCAAGCGGTTAATGATGTGTAGCTTTTAGACAATTTCCGGTAAATTTTTCATAAAATCTAAGGATTTCACCAAAGTACTTGACCAATCAAAATTCTGTATAAAAGTTATGAAGCATATCCCCATAATGTCCTTCCAGCCAAAGTAAGTTGAAATCTGCCAAGCGATTAATGAGTAGTAGCGCATTGACAATTTCCGGTAAATTTTTCATAAAATCTAAGATTTTCACCAAAAAACTTGATCAATCAAAATTCTGTGTATAACTTCTGAAGCATAGGCTCATAAGGTCATCCAGCCAAAGTAAGTTGAAATCTGCAAAGCGGCTAATAAGCAGTAGAGTGCCAAATTAGGTTGAAATCCGCCAAGCGGTTAATGAGGAGTAGCGCATTAACAATTTCCTGTAAATTGATCATAAAATGTAAGATTTTAACACAAATTGACCAATTAAAATTCTGTATACATATTCTGAAGCCTACCCCAATAGTGTCCATCCAGCCAAATTAGCTTGAAATCTGCCAAGCGGTTAATGAGGAATAGCATTTTTAAACAATGGTTGACAGATGGATAACAGATGAAAGATGGTCACCATGCACATCAGTGACCTTGACCTTTTGACCAAAACATCATTATGTGATGCCATCTTATTATAAGGAGGCATGTGTCCAAGTTTGGGTCCAGTATGATTAACCAAACTTGAGATATAAACAGAAAGGTCAAGCTAAACGGAAAACGTTAATGTAAAAAAAAAGAAGGTTTTATACCAAGGTCATAGTGACATTGACCTTTTGACCTCAACATACTTATGTGATGTCATGTTCATTATAAGGAGGCATGTGTCCAAGTTTAACTCCAGAATCCGTAACCAAACCTGAGATCTATATAAACACCAAACTTGAGCTAACAGGAAAATGTTAATGTTGAAAAAACCCAAAACCTTGACCGTTGACCTTTTGACCCCAAGGCCATCGTGAGATGCAGTATCATTATAAGGAACCATGTGCCCAAGTTTGGGTCCAGTATGATTAACCAAACCTGAGATATAAACAGAAAAGTTGAGCTAAATGCAAATTGGACGCCGCCGTCACCACCGGACGACGTGCAGGGTATCGCAATAGCTTGTTTTACTTTGTAAAGTCGAGCTAAAAATTAAATACATGTAATCGAATAATCATGAATATTTTCTACTGCATAAAATAGTTCAATTCCAACATTTTAATTACTTTTTAATGAGATCGGTCATGAAAATTGACATTTTGTTTGGTGACTATGTCCCTTTGCAGGCCAAATGATTATTTTTGAAAATGTATCACTGGAATGACTGGCTCGAGAATTGAGCCAGGCATTCTAGTGATACATTTTCAAAAATACTGTAGTCTTCTCTTGGCCTGCAAATGGACTTCTCTAAACACAATTGATGTGCTTTTGTTGTATCCAAGGCCCAAGGGTCTGTGACGCTCACCTGGACCATTAGCATTTGAAACATTTGCATTTAAATATACATGAATCTTTACATTAAACAGATGGGCAACGGAAAAATCGACCAATTAAAGTTCTAAATAGAAAGTCCAGATTCTAACACTGTAGGATCATCAAAGTCAAATTTGGTTAATATCCGCCAAGCTGTTAAGATGTGTTTTGACAATTTCCAGTAAATATTTCATAAAAAAATCATGATTTTCACCAAAAAGAGTGGCCAATGCGTTTTGACAATTTCCGGTAGATTTTTAAAAAAATCAAAGATTTTCACCCAAAAAATTGATCAATCAAAATTCTGAATAAAGGTTCTAGAGCCTTCCACCATACAATGCATCAAGTTAAAATATGTCCAGCAGCTAAGGAGGAGTAGCATTTTGACCATTTCCGGAAGATTTTTCATAAAATCTCAGATTTTCACCCAACAAATTGATCAATCAAAATTCTGAAAACATGATCTAGAGCCTACTACCATAGAATGCATCTAGTCACTTTTGGTTGAAATATGTCAAGCAGCTAAGGAAGAGTAGCATTTTGACCATTTCCGGTAGATTTTTCATAAAATGTCAGATTTCACCCAAAAAATTGATCAATCAAAATTCTGAAGAGGTTCTAGAGCCTACCACCATAGAATGCATCTAGTCAAATTTGGTTGAAATATGTCAAGCAGCTAAGGAGTAGTAGTATTTTGACCATTTCAGGTAGATTTTTCATAAAATCTCAGATTTTAACCCAAAAAATTGATCAATCAAATTTCTGAAATGACATTCTAGAGCCTACCACTATAGAGTGCATCAAGTTAAATTTGGTTGAAATATGCCAAGCAGCTAAGAAGGAATACCAGTTTGTACATTTCCGTTTATTTTTTCATAAAATCTCAGATTTTCACCCCAAAAAATTGATTAATCAAAATTCTGAAAAGAAGTTCTAGCACCAACCACTATAGAATGCATCTAGTCTAATTTGGTTGAAATATGTCAAGCAGCTAAGAAGGAGTAACATTTTGACCATTTCGGTAGATTTTTAATAAAATCTCAGATTTCCACCCAAAAAATTGATCAATCAAAATTCTGAAAACAGGTTCTAGAGTCTACCACGATAGAATGCATCTAGTTAAATTTGGTTGAAATATGTCAAGCAACTAAGGAGGAGTAGCATTTTAACCATTTCCGGTCGATTTTTCATAAAATCTAGGATTTTCATCCAAAAAATTGATCAATCAAAATTCTTGAAAAAAATCCGGAGGATAAGTGAGCGTATGCCATGGTGGCTGTCCATCATCCGTCCATCCGTCAAATCGCGTCTTCTCTTTAATGGTTTGACCGGTTTCAACCAAATTTGGCTGGAATGATCCTAAGTCAAACCATTAAAGAGAAGACGCGATTTGACGGATGGACGGATGATGGACAGCCGCCATGGCTTAAGCTCACTTAGCCTTTCAGGCCAGGTGAGCTAATAATCAATCGTGATCACTCAAAGCAATAATCACACAATCCTACATTGAGGCGCTTCTGGCACATGCTAAACAGTATCCTATTTGACATCATATCGCTGGCCCTGACCTGCTTGTTCCAACGCAACCAAGGCCATATGTGTAAAAGTAGGTTTTGCCTCAGAGAATGTTACGCACACATTGGGTATTTTTCCTTCCTTTTCCAGGGTCCAGACACCTATATAAAACACACAAGTAATATTTATTCAAAATAAACAATTATTTTCAAATGCAGGGATAGACCAAAAACATGAATTGAAGGAAATGTCAATTTCCCTTTCTCCGAGATCTAACAATACTCACCATTCTGTTACTTCTGATATACAGCTGGCCTTGACAGCGGCTCTAGGATTATAGACTTAGAAAGCTTTACCGACTCCTGGGAACCGGGTACTCGGCTCCCAACTGCCGAGTACCCGTTTACCATAGAGCTCATATTGTTTGCATAGCCACCAAACAAGAGAAAACTATGGCTTGCCTCCGTGGGGCTGGGAGGCTGGGTCCGTAACAGAATGGGGAGTATTGTTAGATCTCGGAGAAAGGGAAATTGACATTTCCTTCATTCTCCTTCGATCAATACTCACCATTCTGTTACTTCTGATATACACCAGATTTGATCAGTAACCTGGTGGGAAGGGGCAAGCCATAAATGCTAATTTTGCCCCTTGGAGAAAGATTTTAGACTTCAAACTTGACTAACGGAGACCTAAAAGGACCGTCAAGTTCACGGAACCGAATCACATTCGCATCACCGGCCCCCCCCCCCCCCTTTTTCCTCCTAAGAAAAGAGAGAGAACTCACGAACATGTATCTCGCCTGAAACACAAATATGCCAAGAGGGTTAACTGCTCCCTGCATATTCCATGTATTAGCCTGGGAATGAGCATGAATATATAACATGAATGAACATGATACACATCCATAATACAAAAAACTCTCACTATTGAATTACCTTATGATAATTGGACTCCAGACGTACCGCCTCCAACCATTCACTGGTTCGGCCATCAGTGACACAATCTGGTTGTCATCCTCTCGCTTGACCATGCCTGCTTTAGGTTCTTTTCTTACCGAAGTGAAAAAAGGGTGAAGACCAGTGTGGTCACTAACTATCGTTTCAAAACAGCTAAAGCGAGTGGATTGGCTGAGTCTGACACATCCCTCATATAGTAATCCGTAAATGAGGACTCACAGTGCCATTGTGCAACGGCCATGATGTCCTCTAACGGAACACCATTGTAAAGGGCGGTCGAGGCGGCTATTCCTCTGACATCGTGTGCCCTTACGCCTTGCACCTGGTGCCCAGTCGCCATCTCGTGAGTAGTCTGAATGCATTCGACCACCCAACGAGAGATAGTATCCATGGATGCGGCGCCATAAGGCTTTTTACGGCAGATCCACAGATGTCTATCGTTCGACCGTAACGAGTCAGTCCGTTTCTTGCACTTAGTCAAAGCACGGACCGGGCACCAGACACTGGCATCACGATCAAACCTAGTTAACTTCGGTATAATGATCGGTTTGCCGGGATATCTCAAAGATTGGTTCTTTGACATAAACTCTGCTCTTGGCAGAAGACGCAGGCCTTCTCCAGAAACAATAAATCGGTCCCTCTCTGCCGAAAGCGCATGGATCTCACTGCGCCTTCTAGCTGAGGAAGCTGCCAATAGAAAGACCGCCTTTAGAGTCAAATGCTTTAGACTAGCCGAACGCAACGGTTCGAAAGTGTGCTTGGCCAGTACATTAAGCACTAAAGATAGACTCCAGGCTAGAATGACTACCGGTTGTCTCGGTCGGAGATTGCTCATTCCCTTCAACATCACATCTAACTGGGCCACCTCTGGACTATCCCTGTTGGCTAGACAAGGGATAACTGATGCCAAAGCTGACTTGTATCCAGCAACTGTGACGGGAGCTAGTCCTGAAAAGAACAGCTCACAGAGAAAGTCTGCTATAACATCCACGCAGTCAATTTGAACATTTCGGGACGCTCGTGTAGGAAGCGTCCCTTGGCCTGGGAGATTATGTTCGGAATCTCGGGCAACTGCACAGGATTTTCCACCAACAGATCTAGAAGATCCGTGAACCACGCCCTGCTCGGCCAATACGGTGCTATTAGCAGGACCAGACACGGTTCCTCCCTGACCTTCACCAATACCTTCGGTAGAAGAATGGTGGGTGGGTACGCGTAAGCGTGCATCCCTCTCCAGCTTATCGCCAGAGCGTCTGTATCGACGGCTTTGTGGCGAACAAGTCCATGTTGGGTTTGCCCCAATGCTCGAAGATCCGTCGCAGAACCGGAGGGTTGAGGGACCATTCTGTTGGCAGAATTCTCTGTCTGCGAGACAAAGCATCCGCCAGAATGTTCAATCGGCCAGGAATATGAGCTGCTTTCAAAACAACCGAGTAATTCCTGCACCATTGAATCAAGTGCCACACTCTGATACACAGAGTTGGCGACCTGGTCCCGCCTTGGCGATTTATATATGATACTACTGTCGAATTGTCCGACCGTATCAATATCACCTTGCCCCTGATCATCGGAAGGAACTCTTCCAACGCCAGTTCCACTGCCATCATTTCCAACAGATTGATATGCAGCTGACTCTCCGGGAGAGTCCATGTGCCCGAGACCTGGTGTTCTCCCAGGCAGGCACCCCACCCCTCCAGCGATGCATCCGTGTACACGGACAGCTGGGGGTGGGGTAGGTGCAGCAAAAACCCTACTAGGAGATTCTGACGCTCCTTCCACCATACAAGATGCGACATTATCAGCTCCAAAACTGGTACCAGTTTTGACAGGGGTTCTGTTCTCTGTTTCCACAGAGACATCAGATACAACTGGATAGGCCTTCGCATTAGAGCAGCGTACGGGATAACCTGCTCCATGGAGACCATCATGCCCAGCATCTGAAGGAACCGCCTCGCCTGAATGTGGTTTCCCACTCGAAAACTCTTGAGGATGGCTAACAGAGACATCACTCTGGGCTCTGACGGGTACACCCTGCCCTCCTCGAGATCGAATCGCATCCCCAAATAAACGAAATGTTGAGTGGGCATCAACTCGGATTTCTCCTCGTTGACTATCCAGCCTAGATCTGAAAGTAACCTCAGAGTCAGAGCAGTATCCACGTTCAACCTGGCTGCCGAGTCTGCCTTGATCAGCCAGTCGTCTATGTAGGTGTGTAGCGCCACGTTCTCTTTTCTGAGAAATGCTGTCACCGCAAGGACCACTCTTGTGAAAACCCTCGGAGCTGTCGACAGGCCAAATGGGAGAACAATAAACTCCCATACTTGATTCTGAAACGCAAATCTCAGAAACCTGTGACAACTCCTGTTCATCGGAATGTGGAAATATGCATCTTTCAGATCGATCGATACACACCACATTCCTTTCCTCAATCCCGCCATTACCGACCTCGGCGTTTCCATCTGGAACCGAGGCGTATGGATAAACCAATTTAATGGCCTGAGATTGAGTATGGGTCTCCATCCCCCTGTGCTCTTGGGGACAAGGAACATGTTTGAATAGAAGCCTGGAGTGTTCCGGTTTGCTGGTTTTATTGCTCCCTTCAGAAGCAAACCCGACACTTCCTTTTGAACGGCTTCTAACTTGTCTGGCTCCTTTGGTACGGGTGTCCAGACAGGTGCCAAAGACAGATTTTGTGGTGGAAAGTCCCACCACTCCGGCATGTAACCCTGGGATAACCATCCCAGGACCAGACTGTCTGACGTCACACCTCGCCAGGCCTCGACGAAACGCATGAGCCTTCCACCCACCATAGACGCCTCAACGTCTAACGGGGTTGTCCGGCTCGTAGTCCGCTCCCCCCTCTTTCTTAACGAGAGAGAGAGAGAGAGAGAGAGAGAGAACCATTTCATTCTAGGCACGACGGGTATAACTGGCACCGCTGTTCCTGTCGCACAGGCGCGGTCCAGACGGATATGAAGGGAGCTCTCGTACTTTCAGGTATGATCCGGCCCCTTCTGTCCACCCTTTGAGGACTTACCCTTCCCCTTGCCCTTCCCACCTCTAGGGCGGTCAGGAGCAAACTTGGGGAGGGTAGGCGCCTCTACAACCTTCCTGGCTTTCTTCGCCGGCGGCGGCTGAGAAAAGCCAGCTGAAGCAGAAGTCGCAACAGGCTTAGCTTTCGCCTTGCCCTTATGCTTCTTCTGCTTCTTTGAAGGTTGTCCCGCTAGCGGTTTCCCTACAGCCCCTAGTGCGTGCGCTTGCCGCACTAGTTCTAGCTGCAGGTTGACCGCTAACCGATTCTGCGCGATACTGGCTGTATCCTCTAAGATGGCCCGCGCCTGGCCACCGAAGATGCTAGGCCCTGTCAGGTGCGTCCCAAGAAGACGCTCCCTGACTGCCGTAGCCGGACGCATATGGTCAATGACCTTTTGCCTCCTGGATTTAGTCACTCGCGCTTGCACCCTTGCCAATGCGTCCATAGACAGCACCAGGCCGTCATTCATGCACGAAAGCGTCACAGGTGGCACAGGGTGGCCTGCCCCCTCTTCAGCCCACACCGACTGAAGGAGACGATACGAGTGGTTGACAGCGCTCATAGCTGCCCTCACACCCTCATCGCATAGGGACAGGACTTCCTCTTGGTGTACCTGAGCCTTGTCCACAAGTGCCGGACCGGGGCCACCCGCCCCGGCACTCTGAATGCCCAGTACCCATCGGTCATCCTCGGTGACCGACGGGACTACACCATATCTGTCGTATTCCCCCCGCGAAATACGACATCTTGCCCGCACCTCCCTGGAGGCCGCAGGGAGCTGACCCTTGGTCATAAGTTGTTTGCTATAAATAGCCTCCAACAATTCTATGAACTGTGGATCCAGTCCCACAGACTGGATCCGGGCCGCGGGCAAAATCCCCGTCCTGATCGACGCAACCGACGGACGGGGCGCATCTTCATCGGCCGTGGCCGAAACCACAGACGGGTCAACCCTGGCTAGCCATGCCAGAGCCTCTGACCAATCTATCTCCGATGAAGACACACCCGCAAACACGTCACCCGTTGACGTGTTCACGGGCCTGCCAGCCACGGCCTCCCGGCAAGGAGCCACGGCTGACACGCCAGGCACTCCGGTACCACACGGTTCCGCCGCCACCCCATGAAACACTCCGGTCCATGGGGTAGGTCCGCACGGAAAACAGTACGGACCTGTAGCAGTCGCGGAACCGTAGCCAGACACGGGCGCCAATGGCACCCCACGTCCGACTGCCGGACCAGGCGAGATAGGTGAGTACCACGCCCGGCCCGGCCGACCTGTTACCGTGTCGGCTGGTGCCAAACCAACCATCACGGAACCGGTGCCCGGTACCAGATTAGCCTCAGCCACAGGCGGAGCCGCTGCCCTGGCTTGCGCCAAGCTAGACAAATGGAGGCCGGTTCCGTCCAGGACGGAATCGACCTCCATATTCTCCACCTGCGGCATCACAGGCCGCAGCAACCTCTCCTCCTCGGCCTCCTCGTCTTCGGACTCCGAAGAGTCATCACTAGATGAGGAAACCATGGAGCCGTCCTGGCGGACGGCTCCCACACCTGACGGACCGGCCACCGCTACTGGACCACCCAGAGGTGGCCGCAGAGAAACAGAACCCGTCTGGCCGGAGCCAGACCGGACTGCCAGGGGTCCGTACAAGACGGCCCCCTCGGAAACCAGTCCAGAACCCTGTCTGAGGACAGGGTCCGTACCAGGCATGGGGAGAAACTGCCCCCCAACCTTTGGTAGCAGTGACGACACCAGCGTGGGCAGAATGCTATGCAGAAAACCCTGCATAGCCGGACCAAACCACGCCGGCGGTGCCATCTCCGCCACCTCCAGCTGGGGACGTGGAGCACCCCCAACCGGCCGAACCGGGCGCTCCACGATTTACTCTCGGACCGCCTGACCCCGCGTCAGACCCAGCCAAGTCCTTCTGGGCAAGGAACTTAACCATCATATCCACGGACCACACTGCGCACACATTACACCTATAGTCTAGGTTACAGGGTGAACACCTAAAGCAGACATGGTCCTTAAATACGACTCGTACAAATTTATGGCACTCGTCACATGATGGCGGGGTTGGCTTGGCCTATAAAATAAGCACAAACCTACAATTACAAGCGGAACGAGACCCTGATGGAAGGCAGACAATTAATTTTCAAATAATTTGACTCATAAATTAACCGTATCCCTCCCGCACCCCACCCCGCCATGTTACAACAAAGATCGCATTGATTATGACGACAAGAACGAAGCGGGCATAACAAACACACCCATATTAGATCCTCCAGGATGTATAACGGAACCAGGAATCATATCGCATAGCATTCGGGGTATATTTACCAATCAATATAAATTATACTCCCTAACGAAAGCCAAACGATATGTGAAGAAAACAACAAAATGTATAACAAACTGCTGTATCACACGGTAAAACCGCAGACCACGCATCTACTCAGAATTTTGAAACCACCGATCATTGCAAACCGATCGTGATCGCACGTAAACTTGAACATTCTAAAGTTTCCGGTACCATTTTTAGTACGCAGCACCCAGAACGAGATGCGCGAATTAATGAAAATTTTTCTTCACATAAACATCCGAGCGAACCGGGTGTGACGTCACCCGCTCGGATCCTACGGAGAACGACGTCAGCCGATATTCGTGTTAGAAATACCGTAGCAAACACCTATTTTCATATCGCCTGTTGGGGTTAAAGAAGGCGATCGTCTGGCATATATCGTTGTTAGCACACGTCCCAGATTCTCTGGGGTCAGAAATCAGGACATGCGACACAGCGAAATTTAGAGACCTAAGACTTTTAACTATGGATAATAAAGAATGATACAACCTGGTTTTCATCGGCGGTATTCTCCATAGTATCCAGTTAAATCCTCAAGAACGCACAAACTATCACTTCACAGACAAAGACTTAGATTTCTTTAACAAAAGACACTAAAAATCTTCTCCTGCAAAAAGCATGTATTGCTCTTGTTGCTATGCAAACAAGAATGAGCTCTATGGTAAACGGGTACTCGGCAGTTGGGAGCCGAGTACCCGGTTCCCAGGAGTCGGTAAAGCTTTCTAAGTCTATAATCCTAGAGCCGCTGTCAAGGCCAGCTGTATATCAGAAGTAACAGAATGGTGAGTATTGATCGAAGGAGAATTATATTACATACACATGTAACATATTTATGAATTTATATGAATATTGCTTTTACACAATCTGTCCACGAAAAGGGATGAAAACAATGAGTGTGATACATATTACACAAGTGCTTCTTGGCTTTTACACCAAAAATCTTACCTGGTCGATGGAGACAAGAAATTCACAATCTATGGTACCTTTTAATCCTGAATGTCCAGTATCTAAAATTCAAGGCATTCAATGTCATTCATGCCTGTAAGGATTAAGGCATTAAATTTGAATACCGTAGAGCATTGATTTCTGATCTGATAAAAAAAATTTTCATAAGGAATTTACTGAACCAGGACAACTTTAACCTTTTAATGGTCAAATTGTGTAAAGATAATTTTAATATCTGCGGCTGCCTATTAAATGTCCATTTACAGGCCAAGAGAATAAATCTTTGAAAGTTTATCACTGGAATGACCGGCTCGGTTATCGAGCCAGTCATTCCAGTGGTAAATCTTCGAAAATTATATTCTCTTAGCCTGTAAATGCACAAGACCACAATAGAGGCTGGTTTTGGCCGGCTTGACCATTAACCCTTTAACACTCATATCAGGCAAAAATGGCTTCTGCAGTAGTCTTGAGAAATATCCACTCGCAAACCAAGAGATTATTTTTGAAAATGTACCACTGTAATGCCTGGCTCGATAACCGAGCCAGTCATTCCAGTGGTAAATTTTCAAAAATAGTCTTCTCTTGCTCAGCAAAGGTACATTTTCTATGAGAAATTTGAAATTTTTAAAACAAATTTGAGGGTTAAAGGGTTAATGACAGACAGTTGATATAGAATTTAATCTAATTTAGCAAAATTTGATGCATATGCTACGTGTATATATATTATACCTGTAGGCCCACGAAAATCTGGAATCCCTGCTGATGTGCTTACTCCAGCACCCGTGTGAACCACTAGCCATTGACAAGCCTTAACCATTGCGGCCAACTGTTGTACCTTTTCTTCAATTTGTTCACCTGTGTCAAAATGTTCTGGCAAACCAACTTTTCCTTTGTCAGCGTATGGCGACAGACCGGATGCATAATTCACTGACATCACTCACGGGGCTGTTAACAACACGAACACAATCAACCCTTAGCAGCCTGATATCAAAATTTTTATTTTAAAAATTAAATTAAAAGATTAACTGGTGGTCATTTTTCAACAAATTTCGTGGAAGATGTTGCTGTCGTAGACATCAACATCTTCCACCAAAATTATTGTAAGATGTACACCAGTTTCTTTGCTAGTGACACAGTAAAAGATAGAACAAGAGGCCCAAGGGCCTGTGGCACTCACCTGGACCATTGGCATCTAAACCATTTGGATTTAAATAGACATGACTGATTTTTGGAAAATCCAAGATGACCATAAAAAGAATTGACCAATCAAGATTCTCGTTTAATATGTTGAAGTCTACCGCCCTAGGATTGTTCAACCCAAGTTCTGTTGAAATCAGGCTATTAATTGAAGGAGTACCGTTTTTAAATGGTTCCGGAAAACCTTCAGAAAATCAGAGATGGCTGCCAAAACATTGAGCTATCAAAATTCTGAACAGAATTTCTAGAGGCTATGACAATAGGATCCTTCCATCCAAATTTGGTTGAAATTGTCCAAGCGATTAATGAGGAGTATCATTTTATACAAATTCCCATTTTTTTGAAAATCCAAGATGGCCAACATCAAAATCAAGCCGTCTAAATTATGTATACACAGCTTCTGAAGCGTACCGGCCTATGGTTCTTTCAGCTGAGTCTGGTCGCCATGCGTATCAATGACCCAGACCGTTTACCTCTCGACCAAAACATCATCGTGTGATTCTGTGACAGGAGGCATGTGTCCAAGTTTGGGTCTAGTACGATTAACCAAATCTGAGATATAAACAGAAAAGTTGAGCTAAACGGAAAATGTTAAAGTTGAAAAAGTCCCACAGTTTTTACCAAGATCACAGTTACCTTGACCGTTTGACCACAACGTTGTTGTGTGATGCCATGTCATTATAAGGAAGCATGTGCCCAAGTTTGGGTCCAATATGCAGTCCTTGAAATTTGGCTAATTTTGCCATGACATTAGTGCTGTGGCAAAACTGATTCAGCACAGCACTGCTACGACAATTTCTCAAATGTCATTAATTGATAGTTTGTATATGCCTATGGACCAAATAAAATCACATTTAAGTCTTTATTAACCCTTTAATGGTCAGCCATACCAAAATGGCCTCTGCAGTGGTCTTTTGAAGTGTCCATTTGTGGGCCAAGAGAAAAGTATTTTTGACGATTTACCACTGGAATGACTGGCTCAATAACCATTTTACTAAGTCAGTCATTTCAATGATAAATGATAAAACCTATAAAAGGATATTACAGCTCACTAAGCAAACATCTAATTTTCTTGAACCTTGACCATGAAATGTTTAACTCTTTCAGGATGAAACCGGCCAAGACTGACCTCTGCAAGTCTTGAGAAATGCCCATTTGCAGGCAAAGAGAAGACTATTTTTGAAAAGTTACCACTGGAATGACTGGCTTGATAAACTGAGCCAGTCATTCCTGTGGTAAGTTTTCAAAAATAGTCTTTTCTTGGCCTGCAAATGGACATTCAATAAGTAAATATTAAAATTTTTTTAACAAATTTAGTCATTAAAGGCTTAAGTCATATTTGTGTTTTAATTTATAAAGAACTCTCCAGCCCATGACCGTGCAGCGTGACTGAACAAACCTGACATACATAGGTGACAATGGAATAGTATCTTTTATACTTGGACAGTTATACCGTTATAATTAGGTCACAAGTACCAATTAATGAATTATCATATTGGCACAAACAACTTACCAATACCTGCTTAGAGATATTTATTCATTTAATTGACACTTGTGACCAAACTGTAACCGTATTAAAGTCTCGGGCTTAAAGATCACACCAATGTTTTGCTCACAGCTTTGCGAGGCTTATCATGATAATGCTGCACCATATGGTACTACAGCATATACAAATGCATTTGTTTGATTCATATCCAACCCTACACCCCTGCCCAGTGCCAAACCAATGTAGAGATGCTCAGCTTTGACAGATTATAATCCTTATGTTCTCCACACATAGGCTATCAATATGCACGCTATGTATGGGAATAGAGCTGCAATCTGTCAAAGCTGAGTATCTTTAATTGGGTCAGCAATGAGCAGTGGGGCAAGGTAGTCAGTACCATCACTGGCATTATGCTGAATATGCTGCAACCACTTGTGCTACACTGTATGATAGATAATGGTACAGTTAGTACTAGCAAGTTATCATCTGAAATCACTAAACCCGTAACATATGAGGGATAATGGATTAGCATAAAGAGGCCGCTGAACATACAAGGTGATATTAAATTAATTATGTAATTATAACTTACTAAAACTTCAACTCACAACAGTAAAGAAACTCAACTAACAGGGAGTTACAAATCAAACTTTGTACAACTACAATACAAACAATATATTTTTTTGAAGAAGAAATGTTCTGTTTTATTATTTTGAAAATTAATTTGAGTAAGTAACACAGGTCAGTTAGTAAATAAACGAAATCAAGGATTTCTTTTTTCACGAGAGAGTTGATACTTACCTCCCTAATACTTTTGATATTGCTAAATATCGGCTTTCACTCAATAAACACTCAGATTAAAACAGTTAGGTGCCCCTACTGGGCAGGGAGTCAGAGCGTAGTCTGGCGGATGCCAGCCCCACCACCGCGCATGCGCAGACTAGCACTTCCTCTGACTAATTTATTGGCTGATACACATGCAACTATTAAGAGCCTGAAGACCGAGCCTCTGTGGGGTGGAGATGCCGGTCTCCGTATCTAGGGAGGTAAGTATCAACTCTCTCGTGAAAAAAGAAATCCTTGATTTTGTTTATTTCACATCAAGAGTATACTTACCTCCCTAATACTTTTGATATTGCCAGAATTCGACAGTGAATTCGGCGGGAGGGAGGCGAGGTCAAAAGACCAGCTCATCCCTATACGCTTTTCTGCGTCTAAGGCACTTAAACTTCTGAAACTGTATGAAAAAACAGTCAGGATTTGACTAGCCATCGGATAACACCACCGATGTATGAGAGATGACCGAATGTCATATGCGCTCCCCCCCCTCCTTCCTGGGAGGAAGAGTCGAATGACCTCAATGTCCTATACGCTCTCTAAGTACAAGTGCCATGTACTACAGGACAGAGACGAAAAAACTCCCTTTTCGTATACTCTCAACAATGAACCACATAAATACACAAAACCACCATCATATTAATAACGGGTAACGTGACAAGACAATCAACAATGGACAACCCATGCACAAGACTGACCTTGTTGAAAAGGCTGCTGACATCATCTTCTCATTGGTGAAGAATGATGCAGTCCCAAAAAAGTGGTTGTTTCCATAAATTAATTGTGAAATATATAAGCAATGAGGAAACCTCATCAAAAATATAAACCTAGTTATTTTTTCAAAATCGACAAGGCGAGAGGATTAGAGGTGTCACGGAGATAATGGTCTGTAAAACTTGACTCACAGTGCCACTGAGCCACCGACATAATATCATCCACAGGGACCCCATTAAATAGGGCAGTGGATGTCACTACGTCGCGGACACTGTGAGCCTTGGCCACGTCAACCTGCTTCCCGGTGGCGGATTTATGACAAAACTGAATGCATTCTACAATCCACCTGGAAATGGTGTCCTTAGAAGCCCTGCCATGGTGTTCAATATATGACAACCATAACGCCGACTGGTCGGTGCGCCACTCCGATGTACGTTGTTTGTACCGGAGAAGCGCCCGGACGGGACACCATGCTTTAGAATTAGGATCATATCTAGTTAAAGCAGGCAAAACAATAGGTTGACCTGGATATTTCAACGACTGATTCTTAGCCAAGAAATTAATCCTAGGTAGCAGCTTAAGGCCTTCCCCTGAAACCACAAAACGGTCATCCTCGGCTGATAAGGCATGAATTTCACTTCTACGCCTAGCCGAGGCCGCAGCAATTAAAAACACAGTCTTCAGTGTTAATAGTTTCATAGAAATGGAACTAAGTGGTTCAAAAGGCTTATCACCTAGTACTTGAAGCACTAGCGATAAACTCCAAGACGGAATCACAGGGGGATTCCTTGGTCTTAGATTGCCCATGCCTTTAATTAATACATTTAATGTATTTACTTCATCACTTCCCCTCTTAGCCAAGCAAGGAATAACAGACATTAAAGCTGACTTATAACCAGCAATAGAGTTAGGCTTGAGGCTATAGGTATCATACAGGTGACAGAGGAAATCAGCTACTACCTGAATAGATGAATCCATTGGATCAATACATCTTTTTGAGCACCATTCTGCAGATCTGTTGATTTTATAATTATATGCTCTGGAGGTTGACCCCCTCCTGGCTTTGGCCATAAACATGGCTGCTTGCTCAGAAAAGCCCTCCTTAATTCTAGATTCCTTGACAACATCCACGCAGTCAATCTGAACATTGACGGATTGTTGTGAAGGGCCTTGCCCTGGTAGATAATGTCGTCCATCAGAGGCAGAGGAACCGGATTGCAGACCAGAAGGTCCAGCAGATCCGTATACCATGATCGGCTTGGCCAATCCGGGGCGATCAGAAGCACTTGGCATTCCTCTTGTCTGATTTTCTGAAGAATTTTTGGGATCAGGATTGCTGGAGGGAATGCGTATGCATACATTCTCCCCCAGCTGATAGCTAACGCATCTGTTGCGAAAGCGCTTGGATCCGGAATCGGAGAGACGTACGTCGTCATCTTCGCATTCTTCTTCGTTGCGAACAAATCGATGTTGGGTTTCCCCCAATGGTCGAACAGACGATCTGCCACACATTGATTTAGTTGCCATTCCGTGGGTAAAACACTCATCCTCCGGCTCAATGAGTCTGCTAGCAGATTTAACCTTCCCGGAATATGAACTGCTTTCAAGGTAATCTGGTGATCCAGGCACCAACAAAGCAGTCCCCATGTCATCATACAGAGACTGGGCGACTTCGTTCCGCCCTGGCGGTTTATGTAAGTCACAACTGTTGAGTTGTCTGAACGAATAAGAACAATCTTGCCCTGAACTTTCTGTAAGAAATGTTCCAGGCCCAGGACTACTGCTCTTAGCTCCAGTAGATTTATATGTTCCTTTGACTGTTTCAGATTCCAAAGCCCTGATATCATGGATTCTTCCAGGCAAGCTCCCCAGCCCTCCATCGATGCATCTGTATACACAGTCACCTGAGGGTGGGGAGGGGTTAGCATAACCCCCACCAAGAGATTCTCTGTGTCCAACCACCATTGCAGGTGATGAATCAGAGGCGCCAACACTGACACGTTCGAGTCCAGCGAACCTGTACTCTGGGTCCATTGTGTCATGAGAAATAACTGGATCGGCCGCCTGCGTAAGGCGGCCTGAGGAATGACTGGTTCCAATGAAACCATCAACCCCAGCATTCTCAAGTAAACCCGTGCCAGGACATGACGACTGTCGCACACTGACTGAATCAATGAGATGAGTTTCTGAACTCTCTCCTGAGTAGGAAAAACATATCCTGTCTCTAGATCGAAGAACATCCCCAGGTAAACAAACTTCTGGGATGGAGTCAGCTCTGATTTCGGGAAATTGATCATCCAGCCCAAGTCTGGCCGATAAACTTTCCTGGGTGTGCGCTTTCAACAGCCGGTCGTCTATGTACGTGTGGACTGCTATGCTTCTCCTGCGGAGGTATGCGGTGATCGCAAGAACCACACGGGTGAAAACCCGAGGAGCCGTGGAAATTCCGAAGGGTAACACCCTGAATTCCCACTGTCTGCCCTGGAATGCAAATCTCAGGAAGCGATGGAAACTCCTGTGTATGGGGATGTGGAAATAAGCGTCCTTCAAATCTATCGACGCTGTCCACATTCCCCTCTCTAACCCCGCCAACACCGAGCGCACAGTCTCCATCTTGAAACTGGGCATCTCTATCAACTTGTTCAATGGCTTGAGGTTGAGAATTGGTCTCCACCCTCCAGTGTTTTTTGTTACTAAGAATAGGGTTGAATAGAAGCCCGGACACCTTTGTGCCGGCTGAATAGCTCCTTTTTGTATGAGGGAATTTATCTCCTCCTCGATACACAACCTTTGCTCTGGATCTCTCGGATTTGGAGTCCAGATCGGCACTAGAGACAGTCGCGATGGCGGGCCTGTCATCCAATCGGGATGATACCCGACTGAAAGCCATCGCAAGACTAAACGGTCCTGAGTTAACCGTTCCCACTCTTGCATGTGGTCGGCTAGCCGGCCTCCCACCGGTCCACCTAGGGATAGAGGTGGACATAAGGAGTGCAAGAGCGGCACTGTCTCCTTTGCCAGAAACACCGGAGCGGTTCTCACCGCGGTAACCGTCCCATCAGGAACGATTACCACGCCCAGATCCTCGCGCGCCATGACCAGCACCGCGCGCACCTCGGTGCGCGGGCGGCTGCCTGGCTGACTGCGCCTGAGGAGCCTGCGCCCCCCTCGCTGCTGGCCGAATCGCACGCGGCCGAGGCCGACGCTGCGATGGTGGTTGGCCTCTGACCTGGCCACCACCACCTCGAGCCTGCAGGGGACGATACGCAGGGGGTGCGGCGCGAACGTTAGCACGACGAAGCACCTCAAACTGCTCGCGCAGCGCCCTCTGGTTATTTACCAGAGTAACCGTCTCCTGGAGGTGTCTACATCCCTCACCTCCAAAGAGACCAGGACCTGTCATAGGCGTACGCAGTAGCCTATTGTACAGGTCCTGGGACGGGCACAGATTGTCCAAGGCAAATGTGCGCCTTGCCCGGACACTCCTGGTCACCGCCCGAGTCATACAGTCCAGAGCCAGGTTGATACCATCCTGGATGGCTCGCTGGACTGTGACCGGACTTGGCTGGCGCGATGCGGATGCTGTTACTACCCCTTGTAACAGCTGGGAGACGTGGGACAGAGCGGCAATCGAAGCCCTCCCACTCTCCTCCGCATCACGCAACGCGGTATTTGCTGAACGCAACGCGTTCGAACACAAGACTCCCGTGTCAGAACGGGAGCCTGGCCGCGCATCCTCACCCAAAGCCGCGCGGTCATCCACGCTCGGCTTAGGTACCACACCGTACCGCTGGTAATCCAGGGGCACGATGCGGCAACGCCTGGCCACCTCGCGCGGGGCCTTCGCGAGACGTCCACTCGACTTAATGGACGTCTCCGCCGCCTCGAACATGTCAACGACATGCTCTGCCAGCGGCAGAGAAGGCATAGCGTTAGCAGTAGGCTTACCAGCTAACCACGGCCTGTGGTCACGCTGGCTAGCCGACTGCTCCACGGGCAGATCTGGCCTAACACTCACCAACCACTGGCAAGCGTCAGACCAATCCTCCTCCGTGGCTAGCTGCGAGCGCTCTACAAGATGGGGGCCTTCGTCTTCCTCCTGAGCGCAAGCAACAGAGCTTGACGGCGGATACGCCGATACCCCTGGCAAGCCAGGGAGAGCATGCGGGCCTGACAACACCGGCATGCTAATCTCACTGGCTTGACCAGGAGCAGGCGCCGTGGTAGAGCGCGGGGCACATACCACCCCACCACGGCCCCGGCCAGCACCAGCGACACTCTCGGCAAGCCGAGGTATGCAGTAACGCTGGCCCTCAGCGCCCAGGGCCACAGTCTGAACCGTGGATTCTACCCCTGCATGAGTAGAACCGTGGAATAAGTCGCCTGTATTCCCCGCGAGGGGTGCACAGACGTCATAATCCATGGCCACGTCCTCAGACAGCGACCCCAACAGGTAATCCTCATCCTCCTGGCCAGACAGATTAGACTCCGGGTCAGCAAAGAGAGCTAACCCGGACTGGCCAGGGAAGGTGCCATAGGAGGTACTGGCACCTGCGGCGTGCGGATACCCCTGGACTGATAAGCAGCCCGTGGATTCCAGCGACAACCATCCACGGCCCCTCGGCGCGGCACTAAGCCTGCTGCCAGGGTCGTGGAACGCCCCCTCTAATGGGGCCACCTCTGAATCTTCGAACAACGGAAGCGTAGTAAGGAAAGGTGATTCAGAGGTGGGGATTACCTGCTCCGAAGCAGATGATGAGGACAGCAAAGGATTTGGTCCAGGAAGCATGCCACGAAGCAACTCTGGAACCAAATCCTTTATTGTCCTCCTCATCTCTCCCAACATCTCGGTCCGGAAGGCCTCCATGTCCACCGCGGACGAGGCCTTCCTCTTACCCTTCTTACTCACACCCTCTCTTTTCTGCTTCTTCTTCTCCTCCTCCACCACCTTGTCCTTCGCCTGCAAGCACAAGAATTCGGACATTAGCTCGCCCCCCCAGTGCTTACATATCTCGCAATTAAGCAAGGGACCACAGGGGCTACACTGATAACAGAGATGAGGCACAAACTTGTCCTTCAAAAACCGTCCACAGGACGCACAACCAGGTCTCTGAAACAGGGCAAAGGACGAGGAGTATGAGCCATCTAGTTAAGCTCAGAAAACTCAACCAACTCAAGAGAAGGAAATGATCATAAAGATCAATATTCATCAGAAAACCAGCTTTGGACAAACTTTAATTGTTAATAAAGAGCAAGGCTGATTATGACGTCATTAATCCTATGACAGGAAAAAATCGATCCCCAACAAACATCCAAGTGCAAGGACGAATTGTATCTCTAACCAGAACATGTGCAGAATGGACATTTCGACTACACAACCATCAGATATATACTGATAACAATGGCAAATACTGTTAATTATCTCCCTTTCCTCTCTAAATAATTAACATCACCTCATATCAATAATTAGATACCTGACACTTTGTATAGACAAACCATCCAACGTGATGAACTGGAGCACTCCACCAACTGAACGCCTCTTAACTCTCTCCACCTCTAGGGGAAGGAATTGGATCAAGAGGGCAAAGTGAGAAGACCTTTATACTAGGCCTCCGACTCACTGGACATAAAATTTTTTGGTTAGATAACCTAACAGTATTAGTAGGAAATGGAACCATGGTGGAGAGAAACAAACCCTCTGCTGATGTGATGTCCATTACATATCGTCACACAGACCTGTGGACATAAACACAAAGAGAGATTAGTATTATATAGCACCTAGTTGAAATAAACCAACTAAACAAGGCGCTTATCACGGTAAACGCGAGTCCCGGAAACACATTACACCGGGGACAAAACTCGCTAATTTTACTAGAAGTCACCTGATTTAAAGGTCCTGGGCCCTCCTCTGGCGAAGTCATCCTTTCTGCCATCTATATCAGGGATAATCACTTCCAAATTCACACAAAAAGACTATGAATTGAGTAAAGAAAAGCTCTAGCACAAAAACATGTGTAGACTCTCTGCCAATAAATTAGCAAAGAGGAAGTGCTAGTCTGCGCATGCGCGGTGGTGGGGCTGGCATCGGCCAGACTATGCTGACTCCCTGCCCAGTAGGGGCACCTAACTGTTTTAATCTGAGTGTTTATTGAGTGAAAGCCGATATTTAGCAATATCAAAATTATTAGGGAGGTAAGTATACTCTTGATGTGAAAAGAAGTATTCACAGATACAGCTTTCAATACTAAGTTAGTTTATTTTGATGAGTTTTCACACATAAATGTACTTCATCATTGTGATAGGTGTTTTAACTGTAACAGGATGCCATGTCTGATGAAGCCTATTTATGTGCAAAAGCTTGTCAAAATAAGCTGAGATTGTCTTGAAAGGCACTAATTTTGAATCTTATTTTACTGTCAATAGAGACTAGTAACTGTATCACAGCTACATAACTTTCCTCTTACAAGTCACTTGCCATAGTACATGGTCTTTGCTTCCAAGCATTGCCAAGTGAATCCATTCCACCGGTCAAATTATTTTCATAATATACAACAGCTTTCATCTCTGATTACCTTGAAATTGAAATCATTCTTAAGAAAAATTTACTGTGCCATGTCACAAAGTGCTGCACTCAACAAAACAGTGAAAATTTTTTCTTCATTTAACTTATTTTACAATAAGAGATCCGCAAATGGCGCATAATACCCCACCATGATGACAAACCAATGAATGAGAGCTTTCAGAAAATATTTATTTCTTCCTCAGACCCAGAGCAGTCATCAAAGTGGTTCGTTAAACGGTCAAGGAGGTATCCTCCGGAAACCAATTTTCAAGATGGCCACCCCTGACTGGTGGCCATATTGGATTTCGGATTATCCTAAATTTTGATAAGTCTCTTCACCAGAGATATTCCAACCACCCTATGAAGTGATCCGATAAATGGTAACAGAGATATCATCCAGAAACCAACTTTCAAGATGGCAGCCCATAGCTGGCAGCCATCTTGGAGTTCAGATTATCGTCAATTTCTTCTTCAGACCTAGGCTAACCACCCTATGAAGTTTCAAAACGATCCGATAAAAGGGAACAGTTATCAGCCGGAAACCAATTTTCAAGATGGTGGCTGGTGGCTATCGTGAATTTCAGATCATTGTCAATTTTGATAGGTTTCTTCTCCACACGTAGTCCAACCACCCTATGATGCTTCAAAGCGATCCGATAAATGGTAAAGGAGTTATCATCCGGAATGAAGGAAATTAAGTAAATTTGGCAAATTTCTTTTTCACGAGTGAGATGACATACTTACCTCCCTAACACTCCTGATATACTAATATATCGGCTCTAATTTCAATAATATTCAGAATTATAAAAAGTTAGGTGCCCCTAATGCGCAGGTGGAAGTACACAGTCATGCACATGACAAACACCACCCTCTTCCATTACTAAATATTGGCTGACATAGAAGCAACTATTCAATAGCCAAAGGACCAGGCCTCCGTGGGGTGGTGAGGCCGGGATCCCGTTAGGGAGGTAAGTATGTCATCTCACTCGTGAAAAAGAAATTTGCCAAATTTACTTATTTCACATCATGAGAACATACTTACCTCCCTAACACTCTTGATAAAAACCAGAATTTGAAAGTAAATTTTGGTGGGAGGGAGGCAAGGTCCTGAAAACCCGCACACCCTCGAAGAGGCTAGGCTCTTTGAATTCTCAAGAGATTTAAAAAATCTGAAATTGTGACTGAAACCACAACCAGGACTAGAATTTTGCATCGGATAATCGACCGATGAAGAGAGATTGATCAAAAGGCAAATGCGCTTCCCCCTCCCCTCTTTCTGAGGAAGGTTTAGGAAAAAACGCTGCTTTAAATGACTAGCACGTTCTCTAATACTTAATGAAAGTATTACTAGACATTGGAAAAAGAAGAATTGCTTCTATTTCAAAAACTCTCTGAAACACTACAATTAAGAGACATTAACCATCACCATATTAAAAAATAAAATGACACCATCACCAAGACAGAAATCAAAAAATGGTCATAACTACTGACCTCTGATCTCTTGGATGCGGCACTCATCTCTTCCCCCACCGGATGAAGAGAAGTGTACCAGCTAATAGTAGGGATACCCTACCAACAAATGTGATATTTGAAAATAGCAGAGGAGGCAAACTATTTACAAACATAAACCTCTGCATAACTATTTTATTTCCTGAGGACTGAGACGGCGAGTGGGTTAGAAGTGTCACGAAGGTAATGGTCGGTAAAACTTGACTCACAGTGCCACTGGGCTACTGACATAATGTCTTCAATAGAAACACCATTAAATAATGCCGTGGAAGTTACCACACCACGGACACTATGAGCCTTGGCTCTATCTACCTGGATTCCAGTGGCTGTTTTATGACAGAATTGGATACATTCCACTATCCATCTGGAAATAGTGTCTCTTGACGCCCTACCATGGGGTTCAATATATGACAACCATAGGGAACATGGGTCCGTCCACCAAACCTGAGTTCTTTTCTTGTACTTATTCAAAGCACGGACTGGACACCATACTTTAGCACCAGGATCATATCTGGTTAAGGCAGGTAAAATAATAGGTTTACCCGGATACTTTAAAGATTGATTCTTAGCCAAGAAATTCAATCTTGGTAGAAGCTTAAGGCCTTCACCTGTAACTATATAACGGTCAGGCTCAGCAGACAAGTCATGAATGTCACTCCTGCGTCTGGCTGAAGCCGCCGCCACTAAAAATACAGTTTTAAGTGTCAATAATTTAACAGATATAGCACTAAGTGGTTCAAAAGGCTTACCACTCAAAACCTGCAGCACCAGAGAAAGATTCCATGACGGTGTCAGTGGAGGATTTCTAGGTCTGAGATTGCCCATACCTTTAATAAGAGTATTTAAAACACTTACTTCATCACTTCCCCTCTTTGCCAAGCAAGGGATAACAGTCATCAATGCTGATTTGTATCCAGCAACAGAATTAGGTTGAAGACTATAGGTATCATACAGGTGACAGAGAAAATCAGCTACTACCTGAATAGATGCTTCCATCGGATTGATACATCTCTTTGAGCACCATTCTGCAAATCTGTTGATTTTATAATTATAAGATCTGGAGGCTGACCCCCTCCTGGCTCTGGCCATGAAATTGGCTGCTTGCTCAGAAAAGCCCTCCTTAATCACGGATTGTTTGACAACATCCATGCAGTCAATCGAAACATTGACGGATTGTTGTGAAGGGTCTTGCCCTGGAAGATAATATTGTCCATCAGCGGCAGAGGAACCGGATTGCAAACCAGAAGGTCCAGCAGATCCGTAAACCATGCGATCAGAAGCACTTGGCATTCCTCTTGTCTGATCTTCTGAAGGATCCTTGGAATCAGGATTGTTGGAGGGTATGCGTATGCATACATTCCCTTCCAACTGATAGCTAGCGCATCTATTGCGATAGCGCTTGGATCTGGAATCGGAGAAACGTACGTCGTCATCTTCGCATTCTTCTTCATTGCGAACAAATCTATGTTGGGCTTTCTCCAATGATTGAACACGTGATCCGCCACACATTGATCTAGTTGCCATTCCGTAGGCAGAATACTCATCCTTCGGCTCAATGAGTCTGCTAACAGATTCAGCCTTCCCGGAATATGAACTGCTTTCAAGGTGATCATATGATCCATGCACCAGCAAAGCAGCTTCCATGTCATCATACAGAGACTGGGCGACTTCGTTCCGCCCTGGCGGTTTATGTAACTCACTACTGTAGAGTTGTCTGAACGTATCATCACAAATTTTCCCTCCACCTCCTCTAAGAAGTGTTCCAGGCCAATTCTAGCATGTTGATATGTTCCTTTGACTGTTCCAGATTCCAAAGCCCTGATATAGTGGCTTCTTCCAGGCAAGCTCCCCAACCCTCCATCGATGTATCCGTAAACATCGTTACTTGAGGGTGGGGAGGGGTCAGCATGACCCCCGCCAGGAGATTTCCTCTCTCCATCCACCAGTGAAGGTGATGAATGAGAGGGTCCAACACTTAAATGCGCGAGTCCAGTGAACCTGAACTCTGCGTCCACTGGGTCATGAGAAACAACTGAATCGGCCGCCTGCATAAGGCCGCCTGAGGAATGACTGGTTCCATCGAAACCATCAGACCCAACATTCTCAGATAGACCCATGCTAGAATATAACGACTGTTGCAAACCAACTGAATGCACGAGAGGAGACTTTCCACTCTCTCCTGGGACGGATAAACATATCCTATCTCCAGATCGAAGAACATACCCAGGTAAACAAACTTCTGGGATGGAGTCAGCTCTGATTTCGGAATGTTGATCATCCAGCCTAAATCTGTGAGAGTTTCCAAAACTATCTCCAGATTTGCTGTCAAACTTTCTGGGTTGTGTGCTTTTAGCAACCAGTCATCTATGTAAGTGTGAACAGCTATATTTCTCCTGCGGAGGTATGCCGTGATAGCAAGTACCACTCGAGTGAAGACCCGTGGAGCCGTCGAGATGCCGAATGGAAGAACCTTGAATTCCCATTGGCGTCCCTGAAAAGCAAATCTCAGGAACCGATGAAAACTCCTTGCAATTGGAATGTGGAAGTAAGCATCCTTGAGATCTATAGATGCTGTCCACATCCCCTTCTCTAACCCCAACAACACCGATCTCACTGTTTCCATTTTGAAAGACGGAGTGTCTAAAAACTTGTTTGGAGGCTTGAGGTTGAGAATTGGTCTCCACCCCCCGGTGTTCTTTGCCACAAGAAACACGGTTGAATAGAAGCCCGGGCAATCCTGCGCCGGTTGAATGGCTTCTTTTAGAACGAGAGAATCTATCTCCTCTTCTATGCACAACCGCTTGTCTGGATCTTTTGGAACTTGAGTCCAGACCGGAACCAGAGACAAATGCAACGGCGGACCCCTTATCCAATCTGGACGGTATCCGTGTGAAAGCCATTGCAAGACTAAGCGGTCCTGAATTAACCGCGCCCACTTCTGAATGTGACAAGTCAAACGACCTCTCACTGGTGCACCTAGGGTTGACGAGGTGCCCATAAATTTTAGAAGTGGGTGTGTCTCTGATACGAGTGGCAACACCCGAGTGGTACTTGTGATAACCGGAAAAAATTTTCTTGCATCAGGCCCGGTTACCACGCGCCGCGACCAGCGCACCACGGTGCGCGGGTTGCTGTCTGGCAGGCAGCGCTTGAGGCGGCGGCTGTCGCACAACCGCACGCTGCTGCTGGCGTAGCCGACGCGGTCTCTGAAACCGGCCAGCCAGCTGGCCTCTGACACTGCCAGCCCCGCCACGAGCATACGGCTGTCTAGCAGCCGAGGGCTGAACACGCCCGTGTTCCCTGCGCAGCACTTCAAACTGTGCCCGCAGCGCCCTCTGGTTGTTCACCAAAGTCACCGTCTCCTGGAGGTGCCGACAACCTTCACCTCCAAAGAGTCCAGGGCCCACCATCGGCGCTTGCATCAAGCGCGACTTGAGCTCCTGAGATGGGCACAAATTGTCCAGTGCAAAAGTGCGCCTCGTCCTCAGCGACTTCGTGACCGACCTAGTCAGACAGTCCAACGCCAGGTTGTTGGACTGTCACGGGACTAGGCTGTTGCTGCACCAACGCCGCTACCACCCCCGATAGCAGCTGAGAGACATGCGACAGCGCACTGATCGCTGCGGGCCCTCGTCATCCTCAATGGCATTCGCAGGCACGGCCGAGGAGGAGGCTATAGACGAACCTGGCTGCCCAGGGAACGTATACGGGCCCGCGAGGGCTGGCATAGCATTCTCCATAGGCAAACCAGGCTCCAAGGCCGCGCTTGTATGAGGGGGCTCATACACACCAGCGCGGCCCGGAACGTCTGTATGAGACTCCACGTCCAACCGTGGAATCTTATACGGCCGGCCGTCTGCTCCAATGCGGGCCACAGGCTGAACCATGAAACCTGCTCCTGAGGGAACAGTGCCATAGGTGCGAGCGTTCACGCTCCCCAAGAGAGGAGTGTAGGCGCTCACATCCATGTCTTCATGATCCACCTGTGGACCGAGCAGGTAGTCCTCATCATCTTCCTGGTCAGGAAAGTTAGACTCTGGATTAGTAAAGAAAACTAATCCAGACTGACCAGGAGACTGCCCAAAGGCAGATGAAGAGTTTACTCCGCGAGTGATCGTGGTCAGGCCCGCTGGTCGGGTCCTGCCTGATGCTTCTCGCGCCGCTGGCACCCCAGGCGATGCGAACATCAAGCCTCGGTCCAAGACGGCCACCCCTGGATCACTCAACGCTTTGTCCGAGCTAATAGGCCATGATCCAGGGACGGGGGCTACCTGCACTGAGGTCGATGCGCAGGAAGTTGAAACACCTGTGCCAGGCAACATGCCGCGAAGCATGTCAGGCATCAGGTCTTTCAAAGTCCTGCGCATCTCACTCACCAACTCACTCTTGAAGGCCTCGAGCCCACCCTTCTCAGAGGCCTTCTTCTTACCCTCCTTCTTCGGTTTCTTCCCCTCCTTCGCCATCATCTTCGCCTGCAAAGAGAAGAACTCAGAGGTTAGATCCCCCCCCACCAACTTTTCACAAATAACACATTTGTTGGACAGCCTACACGCTGAACACAGATGGCAAGGGTGGGGAAACAATCTAGCTTTCATGGTCTTCAGACAGGATGGCACTTCTGAAAGGGGAGGGATACAAAGACAATGAGTATGACAGTCTCAGAGCCGTGATAACGGATTTTCAAGTAGAAACCAAAAAACCAACTCGAGAGAAGACATCCACTATTACGACCACCCTGACGGGACAGGAGACTTCTCAAGTTAATACACACCAAATACAACCAGAACCCCAAATTAAGAGAGAGAGAAAGATTATGACTATCTAGCTATCTCTCAACACTCTTAATAACAGGGAGATGAACACATCACATACTACCCTAACCTAGGATCATGACATCAAGGAAAGAGCAAACTCTGGTTGATTATGACATCAAACCTCACTATGCAAAAGCTCCTACCAGGAGAGGGGACGTCAGATTAATGCAAGAAATATCTGGATCTCCAGACATTCCCAGCTCTCGACTAATATAATATTAAATTATATATACTCGAGAACCCATGCACACACAAGAGAGAAAATAGTGCAATAGCAAACGGCAGCAGAAAATTTTCAAATAATCATGCGCCATAATTAATAAACTCCCTTAGCCTGAGCACAGGCAACCATCCTCTTGTGCAGGAAAACACGTCCATCCATCCGCCGAGACTCCTCTTCCAGAAGAACTGATGAGGGGGATGGGACAAAAGGAAGGAGATATTTTATTTATTAATATATTATACCTCCAACCCGTAGACATATCACGATGATAAGTCATCCTGGGACGTGAACCACCTTCCAGAGAAGACCAGGCAACGCAGTACCGCCGAAAACGGCCGCTACGAAAACCGGTAACACACAAAAGTTACAAGCCTAAAATAAAGGCCTGGAACAATGTCACCTTGGATGATGACGAGGACTCCTCCAACATTCTTGCATCAGCCATGATGGATTGGGATGTAATTAGTTCTCGTAGAAATCAGAAAGAGCCTGTGAGGAATTTCACAAGTTGCTTCTTCAGCCAATATATTAGAAAATGGAAGTACCGGTGTGCGCATGTGCAGAGGGTGGTGTTTGTCATGTGCATGACTGTGTACTTCCACCTGCCCATTAGGGGCACCTAACTTTTTATAATTCTGAATATTATTGAAATTAGAGCCGATATATTAGTATATCAAGAGTGTTAGGGAGGTAAGTATGTTCTCATGATGTGAAAGTAAATTTCCCTTTCTCCGAGATCTAACAATACTCACCATTCTGTTACTTCGGATATACAGCTGACTCTAGGACTATAGACTTAGAAAACTTTACCGACTCCTTGGAACCGGGTACTCGGCTCCCAACTGCCAAGTACCGGTCTACCATAGAGCTCATATTGTTTGCATAGCTACCAAACAAGAGAAATCCATGGCTTGCCTCCGTGGGGCTGGGAGGCTGGGTCCGTAACAGAATGGTGAGTATTGTTAGATCTCGGAGAAAGGGAAATTTACATTTCCTTCATTCTCCTTCGATCAATAATCACCATTCTGTTACTTCTGATATACACCAGATTTGGTCAGTAACCTGGTGGGAAGGGGCAAGCCATAAATGCTACTTTTGCCCCTTGGGGAAAGAGTTAGACATAAAACTCGACTAACGGAGACCTAAAAAGGACCGTCAAGTTAACGGAACCGAATCACATTCGCATCACTGCCCAACCCCCTTTTTCTCCTAAGAAAATGGAGAGAACTCACGAACATGTACCTCGCCTGAAAACACAAATATGCCAAGAGGGTTGACTGCTCCTTGCATATACACATGTATTAGCCTGGGAATGAGCATGAATATATAAGATGAATGTACATGATATATAGACATAATACAAAAAACTCTCAATCGTGAATTACCTCATGATAAATGGACTCCAGATGTACCGCCTCCAACCATTCACTGGTCCGGCCATCAGTGACACAATCTGGTTGTCATCCTCTCGCTCGACCATGTCTGCTTTTAAATTCTTTTCTTACCAAAGTGAAAAAAGGGAGAAGAGCAGTGTGGTCACTTAACTATCGTTTCAAAACAGCTAAAGCGAGTGGATTGGCACATCCCTCATATAGTAATCTGTGAATGAGGACTCACAGTGCCATTGTGCAACGGCCATGATGTCCTCTAACGGAACATTACTGTAAAGGGCGGTCGAGGAGGCTATTCCTCTAACATCGTGTGCCCTAGCGCCTTGCACCTGGTGCCCAGTCGCCATCTCATGAGTAGTCTGATTGCATTCGACTACCCAACGAGAGATAGTATCCATGGATGCGGCGCCATAAGGCTTCTTATGACAGATCCATAGATGTCTATCGTTCGACCATAACGAGTCAGTCCGTTTGCTGTACTTAGTCAAAGCACGGACCGGGCACCAGACACTGGCATCACGATCAAACCTTGTTAACTTCGGTATTATGATCGGTTTGCCGGGATATCTCAAAGATTGATTCTTTGACATAAACTCTGCTCTTGGCAGAAGACGCAGACCCTCTCCGGAGACAATAAATCGGTTCCTCTCTGCCGAAAGCGCATGGATCTCACTGCGCCTTCTAGCTGAGGAAGCCGCCAATAGAAAGACCGCCTTTAGAGTCAAATGCTTTAGACTAGCCGAACGCAACGGTTCGAAAGGGTGCTTGGCCAGTACATTAAGCACTAAAGATAGACTCCAGGCTGGAATGACTACCGGTTGTCCCAGTCGGAGATTGCTCATTCCCTTCACCATCACATTTAACTGGGCCACCTCTGGACTATCCCTGTTGGCTAGACAAGGGATAACTGATGCCAAAGCTGACTTGTATCCAGCAATTGTGACGGGAGCTAGTCCTGAAAAGAACAGCTCACAGAGAAAGTCTGCTATTTGCTGAATAGTGGATTGAAAGGTATCAATACCCTTTTCTTCACACCAGTCTGCAAATCTGTTAACCTTGTTGTTATATGACTTGAAGGTTGACCTCCTTCTCGCAGCCGCGATGAAATCAGCAGCTTGTCGAGAAAAGCCTTCCGACGTGGAACATTGTTTGATAACATCCACGCAGTCAATTTGAACATTTCGGGACGCTCGTGTAGGAAGCGTCCCTTGGCCTGGGAGATTATGTTCGGAATCTCGGGTAACTGCACTGGGTTTTCCACCAGCAGATCTAGCAGATCCATGCCCTGCTGGGCCAATACGGCGCTATTAGCAGGACCATGTCCTCCCAGATCTTCACCAATACCTTCGGCAGAAGAATGGTGGGTGGGTACGCGTAAGTGTGCATCCCCCTCCAGCTTATCACCAGAGCATCTGTATCGACAGCATTTGGATCTGGAATCGGTGAGACATAAGTCATGATTTGAGCATTTTCCCGTGTGGCGAACAAGTCCACGTTGGGTTTGCCCCAATGCTCGAAGATCCTTCGTAGAACTGGAGGGTTGAGGGACCATTCTGTTGGCAGAATTCTCTGTCTGCGAGACAAAGCATCTGCCAGAATGTTCAATCGGCCAGGAATATGAGGTGCTTTCAAAACAACCGAGTAATTCCTGCACCATTGAATCAAGTGCCACACTTTGATACACAGCGTGGGTGACCTGGTCCCGCCTTGGCGATTTATGTATGAAACTCTTCCAACATCAGTTCCACTGCCATCATTTCCAACAGATTGATATGCAGCTGACTCTCCTGGAGAGTCCATGTGCCCGAGACCTGGTGCTCTCCCAGGCAGGCCCCCCACCCCTCCAGCAATGCATCCGTGTACAGGGATAGCTGGGGGTGGGGTAGGTGCAGCGAAACCCCTACTAGGAGATTCTGACGCTCTTTCCACCATACAAGATGCGACATTATCGGCTCCAAAACTGGCACCAGTTTTGACAGGGGTTCTGTTCTCTGTTTCCACAGAGACATCAGATACAACTGGATAGGTATTCGCATTAGAGCAGCGTACGGGATCACCTGCTCCATGGAGACCATCATGCCCAGCATCTGAAGAAACCGCCTCGCCTGAATGTGGTTTCCCACTCGAAAACTCTTGAGGATGGCTAACAGAGACACCACTCTGGGCTCTGATGGGTAAACCATGCCCTCCTCGAGATCGAATCGCATCCCCAAATAAACGAAATGTTGAGTGGGTGTTAACTCGGATTTCTCCTTGTTGACTATCCAGCCTAGATCTGAAAGTAACTTCAGAGTCAGAGCAGTATCCATGTCCAACCTGGCTGCAGAGTCTGCTTTGATCACCCAGTCGTCTATGTAGGTGTGTAGCGCCACGTTCTCTTTTCTGAGAAACGCTGTCACCGCAAGGACCACTCTTGTGAAAACCCTTGGAGCTGTCGACAGGCCAAATGGGAGAACAATAAACTCCCATACTTGATTCTGAAACGCAAATCTCAGAAACCTGTGACAACTCCTGTTCATTGGAATGTGGAAATATGCATCTTTCAGATCGATCGATACAAACCACATTCCCTTCCTCAACCCTGCCATTACCGACCTCGGCGTTTCCATCTGGAACCGAGGCGTATGGATAAACCAATTTAATGGCCTGAGATTGAGTACGGGTCTCCATCCCCCTGTGCTCTTGGGGACAAGGAACATATTTGAATAGAAGCCTGGAGTGTTCTGGTTTGCTGGTTTTATTGCTCCCTTCAGAAGCAAACCTGACACTTCATTTTGAATGGCTTCTAACTTGTCTGGTTCCCTTGGTACGGGTGTCCAGACAGGTGCCAAAGACAGATTCTGTGGCGGAAAGTCCCACCACTCTGGCATGTATCCCTAGGATAACCATCCCAGGACCAGACTGGCTGACGTCACACCTCGCCAAGCCTCGACGAAAAGCATGAGCCTTCCACCCACAATAGATGCATCGATGCCTAACGGGGTTGTCCGGCTCGCAGTCCGCTCCCCCCCTTTCTTCGAGAGAGAGAGAGAATCACTTCAGTCTTGGCTCGGCAGGCCTAACTGGCACCGCTGTTCCTGTCACACAGGTGCGGTCCAGACGGATACGAAGGGAGATCTCGTACCCTCAGGTACGATCCGCTCCCTTCTTTCCGCCCTTTGAGGACTTACCCTTCCCCTTGCCCTTCCCGCCTCTAGGGCGATCCGGAGCAAGATTGGGGAGGGTAGGGGCCTCCACAACCTTCCTGGCTTTCTTCGCCGGCGGCGGCTGAGAAAATCCAGACGAAGCAGAAGCCGCACTAGGCTTAGCTTTCGCCTTGCCTTTATGCTTCTTCTGTTTCTTGGAAGGTTGAACAGTCAACGGCTTCCCTACAGCCCCTAGTGCGTGCGCTTGCCGCACTAGCTCCAGCTGTAAGTTTACCGCCAACCGATTCTGCGCAATGCTAGCAGTGTCCTCTAGGATGGCCCGCGCCTGGTCACCAAAGATGCTAGGGCTTGTCAGGGGCATCCCAAGAAGACACTCCCTGACGGCCGTAGCTGGACGCATATGGTCAAGAACCATTTGCCTCCTGGGCTTTGTAACACGCGCCTGCACCCTTGCCAGCGCATCCATAGACAGCACCAGGCCGTCATTTATGCACGAAAGCGTCACAGGTGGCACAGGGTGGCCTGCCCCCGCTTCAGCCCACACCGACTGAAGAAGGCGATAAGAGTGGTTGACAGCACTCATAGCTGCTCTCACACCCTCATCACATAGGGACAGGACTTCCTCATGGTGTGCCTGGGACTTGTCCACTAGTGCCGGACCGGGGCCACCCGCTCCAGCACTCTGGACACCCAGAACCCATCGGTCATCCTCCGTAACCGATGGTACCACACCATACCTGTCGTATTCCCCCCCCCCCCCCCCCCCGTGGAATACAATGCCTTGCCCGCACCCCCCTGGAGGCCGCAGGGAGCTGGCCCTTGGTCATGAGCTGCTTGCTAAAAATAGCCTCTAACAACTCGATAAACCGTGGATCCAGTCGGACTGGATGCGGGCTGCGGGCAAGATCCCCGTTCTAATCGATGCAACCGACGGACGGGGCGCATCCTCCTCGGCCGTGGCCGAAACCACAGACGGGTCAACCATGGCTAGCCAAGCCAGAGCCTCCGACCAGTCTACTTCCGAGGAGGACACACCCGTGAACACGTCACCCGTTGACGCGTTCACGGACCTACCAGCCACGGCCTCCCGGCTAGGAGCCGCGGCTGACACGCCAGGAACTCTGGTACCATACGGTTCGGCCGCCACCCCATGGAACACACCAGTCCATGGAGTAGGCCTGCACGGAAAACCGTGCAGACCCATAGCAGACGCGGAACCGTGGCCAGACACGGGCGCCAACGGCACCCCACGTCTGACCGCCGGACCAGGCGAGATAGGTCAGTATCACGCCTGGCCCGGCACACCCGGCACCGTGTCGGCTGGCATCACACCAACCATCACAGGACCGGTACCCGGTACCAGATTGGCCTCAACCACGGGCGGAGCCACTGTCCTGGCTTGCGCCAAGCCAGACAGATGGAGGACGGTTCCGTGCAGGACGGAATCGACCTCCATCTTCTCCACCCGTGGCATAACAGGCCGCAGCAACCTCTCCTCCTCGGCCTCCTCGTCTTCAGACCCCGAAGAGTCGTCACTAGATGAAGAAACCGTGGAGCCGTCTTGGCGGACGGCTCCCATGCGTAACGCACCGGCCACCGCTACTGGACCACCCGGAGGTGGCCGCAGAGGGACAGAGCCCGTCAGGCCGGAGCCCGACGGGACTGCCAGGGGGCCGTACGAGACGGCTCCCTCGGTGACCAGTCCAGAACCCTGTCCAAGGACAGGGTCCGTACCAAGCATGGGGAGAGACTGCCCAACAACCTTCGGCAGCAGGGACGACACCAGCTTGGGCAGAACGCTATGCAGAAAGCGCTGCATAGCCGGACCAAACCACGCCGGCGGTGCCATCTCCGCCACCTCCAGCTGAGGACGTGGAGCGCCCCCACCGGCCGAACCGGACGCTCCACGATTTAACCTCGGACCGCCTGACCCCGCGTCAGACCCAGCCAAATCCTTCTGGGCAAGGAACTTCAACATCATATCCGCGGACCACACTGCACACACATTACACCTACTATCAAGGTTACATGCAGTACATCTAAAGCAGACATGGTCCTTAAATAGGACCCGTACAAACTTGTGGCACTCGTCACATGATGGCGGGGCTGGCTTGGCCTATAAATAAGCACAAACCTACAATAAGCAAGCGGAACGAGACACGGATGGAAGGCAGACAATTAATTCTCAAATAATTTGACCATAAATTAACTGTAACCCTCCCGCACCCCACCCCGCAACGTTACAGCAAAGATCGCATTGACTATGACGACAAGAACGAAGCGGGCATTAAATACACCCGTAATTGATCCTCCAGGATGTATAATGGAACCAGGAATCATATCGCATAGCATTCGGGGTATATTTACCATCAATATAAATTATATTCCTAACGAAAGCCAAAACGATACGTGAAGAAACAACAAAATGTAAACAAACTGCTGTAGCACACGGTAAAACTGCAGACCACACATCTAAATCAAGAATTTTGACACCACCGATCATTGCAAACAGATCGTGATAACACGCAAAACTTGACCATTCCAAAGTTTTCTGGTACCATTTTTAGTACGCAGCATCCAGAACAAGATGCGCGAATTAAAATTAATGAAAAAATTTTCTTCACATAAACATCCGAGCACCACGGGTGTGACATCACCCGCTCGGATCTTACAGAGAACGACGTCAGCCGATATTCGTGTTACAAATACTGTAGCAAACACCTATTTTCATATCTGCCAATCGCCTGTTGGGGTTAAAGAAGGCGACCATCCGGCATATCTCATTGTTAACACACGTCCCAGATTCTATGGCGTCAGAAATTGGAACATGCGACACAGCGAAATTTAGAGACCTACGTCTTTTAACCATGGAATAATAAGGAAATATACGGTTATCATTGGCGGTATCCATATTATCCAATTATCCTTGCAAGAGTCACTAGCTATCACAATCACAGTTAAACAAAGACTTAGATTTCTATTTCTCAATCTTTCCACTGCAAAAAGCATGTATAGCTCTTGTTGCTATGCAAACAAGAATGAGCTCTATAGTAGATGGGTACTCGGCAGTTGGGAGGCGAGTACCCGGTTCCAAGGACTCGGTAAAGCTTTCTAAGTCTATAGTCCTAGAGCCAGCTGTCAAGGCCAGCTGTATATCCGAAGTAACAGAATGGTGAGTATTGATCGAAGGAGAAACCAATTTTCAAGATGGCCACCAGCGGCTGATGGCCATCTTTGATTTCGGATCATTGTCGATTTTGATAGATTTCTTTCCCAAACCTAGTCCAACCTCTCTGAAGTTTCAAAGCGATCCAATAAACGGTAATGGAGTTATCATCCGGAAACTAATTTTCAAGATGGCCGCTGGTGGTTGGTGGCCATCTTGGATTTCGGATCATCGTTCTTCTTCTTCTTTTCGATCGCTGGTATCACACTTGGAGAGCCGTTCTCAAGATGAAATCTGTGGTTTTCTGCAGTTCTTCCACAGGCCCATACAGCTTTTCAAGAAGAAGTTGACAAAGGCCAGATCTCTTCTCTCAGCAGCTGATACGTACTGCAACATTGAAGTATGTGCCCTGTGGTCTGTTCTGCTTCTCCACAAGGACAAGCGGGCGATGTCGTAAGGTGGAACCGCCTGTACATGTGTTGGTTTAGTCTGTTGTGTCCAGTTCTGAGACGAAAAATGGTCACTTGCTCTGGCCTCGAGAGATGATGGTAGGCATCTTCTGATTGAGGTGTTCTATAGAGTGACTTGATGATAGTCTACCATGTTTTCTGTCTGATTCTCTTCTGCACCCACCTTTGCCATCTTGTCTGCTTTCTCATTGCCTTGGACTCCACAGTGTGAAGGGATCCACTGCAATACTATCCGAAAGCATTTGATGGTTTGTAATGCTTCTTCAAGTTGTGGCAGCTTACCTTTGGTGATAGCCTCAAGGACGGAGCGGGCATCAGATAAAAAGACAATCTGTGCAATAGGGTCTGCTGTTCTGCTGATGGTATTAGCTGCATGAACCAGTGCTTCGACTTCAGCTCTGTAGTTCATGCAGTGTTTGCCTGTCGGTATTGCAGCTGACTCATGCTGTCTGTTTGGATACTGTATGTGCAGTCCAGCACCTCCGCTCCTAATTGCATCTTTGGCTGATCCATCTGTGTAGATCCTTATACATGTCTCCTGAGGGTACATTTCTTCCAGCATGGCTAGGGTCAGGGCCTTCATGCTCACATCACTGTTCATCTTTGGTTGTGAAATGAGGTACTGTGGTGTGAATAGCTATGCTCTCTAGTTTGTTTTCCCAGGGTGGAGGATCAAGTGTGTGGTTTGGGTCTTCTATTTGTGCTGGCAACATTTCTTGGTGTTTCCTTTGAAGTGCTTTTGTCTCTTTCACAAAACTTGATCTTTTAAGTCTTCCTGATGACAGCTGTGCTCGCCTGATCTTCATCGGGTGGTTGTTGAATGATTTGAACTTTGCAGCTTGGATCAGTGCTTTGCATTCCCTTCCTTTGCTAAGTGGGGGGATGCCTGCTGTCTGTTCCATTTTTTCTATTGGTGTTGATCTCATTCCACCAGTGATGATGCGCAGTGCCTGATTTTGTACTCTGTCAAGGTTCTGTTGATGAGATTTAGCTGCTGTCATCCATGAGCAGGATCCATACTCAAGGTGTGGTCGTACGGCACCTAGGTAGATGGTCTTGAGGATCCTTTCATTGGCACCCCACCTTGTTCCTGCCAGCTTCCTCATGATGCTTAGCTTTCTTCTGGCCTTTGCCTCTGCGTTCTGGATGACCCCACCTTGTTCCTGCCAGCTTCCTCATGATGCTTAGCTTTCTTCTGGCCTTTGCCTCTGCGTTCTGGATGTGCTCCTTCCATGTTAATCTTCTGTCATAGGTGACTCCCAGGTATGTCTGCTGGTCCTCATACTCGAGTGGAGTACTGCCCAGTGTCAGATTTCCAACCTTGGTTTTGGTGGACAGTGAGAATAGCATGGCTGATGATTTTTCTTTGTTGATGGTAATACACTAGCGATTGGCCCAAGCTGTAATTCTGTCCAAGGCGAGCTGCATTCTGTACATGGCAGTCGTTGTGTACTCCTCGGTGCACCAAAGTATGAGGTCATCTGCATAGAGGGCTGCTTGGATCCCATTGGGCAGCTCTGCTACAATGTCATTAATGAAGAGTATGAACAGAGTTGGTGATAATACTCCGCCTTATGGCACCCCTTGTCTCAGCAATACATTCTGTCCAGATTGTCTATCCACCAGCACCCTAGCTCTGCGATTACGTAGGTATGACTTGGTCCATCGGAACATGTTGCCACCAATGCCTGTGCGCCGGAGCTTCACGAGGAGGCCATCCTTCCACACCTTGTCAAATGCCTTCTGCAGATCGATAAAGGCAGCTAGCATCACCTGCTTGGCTTGAAAAGTGTCCTCTATGACCTGTGCAAGATGTGTTGTTTGATCTTCTGTGCTCCTGTATCGTCTGAAGCTGGCCTGCTCTGAAACTATAATGTTCTCCGACTCCAGGTACCACTGGAACTGCTGGTTGATGATGCGCTCCATGGTCTTGCATATGCAGCTTGTAAGACTGATAGGATGGTAGATCAGCACTTTCGTCTTGTTCTTCCCTTTTTTCAGAATAGGGGTCATTCTGGCTTCCTTCCAGCACTGAGGAACCTCTCCATTGGTCCAACTGGGATTAAAGATGTCTAGCAACTTGCGGAGAGATGCATTACCAAGGTGTTGGACCATTTCATTAGTAATGCCATCTGGCCCAGGAGATTTCTTCTTCTTCAATTGGTGGATAGCCTTCTTCAGTTCTGCTAAACTAATGTCAACTTTCATTGCATCATGAGTGTTGGTGTCTGTCCTTTCCTTTTGCTCTTTTCTAACCTCTTTTTGACGCATTCGTGGTATAGAAATGTTGCTTTCTTTTGCATATGCCTTCGCAAAGGCATCTGCAGCCATATTTCCTGTCAGTGTTTGTCCATCTTCTTCAAAAGTAATCTTCTCTCCCCCGACACCCTCATCATTCAGTGCTTTAGTCAGTCTCCATAGCTTTGTTGTGTCTCTCTAAATTAAACCATGCCGTCTTTTCCCCCCAGCTTCTTCTTTTGGCCTCCAGCTTGGTCTTTAGATACCTGGCTTTAGTTTGTTGTAGCGTGAAGTGGTTTTCATGACAGGGATAACCCTCTGCATCTTCTCTGGCCTTGTCTAGTTTATCATGTGCTGCTTGCAGTTCTATTGTCCAGTAGGGGCAGTAGTTTTTCCTGAACCCTCGAGGAATCGCTTCGTTGGCAGCCTTGAGGATACTTGAATTAAATTCCATGACCACATTGTTGATGTTTCTCCCTTCTACTGCTATATTTTGGGTAAGCTCATTGGAACGAATGCCGAACAGACTCCAATTTGCCTTTTTGTAGTTCCACCTTGGATGTTGAGGTGAACTTGTCGAAATACTTCCAGAAAGAAAGAGGAGGACTGGGCGGTGGTTGCTTCCTCCTAACTGCGATCCGACCACTCTACTGAGGTTTCTGTGAATGTCTTCTGTACAAAATGCCAAGTCCGGCGTTGTTGTCGAGTGCCACCGGCGCGAGTAGAAGGTAGGCTGATCTGTGGGATCGTTGACAAGTACCGGTGCTTTTCATCTTGCCATGCTTCAATGTCTTCTCCTCGTTTATCAAGTGTTCTGTATCCCCAGCTCTGGGACTGGCTATTAAAGTCTCCCGCAATGAGGAAGTGGCAGTCCGGGACCTGGATTCTGTCAAGTGAGAGATTCTTGTCATTAGGGCAGTAATAATTGACAATGTCAATCACAGAGTTGCTGGCTGTTACCTTGATCTTGATATATTCTGCCTCTTCCATAAAGGTTTTGATCTGGCTGGCATTCACGCTGTTTCGGACCAAGGTGATCACCCCGCCTTTCTTTCTTCCTCTTCGATCACACCGGAAAATCTGGTAACCTCTGATCTTAAATGGTTTTCCTTCTTGCAGGTGTGTCTCTTGGATGCAGCAGATATCAATGTTGTTTTCGTACAGGAACGGTTCAAGCTCTGATTTCTTGTTGGTAACCCCTTCTGCGTTCCAGTGCATGATGTTGATACTGGGGTTCTCTTTGGGTTTGGTCTTCTCTTTCGGTTGGCCAGTAGCTCTCCCTCCTCTTCCCCTGGCTCCACAAGATGAGTTGATGGGACCTCCAGTAGCTGACGGTGGGCTCCTTCGAGGCGTGGAGCCCGGCGCTGCACCTGCCTGGCGGATCCTCACAGGGCGAGCACCATTTCGGTTGATTCGATCTCCAAGTGTCATTTCATTAGCGTTGTGCATAATGCTCTGGTTAGCCCCTCCAAATGCAGGGTTTGTACACCTTTCAGTATTTGAAATTCCATGACTTTTCCATGACTAAAATTAAGAAATTCCATGACCTCCAAGAATCAATAGCTAGGTCAAAGACACTCAAATTAGTTTCAAAATGTTCAACAGCATATAGTGAATCATATGGAATTCACTTTATCTAGGGCAAAGGGTGAACATGTGAGAATATCCGGTACATTTTTAATAAAATCTGAGGTTTTCACATAAAAAATTGACGAATAGAAATTCTGAATGGAAGTTCACCGTCATCATTAGAGCCTATGATCATACATGTAGTATCCTTTCAGCCTAACTTGGTTGAAATCGGTCAAAATGGTAAGAAGCAATATGGGCATTTCTAGTAAAGATTTTGACCCCAAAAATTGTCTATTAACCCTTTAACACTCATATCAGCCAAAGCTGGCTTCTGTCACGCGTGGTCTTGAGAGATGTCCATTTGCAGACCAAGAGAAGACTATTGTTGAACATTTTTTATAAAATAGTCTTCACTTGGTCTGCAAATTGACATTTTCTTTGAAATTTCAAAAAGAAATTTGAACAAATTTAAGGCTTAGAGCCGAGGCGTCGATTTGGACAAGGTGTTCAAGAAAAAATTGAAATCCAATCCCTAAAATTGTTACTTTTGCAAATATGTTGCGCACTAATAGATAACACGCATGGGAAAATTTGACAAAATATGAGCCAAAAAAGCCTTATACATGTATATAACACGCAATCAGAGTTTAGAAATATTGTAAAACATATATTTTTCAGACGAACGAAAATTGGTAACTTTACCGCTAGATTCAAAATAATAATAATCCTTTATCGGCTAAATATCCTGTTATTCTTTTAATATTACCAAGTTTATTTCATACTTTAACCGTAATAGAACGCATAAAACCATCTTTGAGCAAGAAATACGTTCTCCATATGGAATCTCCATACGCTAGCGAGACCGAGATATCATCGCCATCTAATTATCATAATGTAACCAATTCGGCCGGGACGAAATCGCCCAAATGAACAAAAATCTACTGCCGAATGCATACGCTGAGTAGGAAATAGTGAATTTATTGCTCAAATTGTTTTAAAAACATTCTTTTCTGTACATATTTATTATTAATTTGGGATATTCGCATTCGCGGCGTTACAAACCCCGTTTTTATTTGGGAGGCCTCCTTCCAGTCCAGATATAGTTCAGTGGAATGTCTCCAATCACAAAAGAGTTTAATATGGCCTACCAACATAAGAAGGGATTTAACCTCATTTTATTTCTTACATTGTTTTGGGTCATTTTATTTTGGTTGGACATATGACTTTGATAATGAATGAAATCATGTGATCGCCGCGATAAAGATATGGAAATACATTTCCGAGCTTTATTTCCCCATTTCACATTTGTATGCCATCAGATTTTATTTTTATTTAGGGAGATTATCATTTTCCATGACTTTTATCAAATTGACAAATTTCCATGACTTTTCCAGGCCTGGAATTTAGATTTTCAAATTCCATGACTTTCCAGGATTTCCATGACCCGTGCGAACCCTGCAAATGTCTGGATTGACACCCAGTGGGTTACACCCCTGCGCCACGTTGAGGCCGAGCATATAGTCTTAAACAGGGGACTCAAGGTGTGATTTTTGGTTATCAGGGATGCCCAGGTAAGTGTTGGGAAAACATCTTAGCAGATAATAACCTACCACTGATTTTTTGTCTACAGAGAAGTACACGCTATCCATCATAGTTTTGGTAACCCTTTAACACACAATCTTGATATATTTGAAGACCAAGAGATAGTATTTTTGAAGATTTACTACTGGAATGACTGGCTCTCTAACATATAAAAAAATTATTCTGCTTAGTCTGCAGGTGGATTTTGTCTTGAACAAATTTGATTGTTTAACCCTTTCATACTCAAGTCGCTCGAATTCAGCCTCTGCAGTACTTATGAGAAAAATTCATTTGCAGGCCAAGGGAAGACTTTTTGAAATTTTACAACTGGAATGACTGGCTAAATAAATGAGTCAGTCATTCCAGCATTACATTGTCAAAAATAATCATCTCTTGACCTGCAAATGAACATTTTCTATGAGAAAATTTACATTTTACTGAACCAGTTTGCTATTAAAGGGTTAAGTCCACAACAAATGTGATGATATACTGACACACAAATCTCTAAACAACCATATATGAATATAAAAATATTTTTGAAACATCATAACTGGAATGGCTTATATTTGCTTTTTCCACAGAGGAAACATCACACCGCATTCGTTGAGAGTAATCTTCCTAAATCACCACTTCGCGGAGGTGAACAGTCATCAATTAACAGTTTCATGAATGTGCCCAAGAAGTACAGTGATGTTAACCCTCGTCAAGGCCAAATCACGGATGCACTGGTATCATTTATTGCTGCAGATTTGCTCCCTCTATCAATAGTAGATAGCAAACATTTTCGGGCTTTAGTGAGCAAACTGGATTCATATTATCAGGTACCAAGTAGAAAACATTTATCTACAAATCTCCTTCACAAAAAGGTGTCAAAGCTAGAGCAACAAGTGAAGAGACAAATCCAGCAAGCTGATGGTATTTCGGTTACGTTAGATTTATGGTCCAGTAGGCAAATCCGAGGATATATAGGAACTACTTCTCATTTTATCATGGACTGGAAAATGCACTCTGTAATGCAAGCCTGTAAGCGTTTCTGTGGCTCAGACACCGCAGTCAACATCATGGAACAGTATGTTGAAGTACTAGCCCAGTTTGATCTATAAAGCAAAGTCACAAATATCGTAACTGACAATGCGTCAAACATGTTGAAAGCCTTCTCACTCTCTGGTTTTGAGAACAGAAAGACTGATTCTACTAACAGTGCAGAGAATGATGACGATTCTGCAGGAGAAGATGAGACTGATGAACTGATTCCTCTTGAACCAGGTGATACATGCTACGAACAATTAAATGACCATGAGGAAACACAGTCTCACAGAAGATGTTTTGCCCACACATTAAACTTGGTTGTGCGTGATGGGTTCAAGAAGGGTGGGCAGATAAACAAAATATTAGCTAGGGTTGCCTCCATTGTGTCACAACGTTAGGCGATCTACTCATGCACCAGACATCCTACAATCTGAAAAGCGGCTTCAGAATGCAAATGCAACACGGTGGAATCCAGAATTAACCATGATACGATCTATTCTTAGGCTATCCGATGACAAGTTGCGCTCCATCAGTTCTCAGCAACAGATTACGGCCTATGAATGGAACATGCTTAATGACGTTGTAGAAATTCTGACTCCGTTTGAAAGCAGCACACATTGTATCCAGGGAGAGAATTGTGTTACCGGCAGTCTGGTTATACCGTGCGTTCGTGTCCTCAAAACTGAGATTAATGCCCTGAACAATAAATTCAAATCTCCTTTTGTCTGTGCATTAAAGCATTCAGTAGATAAGTGTCTCTCAGCTGTCTTCGACCCACGCTTCAAGCTGCAGTGGTGCACATCAGTTATTACTCAAACAGCTGATCTTATTTCTAAGGCAACAGCAGTTTCATCAGAGTCATTACCACCAGTTACAGAGTCAGAGTCAGTCGGTGAAACCCCAGCTAAGAAGCGAAAAGGCTTTTTAGCTCACTCATTGACACACCTACACAAATTACACCATATTCTCACTCTCCTGTTGAGAAAGAGGTTGATGAGTACTTGTCATTACCCTGCCTTTCTGAGGATAGTGATCCCCTGGAATTTTGGCAGGCGCATGAGAAAAAGTTTCCTTCTCTTGCCAAGATACATGTAGCACCCAAATACTTAGGCATTCCAGCCTCATCAGCGCCTGTTGAACGCCTATTTAGTATTGCTGGAAAAGTATTCTGTCCAGAAAGATGCAGGCTGAATGATGCTACATTTGAGACCTTGATGTTTATTAAGTCCAATGACAAATATTCATAAAGCAACTTAAGTAAAAGTACGATATTTATCTATGCATGTGGACAAATATCTTATTTTGACATAAGTCGCTCTATGAATACAGACCATGGTCTAGTCGGTTTAATTTAGTGCTTACTTGCACGGTGTATAACTTATCCGCAGCTCCCGGAAAAGAAGCTTACACAAATGTCTCCTAAAGAGTAGTCATCCCTAGCTACTTTTAAACCTCTCCTACAGAGCTAAAATAGTCAAGTTTAGCGGCAGCATGTCATGTTTCGCGTATTGAGAACATGAACAGTGACCTCAGTGAAAATTTGATGCTGTGCGGGGAAACAAGGTGGTGTGTTTGTTGTTGCTCTATAGTGTAACCTAAGCGAAGTGTGGTCCAAATACTTTTGTATAAAACAAGCAAAAAGGTATAACTTGGATGGCTAGTGCCATATTATTAACTAATACAGTATAGATGAAATATAAGGTCACATGACCTTACGGTGCCTCTTATTCATCAGCACATAAATAAAAATAAATATATACAAATAAATATATAAATTATAAAAATAAGGTCTCACATACCTACATATATCGGTACCTATTATGAATATTACTATAAAATGGTTACAGAATACCTATTAGACATCGGTATAAAATTGTCCTAATATCACTGTAGTTGAAGCATCACGTATTTGAGGCGTGAGATGGCATGGTACTGAGTTGCTGCCAGGTGAATATCCGCTGACGAACTAACTGATGTGGCTCATACTAAGGAACGATGAAGAACTTATGCAGATGGCTAGTAGATAGTCATGTACAAACACAATCTACGAATTTTGGGGATGTAAAGAATTTCCTTATTATTGCGGATTTGAAGATGCCCCTTGTATTACTGAAGTTAATTTGATGCATGAACATCTTTGCGGATTACAAGATGATATGCACCGCATAGCTCAAGCGGTGCATAAAGCAATGTCCCAATCTGGACTGCGGTCAAAATGTGAATAATTTGCACGATATAACTATGTGCAGAGTTTGCTCTACCACCTTTTTAATGTGACTCGACAGATCTGGTGAGATATCCGTAAACACCACCGTCCTACATACTGTTTTTGAATGTTACATTCCGGCCAAAAGGCCGCTCCACATAGAAGGTCCCTCTGAAGAGTTGGTAATGGGGAACCTTTCTTTCAATTTAGATTTTGCCCCTGGTGATATCGTCCGAAGGCGTACAAAAATTATGCGGATGCGGTGGGTGTGCTCCAGAGACGAGGCTCAAAACTGATATGCACTGTTGCGGGTTATATACCACCGGGGCTAACAGTAAGCAGTTGTCCCATGACTCAGTCTGCTCTGGCAGAAACACCACCACAGATCTGATGGTTTTGGATTTTTGCTCCTTTTATACTAAATAGTGACATCACAACCGTACATCTTAACCAATCCGTGCGTGCGCGTCATGACAGGGTATGGTTATCAGCCACGTAACTTGCTGGCCTTCACCTTTTACCCAATACACATGCACCTATAGTCCAGCATTGGTTATTTTGAGTTTATTTTGAACAGGAGCAACATGGATATCTCGGCCATTTCTGGACCAATTTTAAATCTATAAAAAAGATTTAGAATCCTCGTTAAATTCTGGTAATGATTCTTACCAAGAATGATGAGGAAGGTCTGTTCTTAAGAAATTATGAATACAGACCCGTAGTAATCATAAGATGCCATTCTCTCCACGCACTAACGAGCGTCAGTAGGCTTGTTATTTCGAGCCTCTTCTATATGGCTTATATACGCTTATTGTCCTACCCAGGGGGCGTGCTTGGAGCGCACCAGGTCCGGCTGTCCCGTACCCAAGTAAACTGGGACGGTTCGGAGCCAACCAGTCGATCCACTCTACAGTGCACGTGTTGCTGATTCATCGTTCCCGACATCGGTAACTGCTGCTTTCCCTAACCCTGAAATCTTACATTTATTATCTTGCAGCTGATTGTTAATCATCTTCACTTCTTTATCAATTCTTTCATTGACAGATTTATCATTTGTAGCGACAACCTTCCTGACATTATCTATTTTCTGGTCCATATTCTGCACAACATTTCTTGGCATGTGGAGTAGGTTGACAGCACCCCGGTTGCAGTAATTGCGATACCAATGTATTTGGTTCATTTCACCATCAATGAAACTGTAATAGATAGACTGTGGTACATTTTGACAATGTGGGCCTATGTGGAACCAACATAGGCAAATCTTGCATTCAAGGGCATCATCACCGTCGGAAACTGTATTCCTATAATCTCTGCAATTAATTTTACCACTCTCAGTCGCTTCAATTACAGCTTCATAATCTGAGCTCACATTATGTTGTTGACTAAGCTCTGGCGAAGTTTGTATATTGCTCTTACTTCTCTGTGAGGAACGGATATCTGGTAATTTCCTCTAAATTAGTTATAATTGGACACTTAAAATATGCTACTGCTTTAGTAATTCTTTTCACTGATAACCTCGAGTCATTGCCCATGGCATTTGATAGGGCTAGACAATACATCGTTGTCCTCGTAACTCAAATTTCTTGCTCCACATATTTTCAGTTTATAAAGGACAACGGATGAATCGCAAACTATCACTAAGTAATGAATACTCTTGTTTCTCTGCGAAACAGAGATGCAGGCGACCGTTAAATTTGTGTTAACAATATCTATATTTTTGAAACTAATAATTTGCATCTTCTTGGATATTGAGTAGTCGTATATATAAGAATTTAGTTTCAAATGAGAGTATTGACCAACTGAAACCGTTTTATGGACATGGTTCCAAATATTTATTTTGATAGCTCTATCAGGTATAGTCACATATACCCATTCCCATGTAAAGATATGTGGCTCCACCACAAGCAAATCTTCAATGGGTCATTCCGTATAAGATGGACCAATGCCCGTCAACTCATAGTCACGGATTTCCTTCAAACTTTCTCAGTGTGAGCATATGGATGTTTTAGTTGAGCATGACAATTTTTTAACTGATATGTGAAATACTTTTTGAAAAATGCCCTCTCAAAGACCCCTATGCTAAAATTGACAAAAGTTTCAAGTACAAATCCAATGTTTGAGACATCATATCTCATCCAATATACTGTTTACAATACTAGATCTTTTCATTCTAATGCTTTGGTCAGCATACTTGAGGAAAATAACAAGCAATATGTGTTGACATGTTTTGGGTGTGTTTTAGGGGTCACCAAAAACGTTAAAAACAGCTAATTTTCCCGTTTCAACAAAATTTGGTGATACAGTAAAATGTATATTATAGTTGCTGTAACTAAATGATTTCTACCCAGTTCACTAGAGGTAATATTAGCTTAGTAATATTTACTGACTAACAGCAAGGTTTGCTCATCAAAAAAATTTGGGGGCCCAATGCACCACCCCTGTTCACAAAAGAGGGCCAACTTCATCGCCTATTAAGTCAAAATAACCCCTTTCAATTTTTATTTTATTTTGGTGAATGGTAGATATATGGTCAATAGTTACATGGTTAACAGTTGCACTCTTACATTTGTTCCCTTTTGGAGCTATGGCATATAGAAATGTGATATTTTTGTAAAACTTGTACGATATTCCATTTTTGGGGGTTAATAATTTTAAAATTATAGGGCCTAGAGGCATGAAACAAGCGATACAACCAGTTCTCCTGCTATATTAGAAGAACCAATCAGCATTCCCTGGTTATATAATACATAAACATCGATTTTCTAGACCCAAAGACCTGACTCTGTTAAAATTTGACATTTTTTGCGACAATCTAATTTGTTTTAAAAAGTTTAAAATATCTCCACTTTAGCATTTTAGATACTTTTTCATCATAGGTGGACATTGAATGGTATATTATGGTCATATTAGTACAACTACATGGACTTCTATGGCCATTTATAGACAATTTTGACACACTGCGACCAGGCCAATATGTGTAATCTCTCATACTAAAGTATGCCTAAATGTCACCCATTTCATGGAATTATTTAATAAACTGAGACAGGCATTGGTTAATACACATGATATAATATAAAAGTGTTAAGAGATAGTACATAATACTACATACCTCAGCAATAATTGATGATACGGTACATGATTCAGCATATACCGCTCCTCCAAATTATTTAAATAGTCCATTTATAAAGTCGATATCAGTTTGTGGAAAAGTGTACTGCCGGCCAGTTGCTGTCAATGGTGTTGACACCTTACTTAGAATGTCACAAAAAGGAACCCAGCACTGGTCTGTGCGCCTTGGCCAACTAAAGGATCGAGCTGGTCCATGCGGCTTCATAAACAAAATGAGACAGTCCTCATTTTCTAGACTAATTTCTAACACTATGCCAAACCACCAATTTTTGTCATACAATGCACCAACATAGTCACTCAAAGACAGTTCCATAGGGATATTTAAATTCTGAATCTCTGATGACATACCAGGTTGTGTGTTAGAAAATGACCGAGTGTATGAAACATCATCAGTTGAAATTCGCTTTACTGTGATAGAGTTAGTGTCATTTGGAACAAACGAATGGAATGACCTGGTTCCTTGCACTGTTTTGACAAGGAGATACCGCTCTTCCAACATTGTATGATGGCTCTGGATCTCATCTTTACTAACTAAGAAGAACTTGATCTTGCTTATGTTCTGTTGGCTGAATTCATACAATTCAATAGCATTTCGTATAAGCGCTGTTTGCAGACTAGCCCTTGCGGCTAAGCGCTTCACTGTGCCACCGATACCGTTGCAAACACCTTTACCATGGCTGGTAGCAAAGAAATGCCATTCTGCCTTAATATCAAAATCTGAATAATGATGGCATACATTAATAAAGTTTTTGAAGTTCTTGTATTGTCCTGCACACCCATCACTAAAGTATTTAATTATATGAATATTGGGATACTTTTCCTTCAAATATCTTGTAAAAATCTCCTGAAAACAGTACACAGTATTTGTTTCGTGTTTCAGACACTCAGAGATGAAGCATACATTTTCTTCATTCAACTTTCCATAAGCCTTAACATAAAATGCCAAAGGATGTATCGTGACTTGAGAATTGTTCCAATAAAATCCCTGTACACAATCTTGCACAATAATGCTGTAATTTTCAGCAAAGTCGAGAACAACAATGGCAGTAGTGTCATCTAAATCATGTTTGCACGCTTTCAAGAATTCACTTTGAGATTTCGCTATGAAGGAATGTGGTGTTAATTCTTGGATCCGTTGACATAATATAGAAATAAAATCTTCAACTGATACTTCTCGGCGCATGATTTCAATTCGGTCTGTGGATACCCATTCATTGAATTTAATGATGTCATCCTCATCCATGTGCTCGTAAAGGTCTTGCTCTAAGTAAGTTTTGAGAAATGCAGTTCCTGGACACTTTTCACATCGTTGCAGCATGCAATTTCTAGAACTACTGTCACATACAGATTTGTCAATTAGGTTATGATAGTCTTCAGAGATAACATCCACCATAAACTTTACATTTTGGTGTTTTTCGCATACACAAACATTGTGGCTGCCACTAGAAGAAACAGTTACACACCATTTGGGTCTTAACTCAACAAATTTAGAGAAACCAATTTTAAGTCCAGTTTCTGTTTTGAAATTAGCATGTACTTCCTTCAAATTTGTCAGGATTAGCCGTTTTTGCTTATGTTCTTTGGTACCACAAATTCTTATAGTAACAAAATCATTTTTCCCGGGTAATAGTCTAGATACAGTATCATCTTGGTAGTAGTTAATAACACTATCTAGTGTATGCTGATCAAGCTTATTTCTTTTAAAGGTTTCACGATCAGCGAGTATTCCATCATTCTGCGCAAGTTGTCTGGCTTGTTTCACCATATAACGCGTAACACCACATGCCTGAAAAACCTGAACAGTTTTATCTATCGACCATGATTTAGGTGTAATAGTCAATACTTGTATCTTTTGATTTCGTGATGACACAGACAGTTTTTCATTCATGTTCGATACCAAGTAGTCCACATCTAACTTAGAATCACATGTACGTTCAGTTTGTGAAGTGTCAGCAACTAATTTATTAGGTGGAAAACCTAGGTGGGATGCCACGTGACTTGTTGTTGCTTCTGCCATTTGTTTGATTTTTCGTTTACCATATGATACTTTCCTTTCTGAATGGACACTCTTTAGGGGAGAAACTCCAACTGCTGAGAAACTAGAGTTGAGGCATTCAGCATTACTGTACAAAGTATCTGCTATGGCCATTGATTCCGGTTCACTGTCACTACAATCTGTCAGGTTATTAATTTTCTGCAAACAATGATGGCAAATATTTTGGCCAGGTTGTTTTCTCTCTAGTTTTCGACTGTATTAATGCCACAATTTCTTGATCTATATTAACTAGTCCCTTTTTAATAAGCTTTTTGTGAACCTTTAGGGGATCACAACATGAAGTGTTCTGCTTCATCATCGGGAATATATGCAGATAGTGTTTCTTGTGGCAACAGCACACTGTTTCTAAACTATCCTCACTCTGGCCGCTTCTCATTGCAACAAGTGTTTTATCTGTAACCGTCAATTGTACAACATCATTTACAGAGAATTTATCCGTAAACCTATGACATTTATCATTAGTGAGACGTCCAACTGAACAAAATGTCTCTGGTAATTCAGCCATTGTGCAACGTGTCCTAGTCAAAGTTTACACTTTTCAAATTAAAAGGCCTAATTTATCATTAAAATGTATAGTGAATTATTAAATTTCTAAAGTAAATATCTAAACATTTGTGTATCAGCAACAATGTCAATGTTTCAAAGCAGTAATTATTAAACACTTTCACTGGTCATGCTGCCTAATCTTGATCACTTAAAATGCTTGACTGAACTCTTGTTGATAGCAATACTTGCATGCAGATCTCTGAGAAAAACTGAGACCATGTGACTAATCAATATCACCTCACTACCTATGTCTATTACAGCAATTGACCTAATTATATACAAAGCTCTGAAGGTTGAGTTATTTTCTCTAGATATGAAATCTCTCAGTCTTTATTAACACTGGATAACTCAAGACTGAGTGATGAGCTGTTGCAGCTCGACCAGCTTACAGGACAAACTCTGTACCTGGTGTATATTTTGAAAATGATTTGACTGAAAATTATTGATGGCTAAGTCAGCAACAACTTATAGTCAAATTGTTTTTAAAATATTCTCCAGGCAATATGTTATTCCCATTGAAAATGTTGTTGAATAATGACGTGTAGTTTACCCACAAAAATGTCAAATTTTAACAAAGTAAGGTTTTGACATCTCTAAAATCCATGTTTATCTATTTTGTAAAAGGGAAATGCTGGTTGTTTCTTTTAATAAGGCAGGGAAACGCGCTACATCTCTTGTTTCATACTTCTAGAGTGTATACTTTTAAAATTATTAACCCCCCAAAATCGAATATCATACAAGTTTTTGAAAAAATATCAGATTTTGTATTTGCCATAGCTCTAAAAGGAAACAAATGTAAGAGTGAACCTTTTGGCCCTGTAACCATTGACCATATATATAACATTCACCAAAATATTAAAAAAATTGAAAGGGGTTATTTTGAAAAAAGATGTTATGAAGTCACCCCATTTTGGCGAACAGGGGTGGGGGTATGGCTCCCACAAAATTTTTGCGGAGCATATCTTGCCATTAGGTAATAAATATCACTAAAGTAGCAGTAGCTCTAGTTAACAGGATAGAAATCATTTGTGTAAACTAAATACAAATACATTTTACGGCATCACCAAATTTGGATTAAAATATGAAAAATCACATTTTTTGGCATTTTTGACGACCCCTAATACATGCCTAAAACAGGTCAGCACAAAATGCTTGTGATTTTCTCGAACTATGGTGACCAGACTGTTAAAATAAAAAGACCTAGTATTGTGAGCACTGTAGTCGGTGAGATATGAAGCCTCAAACATAGAAATTTTGTTACAAATTTTTGTCAATTTTAGGCAGGGGGTATTGGATAGGCCAGTTTTCAAAAAGTATTTGACCTTTCACTATAATACTTGGAATTTCCTGTTAATACATACATATGCTTACTCTGACAAAGTTTGAAGGAAATCTGAAACTATGACTTGACGGATTTCAAAAATTTTGGTCCTTCTTATATGGAATGACCCCAATGTGTCTCACTATGTCTCGAACATCCGATTATTATGTCTGTCTGGTTTACGTACATCCTTGTGAACATGCTTGCAACAACTTGCCATACTAATACTTATCTGTAATTGCCACCGAACTCTTCATTAGCCATTAACTTTGTCAATATCCGTCTTCGAGTCCATGCCTACAATAACTCGTCATTGTGCCCGAGTGATTCTACCAACTGTTGATTATGCCGCATTCTTCTACATAAACAGCCTCGATTCCATGCCTACAACAACTCATCACTGTGTCTCAATATGACTCGAGCAATTGGTGATCATGTCTTAGCAGTGTCGGTATACAGCCTCGTGATCATGTCTATATCAACTTTACACTGTGCATCAAAATGACCCTAATAACTGATGCTAATGTCTCAGCCTGTTGAGATACAGCATCGTGGCCATATTTATATCAATTCTTCATTGTGCCTTCGAGCATAACTTTATCAATTTATGATTATTTCTCAGGCTTGTCTATGTATAACCTTGTTCCCATATCAATAGGCACTCGCCATTGTGATTTAATATGACTGGGAAATGCTGATCAGGCCTCAGCCTTATCTATGTATAGCGTCTTGCCTGTGTGACTAGAAAGTCATCATTGTGTCTCAATATGACTCAAGCAATTTTGGTGACTATGTCTGAGATTTGTAGATGTATAGTCTTGTGCCCTTCTCTACAGCAGCTCTTCACTGTGACTCAATACTACGCTAGTAATTTGTGATCATGAATCATTCTTGTCCAAGTTTCGCCACATTACCTTGTCGACAGCAACTCTTTAGTATGCACAAATATGATTATTGCAATTGGTGATTATATCTCAGCATTGTTGATGTACAGTCTCGTGCGCATGCCTCCATCAACTCGGCTTTGTGGCTCAATATTACTAGTAAATCTTGATTATACCTCAGTATTATCTATGTACAACATCATGCCTATGTCTCCAACAAGTCGTCATTATGACTCAACACGTCTACAGCAACTCGTCATTGCGCCTCTTTAAGTCAACAGCAACTAGTCATTTTGCGAGCAGTAAGTCTACAGCAAATTATCATTATACTTCAATCCATCTACAGCAACTCATCATTGTGCCTCAGTAAGTCTACAGCAACTCCTCATTGTGTCTCAATCCGTCTACAGCAACTCGTCATTATGCCTCAGTAGGTCTACAGCAAGTTGTCATTGTGCATCAGTACATCTACAACAACTTGTCATTGCGATTTACGATAACTCTACTGTTATGTACTAATTATTATACAGATTTAACCTGGACTATTCCATGGCTATATAGGGACTGGCCTATACTAGCTACATCAAGCTATATGCATCAACATCAGGAATGTGTAATATGATACTAGGGCATACGGGGTGATTCATATTTACTGCTTAGTACTGGGTGACTCGAATTTAGTCGCTATATATGACATCTACCAAATGCTGATCATGCCACAGCCTTGTCTATGTATAGCGTGTTACCTACGGTTAAAATTCGACTAAAGGACGCATTTTTTTGTCATATTACATGTTCTAAGAAAGGGGTGCGTCCTATAATCGAGTAGTCTTTGAGCACCTTTTTGGTCAACTTTCGTAAAAATAAATCAATGATACCACGGAAATTTAACGTTACAAATTCTCGTCGCCTTACGACATCATCGCGGAAGTGAAATTATTAAATTGGAGCGCCTAAATATTGCGTATCCATCAATAAATATCATTTATTACCAAAGCGCTGGAAGACTAGACTGATTGTTCAATTTATTAATTTGCGATGTCAATCGCAGATTATTGTTTTTACTCAGGATCTTTATACTTATTATTATTCCTCCTTCAGAAGTTTAGACCGCATCTCCTACAGTTTTGATCCGATCAACTCCAAACTTTCACAAATTCAAGGGCCCATGCCACAATCGCTAGCTTTTATTTTGGATCCACCCAATAGTTTTAGAGCTACCCACCTTTGAGTGGCCAAAAAGTCCCATAGGAAATGTATGGGGATGTTCAACTTTGATTTTTAAACTGCTACTACACCTAGAGTTTTGAACGGATTACTACCATATTTGCTGAGGATGTTACCACTGGCCATTTGTTTTTAAAAAATGGGTTTTTTCAAAATGGACGCTAGAACTTTGACCGCACAATGCATGGAAAAAACTCCCATAGGAAATGTATGGAGATTTCAAACGAATGTTTGAAGTGCTACTACACCTAGAGTTTTGAACGGATTACTACCATATTTGCTGAGGATGTTACCACTGGCCATTTGTTTTTAAAAAATGGGTTTTTTCAAAATGGCCGCTAGAACTTTGACCGCACAATGCATGGAAAAAACTCCCATAGGAAATGTATGGAGATTTCAAACGAATGTTTGAAGTGCTACTACACCTAGCATTTTGATCGGATCACTCCCATACTTGGGTAGGATGTTGCCACTGATGGTTATTTTTGAAAAAAATGTTTTTTTCAAAATGGCTGCCATGAACAAATTTTGGCCTAAAACACCAGTTTTCGTTTTTTTACAGAAAATCTTTTTAGGGAAAAACGGTGACCAAGCTAATAAATTAACTAGTGCTTGATAAAACCCTAACTTTTTCAAATTTTTGGCCGCCAAAACCTCTTTTGATCTGATTGACTTGAAATTTGGTGACCTAGCTCCCATACTGACTTAATTTGGTATCAAATTTAAAGTTGATCCGACCTACAGTTTTCGAGAAAATCAGCTTTTGTATGCCACATATCCCCATAGTAAACCTATGGGAGCAATATTGGAACAGTGTTATCTCCCACTTTTGTTCCGATTCTCTTCAAACATGGCCAGATTCTAGAACCTTGAGCGATCTAAATAATTTCCGATGAAAATTTTAATATCTCCCTTGGGGTCAAGGTCATTCACGGGAAAATATTTCCAGTTTTCATGTTTGGCATAAGTTATCTGCCTTTCATCATGCAACTTCAATGATCATGTTAGAAGACACACCATATTTCATCTCTTTTTTAGAAGAGGCCTTATACTATTTCTTCATGGCCATACATCGCAGATTTACAGTTACTTCAGTAAAGGTTCTCTATTATTATTATTATTCTTCCCACAGATTTCAAATTTCTTTTTCTCAGGAATAACCATGCAAATTCAGTCGAAATTCTGGCCATATGCTCTTGATCAGCACTAAAATCAAAATAGCTAAACATGATTAGCTCAGTGGTTTTACGGCCATCTTGAATACGTCATAAATCTTAAAATTACCTTCTCCTCTGGAACATCTTATCTGATCTACATGAAGTTCGGGGAACATGTTTAGCCACTGTGGCTGATTGAAGATACAGCGCAAGAACTTAATATATAGAATAAACTGGCCGCCAGGGACAAATCAATTTTGAGCATTTCGCTGCAATTCTGAACATCTTTATTTTAGGGATTTTGATGACAAAAAATTCTATACATATGTTATTTGATGTTATAAATTAGAATTTCACATTTATTAAAACAGTTTTCTAGAGGCTCAAATAACAATGATTAATGTAAATTTTAATTGTCATATCGTATCTGTTTACCACAGGGTAACAAACTGGATTTGCTACTGTAAATGTTCTACGCAAACAGATTCATGTGATATGGATTGAATTGGCATTTAATACCAGCTGACAATGGGGTCGATTAACGCATGAACATATGAATTCTAATATAAAAACGTGCACTTATTGTAGATGCTAAGGATACCTGCTAAATATTTGTAAAAACAATTTGACTGGACGTTGTTCATGCCTATTAACCGTTCGACTGTTGAAATATTGTATTTGTATTAACCTGTACATTGTAGAATGTTAACTTTTACTTCACTGATTTTGTGCTAATTTTCAAGTGTCAATTAAGCATATTGGAAAGATAAAAATTGTCATGTATTTCTAGACCTGTTTGATGCTGAATGGTCAATCCCTGATTTACCGATTTACTGCTGACTGACCTACATCTAGCTGATTTTGTGACCAGTTTTGTGTCTGTATATAGACCTTCTCCAAAGTCACCTAGCCAAGTGATTCACAAAATATTACAAGCAATTATAGAAACAGAATTTCACAAGGGAAATTGATTGACCATGAAAAGAACACATAATCTTGGAAGCTGTATATCTGTTCATGGAACAGATCTAGTTATTACTTTTTTTTATCAAATTATTATTATTATTTTTTTTTTTTTTATCAAATTATTATTAATATTATTATTATTTATTTAATTTAAAAAAATATAATTAGTACTTCTTTCTTCTTATTATTATTTATTTAAGTTTAAGAAAAAATAAAATTTGTATTATTTATTATTATTATTATTATTATTATTTTAAAGAGAAAGCTTTGGATTATTTATTCGTATTCTTGTTCTTATTTTATTTTTGAATGAGTTTATGTTATTTCCGATCAGACCTTTTCTATTCAACCTAGTAGATTGTTCAATCTACAATCAGGCGCCGTCCGGCAACGCATTCCGGGATCTGTGTTTTAGCGTGGACTCACTCATCATGTGAGTCGTCAACCGAAGCGAGAAGAGACGAAAAACAAAATGTACGCGCAAACAAACGTGCTTGTTGTTTAATTTGAATAAATTGAAGACTGAATGGTTTAAAGAGAATAATTCACTAAACTATTTACGGCAATCTGATGTTGCCGATATATTTTTATTGAATGCACAGTTCGTTTCACACATATATGCAGTTTTCGTATAAAAAATGTGTGTTAAATATGGACCGTTTCGGCGGAAAATCCACAGGAATCGATAGGCAGATGTTAGATAATGTCCTTTGGATGTTTCGCCATAACTAATCAAGATCATGAACCTGGCATATTGTTTTGTAAAATGAAAATGATCTCTAATCGCTCAGAAACATTCAAATCTGCATTAATTCTAATTTAACACATGGGTTATGACTTAATTTCATAACCTGCGTGGTGAAGTCCCTCTCATGTATAATATAATGATGATGCTGATGAAAACGGACAATAACATTACGAAAACTGGTAATATGATTTTACAAGATGCTAGCTATATTTATATAAATTTGTATTGCAGTAATATATAGCTATTTCCACTACCGTGTTGCAAATTAAAAACGGCCTTGCTCTTATGTACTGCGTATGTTTGTGTATGATATAACCAAGAATTTAATTAATTGTTTTTTTGTTCTTGGTGTGTAAATTCCGCCACGACTAAATTCAATGTAACGCAATTTAAGAAATAGCGAAACAAATTAAATCAAATTCTGCGAAATGCAAAAACAAATTACTTCCAAAGTCAATTCACAGAGCATAAAAATGATATAAAGAAGACTTGGAAACTGATAAAGACACTGCTGAATAAACAGAACCGTAAAACAGACTCTGGATGGAAAGAAATTTTTAGCTAGATCTATGTTGCATCGTTGTTTAAAAAGTTTGAACGAATGCCCTCGTAGATCCCTTAGAGGTTGCTGGAAAAGCGTTGTTGCATCTGTGGCATAATATCCATTAAGGTATTTGTGGGTCTCGATGAGATCTGTACGTCTTCTTCTGTCCTCTAGCGTAGTGGTAGGAATTTCGTTGCACAGTTTATATCACAGTCTCTTCACCTTTTCTAATGGCTGTTTATCTTTGACCAGATGTGGATTCCAAACTATAGATCCATATTCTAGTGAAGGTCTAACGATGGAGTTGAATAATGTTGTGATTATATTTGGTGATCTGTTGTTGAAGCAGCTTTTGGATCATTCCTATTTTCTGCTTGGCTTTGTTTACTATGGTTGTAATATGTGGTGATGGTTTCAAAGTGTTAGAAACTAAAACATCTTAGTCTCTCTGTTCTGTTTCTTCTTTTAAGTAATGTCTGTTGAGTGAGTGCAAAAAATATATGGATGGTCTGATTCTTAGGATGATACATTTTTCAGCCTTGAATCTCATTAGCCATATTTTAGACCAAGCAGCGAGTGAGTTTAGGTAATTTTGGAGGAGTTCACGGTCGCTTTCATCATTGATTATGTGGTAGAGCTTGGTGTCGTCTGCAAAGAGCTTCGCCATTGACTTTACAGAGTCTGGAAGGTCGTTAACAAATAGCAGGAAGAGTACAGGGCTCAGGATAGAACCCTGTGGTATACCGCTTGTAATGGGTTTCCAGTCTGAATGTCCATTTCTTAAAATAACTCATTGCCGTCTATGAGATAGGAAAGATTTAATCTATAGTAAAATGTGTTCCTTTATTCCTAGATTTTGCAGTTTATGTATGAGCCGTGCATATGGTACTGTATCAAATGCTTTGCTGAAATCTAAATAAATTGATATGGTTTGTTTGTTGTCGTCATAAGCCAAGAACCAAGATGACATGCATTCAATGAGTTGTGTAATACAAGAGCATCTCTTCTGGAAGCCATGCTGATGGCAAGATATTAGCTGATTATCATCGGGGACAAGTCTTTCCATTAGCTTGCATATTTGGCTGGTTAAAGCTATAGGTCGATAGTTATTTGGTGAGAGCCGAGATCCCTTTTTTGGATAGTGGAATAACATTTGCATCCCTCCAGTCTTGTGGGATGGTGCCAGATCGTAGAGATAAGTTGAAGATATTTGTAAGTGGTACAGCAAATTCATGAACTTCGTGAAGTACATTCACGTGGATGCTATCTGGCCCTGCTGCTTTATTTCTTTTTATTTTAGTTTACTGAGCTTGTGCTTGACCTGTTCTACTGTGATATTCATGTTGTACATGCAGCTGCTCATATACTTAGATATCGTTGGAAGAGCACATGGGTCATCTGTCTCTTGGCTGAGAACTGATATGAAGAAATCGTTTAGTAGATTTGCTTTTATACTGTCATCTGTGATACCATTTTCATTTGATTCTAATGAGTCTACTGTTGCTGATGATCTTGTGAAATGTCTGCAGTAGTTGTAAAACGGTTTTGGATCAGCTTTAATTCACATAGCTAATGATTCTTCATAGTCAGCCTGCGCCTTACGTCCTTTTCTTTGCTCGTTTCACAGTGGTGTAGCGAGACCATGGAGGTTTTTTTTGTCTCTGTCTGGCTTTTACTGTCTTTGTTGGGATGAATTTGTCGCATAAGTCTGGGTAGTATGATCTGAAGGTCTCCCATTTCTCATTGACAGATTGTTTGTCTAAGACTGTGTTCCAGTCAACGGCTCCAACAGTTTTGTCTAAGGACTCGTAGTCACCTTTTGAGTATAGATAGATTTTCCGATTAGCTAGGCTGATTCGTGGAACAGGTAATTTAAGAGTTGGGTTGACACACACATATGGTCACTAGTGCTGAACGGTTCCTCAACTGCTACAGACTCAATAATGTCAGGATTTCCTGTGATCGCCAAGTCCAGTATGTTTTTCGCTCATGTTGGTGAGCTGACGAGTTGAGTTAGTAGGTTTTCTTCTAAGGTGTTTAAGAATCTGTTTGAAAGTGAGGAAACAGCCTCATTTGTGAGCCAGTCGATATCTGGGAAGTTGAAATCGCCTACTAATATGACGTTCTCTGTATTAATGCTGTTGATGGAGTCACAGATAATGTTGAGGTTAGGTTCTTTTCCTCTTTCTGGTCGGTATGCAACGCCTATGGTCAGTTCGGTTTTTGGATACAGGTTAATTGTGATCCATAACATTTCAGCCTTGATGTCGTCTTTCAAAAGGCATGGGTTCAGTGATGACTTTACAATAAATAGTACACCGCCTCTGCTTTCTTGCACAAAGGTTGCGTCTGGGTAGTCATTTATGTTCCTATCTTTCCTGAATATTACATAATCATCATGAGCAAACTCGGTGCTGGATACACATTTATCTAACCAGGTTTCGAATATAGCATAGATGTCAAAGTTCGTTTCTGCAATGTGATCTGATAGTTCAGTGAATTTGTTAGTTAGACACTGCGCGTTGAAGTGAGAAATTGTGGTTGACATGTAGTCTTTATGGTTTTTGGTGATGCATTTGAATGCTCTTTCCTTATTTGAACTAAACATATTTAGAGTATGTACATTCCCTGACCTTCTTCCTTGAGTTAGACTCTCGCCTGTCTCGGGACTGGTGTCCCTGACTGAGACTCTAGGGGGCTTGACCGTCTTACTATGCGTCCCCTTTACTAATGCAAATTAATCCTAACAAAAGTGCAGGAATTGATAACTTTAAGTGGGTGGTATTCAAAAATTGCATGCACGATATAATGATTTCACTAACTCCCATTTGCAACCTATCACTAATACAATGCATCTTTCCATCATGACTCAAAACTGCATGTGTAACCTCAAATTACAAAGCAAAATACTCCTCTGACTTCACTAACTATCAGCCAGTCTCAGTACTACCACTGTTCTCGAAGCTCTTGAAAAGACTCTATTATAACAGGCTAACAACTTACTTAAATAAAAAAGTAAATACATTGGACAAAAAAGAACATATTCTTGGAATTTTTATAGATTTATCTAAAGCATTCAATACAATAGACCATAACATTTTAATAGAAAAAGTCTCAAACTACGGAATACGAGGCATTGCACTGGACTGGATAACAAGCTACCTGTCCAGTAGAACACAATATTTCCAGTATAATAGAGTCCTATCTAAGAGTGGAGGAATAGTATGTGGTGTTCCTCAGGGTTCATTTCTTGGCCCGCTGTTGTTCTTACTCTATATGAATGACATACCAAATGTTTTCAAACACTTGCCATTAATTCTCTTTGCAGACGATACTAATGCTTGTTGCAGCCATAAAAACATTGATACTTTATACAAAAACATAAACGAAGAAATAGAAAAAGTAATTCATTGGTTTAAGGTTAACAAATTATCACACAATGTTGCAAAACAAATTACAATCTTGTTCACAATTAAAAAAATGAAAAGTATTGATCTCCCTAAAATTTATGTAGATAATCAAGAAATATGCGAGGCACAATTTGCAAAATTATTAGGTATTTATTTGGACAAGAAACTCACATGGGAGAAACATATATAAATTGTAACGTCAAAGGTTGCAAAGAACATTGGTATTATGCCTCGACTAAAAAGCTACTTACCAAAACACCTTATAAGAACACTATACAGCACATTAATATTACCGTAAATCACATACTGCAACACTATTTGGACTGACACTAGCTTACTCATCAAAACTAAAAAAATTAAAGACACTTCAGAAAAACACTATAAAGATATTTTCTCAACCAACAGCAGGTCAAAATGTTTTTAAAACAGAAAAAACTATTAAAGCTTGAAGACATAGGAAAGCTCCAACTATACTCCGTCCTCAGAGACTTCTATAACAATAATCTACCAACTCCATTATTAAACTTATTCCAGAATTTTAAAGACATACACTCACACAACACAGTATCATGACAAAAATCTGCATACAACCTTCTGCCACACAGAAGTCACCAGACAAAATCCATCAACAAAAGCAATACACCTATGGAACAACACAGAAACAGACATCCGCACACAGATTATCACCAAAAAATCATACAAAAATAACCTCAAGACAATTATTATCGAAGCCTACTAACCCTTTTGCTGATGAGTCCTTGACAAAGTTCATTGCTTATGATACACATCTAGTTCTGTTGGGTGTTTTGAATTTAGTCTGACTGGAATCATATTGTTAGCTGCACAATAATACGGTGGATGTAAATGGAAGGACGTATGCCTGTGTATTTTTATAGTAACCAAAGTCATCTATTATTTATATATTTATATTTGTAATGTGCAATATTTGGATCCTTCGAAACATGTAATTTAACGTTTGTATTGTTCATCCGCCAGCTTCCAGTCGGAATAATTTCAAAATATTCAACAGTTTTCATAAATTGTTGCCTCTGGATTTAAGCGAGATATAGGATACTCATCAGGGAAAGGGGTAATCACATATAGGTAGACCCCTTTAGAAGTACACATGAGGAGGGAGTATGGCTGTGGAAGTCTGATGGATTTACCAATCTCATTAATTTTAGGAAGATCATCACTACCACTATCATCATACAGTATGGCTCATCATACACTATATTAGTATCAATAATAATAATAATAATAATAATAATAATAATAATAATAATAATAAAAATAATAATAATAATACATCACATACTGGATTAGTGTTTTTAAGCTCGATGAATGTCCCGCCCCCCCCCCCCACCACCCCAACCCCCACCTCACCACCCCTCTCTCCATTACTCCTAGCAATTTAAAACTGCAGATCTTCTAGCACTAAATGTTAAAAAATTTAAAATAATGCATAGGCTATATACTGTGGGTGCAAGTGGAAAAAAAAATCTTATATTATTATAATTAACTACTAGTAACTTAATTATGTTTTTGTGTGCATTACGTGTAGTGTTGTAACGTTTTTTATTTGGAATATGTACAGTTATTTAATGTTGTAATGAAATGTAATCTAGCTACTTGGAAGCTTGGATTGGTTTGTACATTGGTACATTGATTAGAAGTTTGTCTAATATGTGTTATGGGTCCATCAAACACATAGGCTTTGCCTTTGATGGACTACCTGTCCTTTGTAATATAAATGTGAAATGCTACTATAAAACAAAAATATTTGAATTGAATTGAATTGAATTTCGCTTCAGGAAATCCTCCAAATAAGGAGTATATTCCTAATCAATTTCATTATAAGTTTTTACAATACATATTATTTACCCTAAGTCGCGGTGTCGTTATTTGTCTTTTCACAGGCGATTCTATCGAAGTTTATCCAGAGTAGAGCGGAGAACAAAGCGGGACAGGCTATATTATTATTATTATTATTATTATTATTATTATTATTATTATTATTATTATTATTATTATTATTATTTTTATTATCGTAAATTATTTGAAATTGTCGAAACTGCATGCAAGTTAATTGTGATTGAGGTGTGTACATCAAGTCATACTGCGTGCCCATGGACGCTTCTCGTTTGGTTTTTAGACATTGGTTGGTGATCGGGGTCAATTATTTCTCATCGCCTGTGGTGTAATATGTACAGGCAATGACGGGTGATGTTTTCAGCTAATGCGAGGCAGCATTCGCTCAGGCCATGCGAGGTTTAATAAGCAGCATTGCCATGTTTTCACTTGTTGCGACTAGGTGTTTTGTCTGTTCTTGGCAGTTACTGCGGATTATTGACTGCAGCAATGAGAAATATTTCATCCTGACATCATGTACGGTCGCACAGTCTACTAGAAAGTGTGAGTATAACTTGGCATCTTTGTGACAGAGTTGGCGTTATTGGGGCTACCTCATACTGGTTGAAGGCTGCTTTAGTAGCCTGGAGTATGTATGTATCAGTAAGAAGGCGCATCTGCATCAGTAAGGTCCTTATATCTGTGTGGCTTGTAGAGACTGATATGATTGCTGGGTGGATATAGCCAAGGTGGGTGTTCTCGACATTCATGCTGCTGAGAGTGGGTAGAGTTTTGCCCTGCATAGCAGCTTCTCATGCCAGTAATAAGACACATCGTGTTTGGTGGTCTTCTTCCAGGAGGGTTTACTGGGTGGGGAATCAAGTAATGCATAGATAGATGGTAAGCAATAGAGTGCTAGGGTCTTTCTATTTTCGCCGACCCAGCTCTTTATCTCGAACCCCTTCATTGTTACTTGCCGGATACACAAATCATGAAGGATGTTGTGTTCATTCACGCATATATTCCTTAGAAGCGTCAGTGTTTGGAGGTGTGTTCTCGCTTCTATAGGTAAGACGCCTAGAGGTAAGTATGGTGCTGGTTGTGCAACTCTGTCTGGAAGTGAGAGAATTTGCTTCAAGTCTTTCCTATAGAAGACTTCCATCAACTCAATGTCACTTTGTGTCAATAGTAATGACTCAATTCCGTAAATTAGGATTGAAATTATGTATGATTCTATCAGGTGTGAGGAGGTTACCGGGCTTAGTCCATTAACACGGTGGAGCCTGCTCCTAGTAATGAGTACATAGCTCTTCTGGCCTTCATGATGTTAGAATGAATGGTTAATCTACCTCTTATCAGTTGGTTGTCCCTATGTATGCCAAGGTGAGTCGCCGAATCAGTGAAGGAAATTACGTGATCATGGATCTTGAATTCGTGTGACACACTTTTGACACTAGATAAGACTGCACTCTTTGCCGGTTAGAGTTGGTAACAATGATTTGAGCTATATTCTACAGCACTGTCTAATAGTCCTTGGAAATTTTCCTTCAGTGTTTGCTATCATGGCGACGTCTTCTCCACAGATTGGGTAGGCATATGTTTGTGTTCCAATGGTGGCACCTAGTCTGGACTGTGTACTCTGGGTTAGGAGATCATTGATGAAGATCTTGTAGAGGTCCATTGATAGCACTCATCTGTGCCGTACACCTTGCTCAATCTGGAATGGCTGAGGTAGCTGGTTATTTCACTTGACCCGAGTTTCTGCATTGTGCTGTATGTCAGTAGTGATGAGCCAGAGAGACCTATCCATCCCAATAGACCTTTCTCACATTAGCATATTTTGGGAAGATACCTACCCGGAATGCATCGCGCATACCACTTCCGGCTGGTATTCGCGATAGCCAACGTGCAAGCAGCATTACTTTACTATGGGGATCAGATACAGTGCACTTTAAAAAGTGCGTATGAAAAACTATGTTCATAATATTATTGAAGTCATACATCATTGGAAAGCTTAGCCAATTTTCTATACATTTATGTATTAGTTTTTATAGTTTTGTAAAATTTAATACAGTTGATTGCAATTTTAAAATATCTCCTATTGTCCACTTGATTTAATAAATCTAAGTCGAATGGTGTATTTTATATATGCAAATAACTCAGTGAAAACCCTACAAAAATATTAAAAATAATGCATTAATGTTTTGGCAATTGAGTGCGCTTTCCAATGATATGTGATTTAAATAATATATTGATTTTATTTTATCATAGGAACGGTTTAGATTGTGGCGTATTATGGTGCAAACGTAACTCAATGCGGGTCAGCGGCTTGTTGATGGCTATACCAGCCAGCAGTTTTGCTTTGAGCATTGATTTAGGGAAATCCCGGCGTAATGACGTCAATGTGGGAAAGGTGTATTAGGAACAATTTCCTGAAGAGGTTCTTGTGGCATACTGTGTCAAATGCGGCTTTGGCATCGAGTAGAGCGACATAGGAACGTAGTTCTTTAGATTTAGATTCCAGAACAGCTTTTTGTAGCACCATAGCGCTATAGATTGATGAGACACACTCTATGTATCTGAACTGCAGTTGGTGTTGTGACTGATCTATCATGTTCTTAATGCAGCCATGGTGGACTTTTACAACAATTCCTTTATAGTTGCTAGATTGACAATGATTACCTTTCTTCTTATAGACTGGTGTGAGGATTCCTGATTTCATCTGCTCACGTAGCATTCCCAGCAATAGTGTGGCATTCAAGAGCATGGTTAAGATCTTGGTGAGTAGCAGTCCTCCGCACATGAGATGCTCCACTGTTATGCCATTGGAGTCTGGAGATTTGTTGGTGTTGAGCGTGCTCGTGGCTGTTTGGACTTCATTTTCTGTGATAGGTGAAGATTGGTGATTTTGTTGAGATTTAACAGTAGCCGGATATTACTAGTTCGTCGAACCCTACCTCTGCAGCTAGTCTCTGATTCTTTGGTTCGTCTCTTACTGAGCTAAGGTTACTGAAGTCAGAGTGCCATCCTGTCACGCTATCTTTAACACTGCATGACACATCGCTCTGCTGTGACGTTTGGTCCTATTTGTGAGAGACTCGCCTACGGCAGATGCTCTATGTCACTCTGTGCTAGTGCATTTGGGCTTGCTTGTGGTTGTGTCTCATGTAGCAACTGCATGGTGATTACTCTGTGTTGGGGTAACTGGCCCTACTTGCGGTTGTGTCACCTGCGAGGAGTGCACTTGGGCATTTTGCATCTAGCTGTCTGACTTGGGAGCTGTTTCAAGGCTAACTGTTTTCCCTGTGCGGTTTTGTTAAGTGGCTGGACCGGAGGTGTGTCTACGATGTGGCCGGAAGGTTTGGTTCCCAGTCACAATTTGCATTTGTCCATGGTGCATGCATACTGGATGTTGTTTGTGCGCGGGATGAGGCAGAAGCTGAATGGGATGCTGTAATGCAGGATGCTGTGGCACGAGCTAGTGGATAATATCGAGCTATCTGTGCTGGAAAATACTGTGGTAGCAATGACAGCATATGCGGATAGTTTTGTGACACTGGTGCCATAAGGCTTGGCTGGCATAATGGTGATGGCAGCAATGGCCCCATCTGAGGCAGGGCAGGCGCATTTTTTTGCTGGCTTTGTGGTATGGATGTTGATGGCACGATCTGTGGCGGCCATGATGCAAGTTGATCATATATATGTGTCGGATACAGACGCTGAGAATTTGTTTCATGGCTTACACAAGTTGACTGAACCTGTGCATCTTCAAGACGCTGCAGTCGCTGTCTGAGATCATTGATCTCGAGTGCATATATTCACTGCACGAGGAATGCAGAATCTGCCTGGTTTACGGACGTGCGGCAGTTGCTGGTGTTATGTGAGCTGCAGGTGTGCGGCTCTTATATGGCAGTGTCCTGTGTCAGTAGACGCACCCGTAGAATCTGATTTGTTTTCTATAATTCATCGAGGCAGGCTTGTTGCCTTATGATAAATGCTTGAGCAGTTGCCAGATCGCTTTTCAGGTCTTTCAAGCTTGCCTCTCTCTTCTTAAGTGCATCTTACCCTTTTTTTTTTAACTTTACCTCACGATTCCTTATGCTTTTATGGTCTTCGCTATCCATATTATCATGACCACTCACAGTATGTGCGACAGCATGAAGTCTGCATGATGAGCATATATGGGTCTTATAATCTGCATCTGTTTCATTAGTGCAGGACTTGTGAAAGGTAGACTCGCAGTTTTCGCAGAATGTGATTGTTGCAGATCCAATTGCTTTCGTAAACATGTAACAAACGGGCTCGCTCATGGTTTCTGTAAATTCTTCTCTCAGGAGTGACTGTGCTACGGATATGAGATTGGTGGTTGCTACGATGGGTGTCCACACATCTCTCTGGCGGTAGTGTGTTGAGGTTTCACTGCCAGGTCCTAGGAGTAAGGTCCCAGACTCAAGTGGTATCTGACCCGTTAGTCCGCAACTTGCTCCTGTTTCATTATTCGTACTTCGTAATTGGTTTTAGTAGAGCTGAACCATAGCTGCGCTCATGTCCTGAATGTATATGCTGCGACATTGTGTTCGGTGGTTGTAGCTGCATAAGCCCTGGTGCAGGATGGTTATTGCTTGGGGAAACATCAGGGTATTGGTACTGTATTCTGCTGTTTCCATTTGCCGTGGTTGCTGATGATAGTTGGAGCGCTGGGACAAGATTGTCATTATTTGGTGCATGATCTGGGCATTGGTACCATGGTCCGCTATTTTCTGCCATCGTGATTTCTTCGTTGGTCATTTTGAGGCAATTGTAGTGATCCCAGTGTGTTCTGGCATCACAATATACTGATCGCGTGAGGCAGGTTTTTTTTGCACCTGCTGCACAGACTGTCAGCTTTAAAAGGGTAACTTTGCTTTTCCTGTCTTCTCTGCTTGTTTGGATTGTTCATCTGATCTAACGCAGACTCGATCAAGGCTTTGAGCTTCAAATTCCATTCTGACAGATTGTCTGTTGACCCATCCATTGTCGCCGGTGCAATAAGGCTGAGCATTTTTGAAGAAATATCTGACTGCCCAACATGCTCCATTTACGAGCATGCTACATTTAGTGTTGTAGAGATTTACTGTATACTTGGGAGTTACCTTCAGTGTCCTTTGTGAGAAAAGTCTGATAAGTGATTTGCCTCTCTGTTCCTCTTTTGTTTGCAGAGTAATCTTTGCTAGTTCTTTCGGGTATGTGGCATAGTAACAAGATGCTGTTTGCCTAACTAAGTGATACATGGCAGCATCAGCCTCAACATGTACTCCACCATCCGTGTTTGTAACTTTTAGATTGAATGCTCTATTTGTAGCCGTGACCTGCTTCTGCATCATTTTTACGATATTCACATTAAAATCTCTTTCAATAGAGGGTTTATTCACAACCATAAATCTTGTATCGTGGGGTCGCTGCTGCATAGGTAGTGCATTCTGGGCATAGTCGGCCATACTCAAAGCATTCTTTGGCGACGTCATGTTGGAGTAGCGTATTTTCTTCGATTGGAAGCAAGCAAGATAACCAGGGGCGGATTATCCACGAGGCTAACACCGCAGTAGCCTAGGGCCTCGCACTTGAAGGGGGCCTCGCACTTGGACAAAAAAAATCTTTTCTGTTTTCTTTTTCTTTAGGCAAGCTACATAACGCAACGAAGAGACACTCGGTCAATATCTCCAAAATAGATTATTGCCTTATCATGGCCTTATGTCAGTGACCTATGTTATTCTGTTTGCGTGCCCGCTTCAGCGGGCACGCTTCTATTTATTGCTGGCTAGAACTGCCTATAGGCGCGGACATTTCGCGCAGGGGATTTTGGGGCTGTGTCTCGCGAGATCTCCATCGATACGAGGTCTAATAATTCTCGGCGCGAAGACACGGCTCTATTTTTAGATTGCTGGATATCTCATAATTATTATCTTCATGCACGTGATTCATGGCGAGTTCTCTTATTTGTTCTGGTCCGAATGTAATAGAGTTTGCGCGGCGATGACCGCTTAATTATTTTAATAAACAGCCAACGGAACTTATATGTCCACTTTAGCACTCTATCAAACTGACCACAAATGGCTTCTTGCGGTGATCGTGAGAAATGTCCATTTGCATTAGTGATGACTGGTTGGATAACCGATCCTATAATTCCAGTAGTAAATTGCAAAAGAAAAACCACAATGGTCTCTTGGACGACAATTAGACATCGGACATTTTCTATGATAATGGATTTTTCTGTATATGACGTCATAATTATTTAGGTCAGATGTAGCTGGACGTTACAATCAAAATGTGTAATGAATGACGTATCTAGCTCCACCAGGAACATTGAATAGCCAATCAAGTATGCGAATTGCGCGTCTTTACTATTTAATCAACATGTTGTTGAATATTTTGAAACTAATTTGACTAGACGCTGTTCGAATTGTATGACTTTGCTATTTATTTAACAGTCATTTTCTATGATAATGGCTGGGTTCGATCTGTAACTGAAGGATATGACGTCATAATCAATTACTTCATATACAGGCTGACGTCACAATCCAAAATGTGTAAATGAATGGCGTATCGAGCTCAGTCATGAACATTGAATAGCCCGGCAAGTGTACGAATTGTATGTCTTTACTGTTTAATCAACATCGTGTTGAATATTTTGAAACTAATTTGACCTGGCGTTGTTGCGGCCAGAGGCAGCAAACCTTTAAAAACACCCAGTCAAATTAGTTTCAAAATAGTCATCAGCTTACCTGTATAGTTACCTTGAAATTGGAAGTCTGGGAATTCAATATTCAACGTATATATATAGATGTTCGGACAATTTTACTACAGGGGGGTGCTTGCTGGTTATATATATATATATATATATATATATATATATATATATATATATATATATATATATATATATATATATATATATATATATATATATATATATATATATATATATATATATATATATATATATATATATATATATATATATATATATATATATATATATATATATATATATATATATATATATATATATATATATATATATACGCAACATGCAAAAAGGGGTGGAGCTTAGCTAGAAATAGGTGTGGCCTACCTAGAAATGGATCTCTCTATTGAAATTGTCATGAGCAAATTGAGCATTACATGGCTAATACCACTTGGTAATGTGTGGCCCACACAATATGGACACTTGTATTAAGAGACCACCCATATTTATAGGTCACATATTTTAACAAGGCCAATCATAGATTGTTGGCCTGAATACAATGTACTCGTCCTCTGACGGAGGGAGGATAATTAATACCACTTGCTAATGGACATTTTCATGTTGTCTATCGACCATATTACGTCATATGATGTCATAATCAACGACGCGACGTATAAGATGACGTCATAATCATGACGTCATGACTGACTCGATTTAGTCCGTCTTAAATGCTTAATAGTCCGACACGTTGTACGAATTGTATGTCTTTGCTATTTACAAAACATGCTGGTGAATATTTTGAAACTAATTTGACTGGGCGATGTTACTGCCACAAGCAGCAACAGCACCCAGTCAAATTGGTTTCAAAATAGTCAACACCTTACCTGTATAGTTTTCTGGAAATTGATAGTCAAGAAGCTCAGAGATCCATCGATATCAACACGAGCGCGGTATTAATGTATTAATATACCATCCGGATTCAGTGACCGATTGACTAACGTTAGGCCTATGGAAGTCGTTTCAAGCAACCGCCACCAAGATGTGACTTACTTGGGCAGAATTGTGTGTTTTTCTAACAAAATCCTTTAGAATGTTTAACACCGAAATTTCAATATCTCGTATAAAGACAACTACGAATATCTTTTTAATACTTTGACTGGTAGCCCACCCCACCCTACCCACCTACTTGTTGCTATCATAGACCTGTATTAAGTATTGCAACGACAACGACTGCTCATGTAAGCCTATCATCTTCCCTTAATGTATTTTAACCCTTTCATGAGGAGGCCGCCAAAACCACTACAGTGATCTTGAGGATGTTAATTTGCAGGTCAAGAGATAGTTTTTGAAAATTCACCACTGAAATGACTGGCTCGATAATTGAGCCAGTCATTCCAATAGTAACTCTTCAAAACAGTCGTCTATTGGTCTGCAAATAGGCACTCAATAACCAAATATTTTTTTTCATATTCTTGACTCAATTTAGGTAATACAGGGTTAATAAATTATGAGGACGACGATGATGTACCATGTCTGTTTAAGCTTTCCCGTATTCTATTATAGTATGATTCACATGTGTTGCATTCTAGATAGGGTAAAAATTACAGACTTGTTACAGACAGTCTTGAGGCGTACTATGTGGTAAATTTCAAAAGAAAAACATGCATAATAATATTGTAGAGGGCGAAAAAGTAGACAGAGTTCGCTAACAATAATGGATCCATCTAAGAATAAAGGCTTGACTTCTTCGAAACTACACCTCTAAGGTAATGACCGGTCATCTTCTTACGTTATCACAACGACTAGACTGTTAGACAGACTCAACTTCGGATACCAGACAGACCGGGACCCAGTCTATCTCCGTAGCAGACTGTAAAAGCAACACTGGATCGTGAAATCGCTACGTCAATGGCTACTCAATAGGCCCCTACATACAAGATACATTTCTCGATCTCGTATCGAAAGAGAACTCGCGGGATATGAATGAATAATGGATGCGTGATTATCAGTAGTATCCTTTTGTCTTTAATCAATACGTTGGAATAAATCCATGTAGGGCCAATGCAATTATGTAGCAGTATTGATAGACTACCAATGTTCCAAATTTCCAGTCAAAACTGCTGTCAATAATATTGTAGCAGATTGTTGAATACAGAAATCAACCGAAAGTGTAGGCCTATGCATGTGCTAAGTTAAGAAGGTCTACAGGAAATTCGGCCACAGAATTTCAACCATATAGTTAGATAGGTATATCAATACGCTAGTGAATTAATGGAGTGAGGTTAAAAAAAAATTTTACCGTGAAGGAATTTCGTAGTGCACAATTTCATACCGAAAACTTGCTAAATCTCCGGTGATTCACAGTTTTCAGTGCTCTATTGTCTGTAGTATGTTTAGCCCCATAATTTCACCTACATAGACTTGAGCCGTAATATACTAGGTATATTCCGAATCTAACAAATTCTAGATGAAAAAATTTTATTAGGCAAAAATTGGCTTAAATGTTGGGGTTTTCGTGCTTTTCGGTTCCCTACTGTCTGTATGTAATATGACTGCTAGGCATCCGTAGAAACAGCGGGAATCAGGCACGAAACGCAAACTCCGGGATTGCGGGATACCGCCAACACCACACTCTCCGGATTAAAAAAACCATGAACTGCCAGTTTAGGCATGGACAAATTAATTGAAAATTGTATAATCTGTGTGTCCATTGTCTAATTAAAAATTTTACTAAAAAAATCTATAGTTAAAACAAAACTTCCAATACAAAATTCATGTGTAAAAAGACAATGAAAGAAAAATTACACGAAATTTGTCTTATATCTTTTTTAATTTACACCCAATAAGAAACCCAAGGGCTTTGATACTGGAAGCTTTCATACAAATTTGCATAGATTACATTGTCACAAATAGTTTTGTTTTGATTTTTAACACGAGGCACCAGTACCCCATTGCTAGTAAAAATTGTCTTCTAAAATTCTTTTTAATGAAATCAAACTGGTTCACTGTTGTATTTAACAAAGAAACATACAGGCATTGACGTTCAGCTGCTAAAGGAAGAATTAGAATATTAAAAAAAATAATTTCCAAAAATAATACAAAGAAAACGCCAAAGTTTTGACCATGATAGATGTTCATCCGTCCAGACATAACGGCATAAGGCAGATGGATAGATCAACAGCCTCCAGACGAGGGCCGTCGTTACACATTTTTAAAAAAACATAGCATCCATAACTAAAGTTAAGGACAGTGGTTTTCCACCACAGCAGAAAACCGACAGAATTGACGGAATTGCCGAATTGATAAACAGAAGTAATAAGAATAATCTCACATGAACTTAATTGTGTTATCTGAAATTAAAATATAATGTGAGATTCAAGGAAGACTTAGATGAATCTTGCGTAATGTTTTAATTTTAGTGACCATCTTTAACCTTAACATATATATGAATATGATATAAGATATATACATTGTACCTCCTATGGGAATTTACAAATTTAGGAAATCCGGAAAACCACTATCCCTATCACAATAAATATATCTGAGTGAAGCTAAAACGGAATGGATAATACAGCAGAAGAAAGAAACATGATTTTGAGTTATGACGAACGCGTCAATTACTTTGCGCGCGCACACACACACACACACACACACACACACACACACACACACACACACACACACACACACACGTGCGTGCATGCGTGCGCGTGTGTGTGTGTGTGTGAGCTACCCTATAAAATATGTGAGCTGACAAATGCATTTGATCCATATACACATAAAGAGAAAACATTATTATGACCACGCATGGGGCGGAAATAAATAAAATCAATGCGTAGCAATTTACGCATCACTTGACAACGCATCTTGTAGCGCATAATTATCTATGCGCTGTTCAAGAAATGCTTAAATATAACCACGAATTATTACGCACAATCATTCACGCGCCATTTGAAAAATGCGTAATTATAATAACGCGTTCTGTGAGTCATACAGCAATGGACTTCTGTTGGATTTTGGAATCTCAGGGATTATTATTTCTGGGGAAAACACTATGTGCTTACGTGTCCAACTAATTTAGAGCTTCCCTAAATTTTACAAAGAATAGAACATCACCATTTTGCTGTTGCTGACTCTAAAGCTAAGATGGAAACGGAAAATAAACCAATGATTAAAAATGTTTTCCGGACAAGTTGAATGTCTTCAGTGTCATGCAGAATGTTAAAATTTGAAATTATAATTTCAAATCATCTTGATTACAGTAATTCTTTAATGTTGAATTACTGCTACCGTTGTACATTATCACACTACTATCACAGTACTGTACTACGACCAAAAAGCTAACTGCAGTCCGCAACAGTACCATGACCAAATGAATTCGAAATAAGAACGAAACCAGAGGAACACATATGCAGGTGGACAAGCTAGGATCCATGAAGAGTTACATAGTCTAACTCACGAATGCTTTTAAAGAAGCATTAGAGTTCATAATCTAGGAAGCTGTTGGGGAGAGGGCGCAGCCCTCCTCCTGTTAGACTCTGAATGGTGTCAGTTTGGAACTGGTCATCTCCTCGGACCTGATAACCCCTGTGCCTAGGAGATGTGTGATGTGTTTCTCCTCGGACCTGACACACCATGCGCCTAGGGGATGTATGATGTGTTTCCCCTCGGACCTGACACCCCATGCGCCTAGGAGATGTATGATGTGTTTCCACTCGGACCTGACACCTCATGCGCCTAGGAGATGTATGATGTGTTTCCCTTCGGACCCGACACCCCATGCACCTAGGAAAAAATTGTGATGCGTTTCCCCTCGGACCTGACACCTCATGCACCTAGGGGAAGTGTGATGCATTTCTCCTCGGACCTGACACCTTGTGCGCCTAGGAGAGTGATGCTGTGTTTGTGGGACGGGTAAAGCAGTGTCAATATCCAGGTTATCTGTCAAAACAGCATCTAGATCATCATGCATGAGTTGATGAGGATGGGATGGATCAATACCATATGGAATGGTTTCATCCAAATCCTCTCCAAAAATGGATGCAGGGTTATCATCAGATAACATGCATCCATTATCGGGGGATAATAAGTAATCATCGCCATGATCTTCAGAGCCAATAGCACATCTCATTCGCAATACCCAGAGAGGTAAATCACGATCTCTGCATAGTTTTCATCTATCATGATGAACACCTAGTTCCCAGCGGGTTTTTTTAATACCAAACAGTGCTTCTGACAACTTTAAAAAAAAATAAAAAATGGACCAGTCCAGGGAGGTTGTAATTTACTGACTGAGCTACCTTAGTTGCAGAATTAGCAAGATAAACTACATTACCAACATGAAAGGGCATGCAAACGTAGATCAAACGCTCTTTTCTAGCACTTCGGTGCCATTTTAAGGCTATCCCGTGCTACCTCATGAGCTATGTGCAACGTTTGCTGTAACTGTTGGACGAAGTCACTGGCATCTCAAGGAGCATCACCTGTAGTCACAGACATGGGACACTTGCACATTATGTCAATAAGTTATAGCACTTCTCGAACAAGCATCATGTTTTGAGCATAACCAGTCTGTCGACTTACTGTAGAGCGTATAGCTCCAGTGAGGAAATCTATGCAATATCGCACAATACCATCTTTCTTCCGAACAAATACTGGGGCTGACGACCACTCAGATTTTGACGGAATAATGATACCCTTCTCTAACATTTCCGCAAGTTGTTTCTCTTCCTCATTCTCAAAACCAAGAGGAGTTCGTCTAAGTTTAGAACGAACAGGTTGTGCATTACCAACCTTATGCCTTATCCCATTGAGCAAACCTAGATCAAGATCATCTTTTGCAAATGCCTCCTGAGACTTGATTAACATGGATTTAACTTACAAAGACTGCGTCTCCGATAAACCTGATGTCGACCTCTCATACAGATCCTGTAAGAACACAGGGATGGCCACCTCAGTGGCTGTAGAAGTCTGTAAACCGCCCTGGTTTATGGGGTTACCAGCAAGTTCAAATTCTGTTCCAGGGTCTAAAACCTCCTCAATTTTTGCAACAATACCAAGGTTGTGGTCTTGTTCCAGTGTAATATATTGGGTCGACAGGTTCCTTAACAAAACAGGAATCTGAGAATCTTTGGCAGTGGCCACTGTATGAAGCATTACCAGACCCTCCAGTTTAGATAACGGCTGGGGCACAACATCATTTTGTACCTCCGGATCCAGAACACCTGTGGTCTGCACGACCTCAAAAGGACCAACGACCACTTTCTGCTTCAATGTTACCTGAGCCACTTGGGCTTCCTTCCCATGACCTCTCAACATTGATGCTTGAACTGGTTCTCCATTAATTGTCAGACACAGTCTAGTCAGATCAATGGTAGGCTTGTGTGCCTTCAAGAAATCCAGGCCTAATATAATTGGATCATTAATATTGGCAAAAAGGACTGGCCAGTTGAACATAATAGAGCCTAATGCAATTGTGATTGGCTCAACAGTTTCTGCAGGGATAATATTGCCTCTACCTGCACCTTTCAATGAAATAGAGTCCAACATTTGTAAAGGGTAAAGTAATTTTTTGCAAAGTTCTTGCCAATTACAGTCACTTGTGCCGCAATGTCCACTACTGCATTAAAGGAAACACCATTTACCTTAGTGGGAATGACTAACGTCATTGGGTCATGGTTAAACTCATACATGCGAATATCATATGATCGCACAGGCGAAGATCTCGGTGAAGCAGACGGTTGGCGATCATGTACGCCTCGGCACCAGACACTCACGGGAAAAATGGACCTCTAAATTGCAATTAAAGCACTTCCCGATCTGAGAGGAGGAGAAGGGGAATACGATGAAGCGATCTTAGCAACATCCACCTTTATCTCCGCCATATCCTTCCTAAGTCCTTCGGCATCTTTCTCTAATTTATCTATCCTGCTAGGAGCCATTATGCCTCGCAACTGCTCAGGATTATCTGCCTCCATCAATCAAAAAACATCGTCCAGAAAATGGACCTTTCAAACCTCAGGTCTTCTGGAACCCATGATCAATCTTTGATTATGGATAGCTGCATTGACTATTTGCACAGCCTCCTCCAGGGTGCTTGGATCTTTATCCGTAGCTATGAGAGTGGCTCGTTTATGCTCAACACCCCGTAGGAATGCATCAATGGCAATTGTCTCGCCCAAACTCTCTGCGGCATCAGGGTAGCCATCTAAAGTGAGCTCCTGAATGGTATCTGCAAATTCTTCTAAAGAGTTACCCTCTTGTCGAATGTCTTGCATTTTTTCCCCGATGATGTGGGGCAGATCTTTCTTCCCAAATCGCAACATTAATTTGTCGCATAAAGTGACATAATCCTTCTGGACTTTCCCAGAACAGATGCAGTAAAACTTTAAGACCTTGTCCCTTAAAGCTGAGATGAGCATGCCTAATTTATATGTATCAGACCAACGGTACCTTGAAGCAGTATGCTCAAATTGTATGAAAAATGGTTTCCACTCACATTTTCTATCAAAAGTTGGCATTTCAGGTGGAGGCGGACCATCAGAGTAGGTTCTACGACCTGGCGATGATATTCTAGAGGCATTGTACGAGCAGCCATCTGAGTCCGTTCTACGAACTGGTGATGACATCTTAGTGTCAAGGTGAGAAACTGATCTCGACTCCCTCTTAGGTTCTGTAGGGGTATATACCACCTAGGAGCCAGGTTATCAACTAGGGTCTGATCACCCCTTTGTCGACTAGTTGAGTTGAGTATCTGTTCATTCCATAGATTCTGTATATATTGCCAGATAGCGCCACATATACATATTGGCAAATAGGGTATAACGCCACATTTAGTAATGTAATGGGCGTTGTGATTCCCTACGTGTATACCTGTCTAATCTAAGATTTGGAAATACTGGCTAGATGGCGCATGCTTATACCATCACTCTGGCGCTAGGTGTCGCAAGTTCAGTAAATTGCAATTGCACAGTACCAGGTATTCACTGACTGGACGATCAGCTGCATATATAGCTTTCAAAAATGATTAAATTATCTTTTGGTAATGTGAAGAGAAATCGAACAAACGCAAAATTTACATATTGTTATCAGAAATAAAATTGTATTGTCTATATTAATCCCACACTTGATTCGACTAGGTAATAGTTTTAGTAAAAAAGCATATTATTTTCGAGACTATATATCCCGTGAGAAAATACTGAACTCAGAAATGTCGCTTTTGAGAGGGTCATGAGCGATCTAGCAAGTATATACTAAATTTAGGGTTCATTCGGTCTTCCGCTAATATCCCACAATTCCTTGGGTGGTGCAGGTTCAGGTCTATTTGCAGTCCTTTTTATCGTCCCAGAGTCTATTTGTTAAAAACGAGTTTTCAAACGTCATAAAATTTCACTTACACCACGGTGTCCTAATTACTTAAGCACCTAAGAAGTATACGAAAATCAATTATGTTTAATTTGATCCGTACCTACTGATAACTCCTATGGCATAGCTGCTCTGAAGGCTTTTCAATAAAAAAAATGTATATATCATGAAGCGGACGGATTGGCTTAGATTCTATCCCTTTATCTACATAATGAACAGTATACCTACATTCACAGTTTTAAGGGCTGCTGAGGCGTGGTTACTACTGTGAACACTGTGATGTAGATTATGACCATCGCGAGAATCCCTCTTGCGTGCAACGTTGCCATTTATGTAAGACAGCCACACTTTGTTATCAAAATGCTAATCGCTTCTGTGAGAATTGCCATAGATTGTTTAAACAGTTCTAGCTATGTTATAACAATCACACTCTAAGCTGTATGATGAGCTATGCTATATCAATCATACTCTAAGCTGTGTGATGAGCTATGTTATAACAATCACACTCTAAGCTGTGTGATGAGCTATGTTATAACAATCACAGTCTAAGCCGTGTGATGAGCTATGTTATAACAATCAGTCTAGGCTATGTAATTAGCTATGTTATAACAATCACACTCTAAGCTGTGTGATGAGCTATGTTATAACAATCACAGTCTAAGCCGTGTGATGAGCTATGTTATAGCAATCACAGTCTAGGCTATGTGATGAGCTATGTTATAACAATCACACTCTAAGCTGTGTGATGAGCTATGTTATAACAATCACAGTCTAAGCTGTGTGATGAGATATGTTATAACAAACTTACAAGTTTCGAACCATGTTTATTAAGAAAACGGGTATACCATATTTTGTGCCTTCCGTAATGTTAGCGTCGTTATGTAATAAGTTGTTCAGGGCAAACTACGTGAACGAACATAAGCTAGTAGTCCCGCCCATTCAAGGGTACGCTAATCTTCCTAACAAGCAATGTTTACTCCATAGAAGCTTGTCAGTGGATGGATTACATGGCTCATTCATTTTAGAAATGTGCACATTCAACTCTAATGGGTGGTGAACCAAGTGTGTTGGGTAGATTCATAGATGGCTACTGCCCTGGCACTGACGAGATACTTAGAATATTACGGATGGTTTGTAGGCTATGTGCGTGCCTAAAATGTCTCATGTGTAATGGAGCTACTGAGTTGTCATATTTTGAACCACATTTAAATTTAGGAGAGGCTTATCTGAAGACGCTTTCTAAAATGAATCATCTTAAATACATGGGGCAAAAATGGTCGAAATGTGGGGTACATGAGACTTAAGGACCCTAACGTTAATACCTTTCTGAATACTGGGACCTACCACGAGCCCCCTTATACACCATAATGCACTTTACGGAGGTCACACTAATGCCATGTGCTTACATTATAAGGCTTCAGCAGACGTCTATATAACGTACGTGGATATCATGTTGCTATATCCTTATGTATGTAAGACTCACTAAAGAACGCTTGCTTGAGAGTATTGTTGCGGTTGGCATGTCATGCATTTATCATGACCCGTATTTGAAATTTACTGATATATGACATAATGAGCCATTCAAAAAGGGGGTTTCTCTATCTCTAGTTTAGCTGATGGTAACAACTCAATAACCGAACGTGTTTCTTAACTAATTAGTCAGTGCGTCTGGTATGGGATGAATGGAGGACTGATGAACAGCGAATGTAAGGAAGAATGAAAGGACAAATGGAATGAATACTCGAGTAATGTGAGCACAACATGGACCCTAGTGCAAGCTCATTAAATATAGTAATTCTACAGTCTCCATTGAAAATGTATGCAGCGAGGGAGGGGGGGGGGATATTGAGATTGTTATAAATCCCAGCCACAGATGATCAGACATCTACTGATGCTTGTCCCACTACCACCCACTCTACCTCACTTTAAGATGTGGGTTGGGAGGATGATATTGAATGGTCAGAACCCATTTGTCCCTTAACAAAATGGTTCTTGCTGTTTAGTTATTATTAATAAAACATGTATCAATGTGGTCTGAGCAAAACCAAACCCGACATGTCAAGATGATTCCTATTTAAATATAGAAAAATCTAGTTCAAATTCCCTTCTCGTTCTTTTAAGCATCCGGCCTATTAGGCCAAAGACATACCAATGGAAATGTTTTCTACAGAGAAAAAGCTTTACAAAAGGACTAGCACCATATACAGATATATGGGGATGGATGGTTGCGGTAATCTCTAGACCTTTAAATGAGTGGAAATTCTAGAAACCAGATCAGTTTCCCTCTGCATTCATTTATGCGCATGGCTTGTGTGGCCGGAGACAAAGCATTGGAAATGTTTTGTCTTATGGTAACTGACAACCGCCAATAAGTAATACATACAGAGGTGTTATGACAAATCAATTATTGCAACAGCCAACTGTGATAGACATACAGTTTAGTTGTCAAAAGCAATAGAAGCGCAATTATGGATTATTGAAGTAAGTGCTATTAGGCACCTGTGCTCTCAATAAATTATTGTAAGAGCCAAATGTAATAAACATGCACTACGCTTCTTCCTTTGGGAAAAATAGCTATTTTCTATCAAAGAAATAATATTTTGAAATGTGTTTTCAGACTTTGAAAAGCATATGACTATTATGTTTACTGAACTGTAAAACTTATAAAATATTTACACCATTAAAACTTATAAAATATCTACATCATTAAATCTTTACCAATGTTATTAACTGTGTATTTATAATATATAATGCTATGATGTGTCTGTTTTTAAATTCCACTCGCCAGCATTACCATTGCAATAATTGTTCATCATCATCATCATCATCATCATCATCGTCATCATCATTCACCATCATTCACCATAAGCCATTGACTTGTGAGTGCCTGATTTGGATATAGTATGGCCTGCTCAGTTCAATTCAAAAGTTCTTTCATTGAAGTAGATATCTAGTTTGTTCTTGTATGACTCGACTGCTGTCGCTCAATTAAATCTTGATATTTTAATGACATTTGATTTAAGACTTTCTGCTTTGTGGAAGTGCTGGAGATAGGTGTTGCCCATGACACACTCATGGTTACACCTTGCTGCGCCTAGCACTTGGTTACATGTATATATTGTTTTGTGGTATCTGTAGTTGGTATTAACAAAGTTGGTATCATTTCCTGTGTTAATCGCCACCAAGCCTCCTTTTCTACGCTAATGTCACTTCAAGCTAACAATGTATGTGTGGGTATCGTGATTACAAATGATACTAGAGCAGAGGGTCTTTTTTCAAAGTAAGGATTTACCAGCATGTATACACGTTATTTCTGACTTATTATAAGATGTAGCGCTAGAGATATTATGCAAAGCACTCATGTTTTAAAACTGCCCATGGAGGAGTTACCTCCCTTGCCGTGGGGGGGGGTATATATACTTCACAATGAAAGCCTATTGGCGACTGCTTCGTTTGAATTAACAGTGTTAAATAAACGATTTTATTTATTTATTTACTAACATCATTTACTAGTTGTTGAACAATTGGATCATTCTTATAGAGTTTAAATGTTGATTGAATCTGAAAGAGACTGTTATCCTTTCTAGGTTGGACCAAACCAAAATGAGAGGGCATCCTTTTCTCAGACCGTCCACAATTACTAGCAGAGGTAGGGAGGGGGCATCCACACGCCAATATCTGCCCCTGCAATAAATAATCCAGCCAACTATTCTAGGTCCTTGACAACATAGCGTACAGCCTGCACACACATCACTACATTATCTCGCATGTGGCTATCATGGCGTCTCCTATATTATGTACAAGAACAGGAAGATGATTATATTTCACCGAGACTTTTGACAAACTCTATTCAGGCATCCTATTGTGTGTGCGTACAACCTGCATGGCCCTCACCATTTTATCTCTCATGAGATTTATCATGCCCTCTCCTTTATTATGTACAATAACAGGAAGGCGATTATATTTCACCGACGATTTTGACAATCTCTTTTAAGGCATGTTATCTTTACAACTTCATTTATTTCGGAATAATGTAGTGCCTTATTCACCACCGTCATACGTACTGTATATTTGTTCACAGCGGCCATGCGCAATAGCATGAAACCGTTGCCAAGACAACAGTTTACATAACAAACATTCGCCTTTAGAACCAAGCAATGGTGGTTCTTTAAGACAGGTGGCCATAAGACAAGGGATAAAGGAACAAACATCATTTGTCCGCAAATGCAATATAACATATCGAATGACTTTATCAAGTGACCACCTCTCTTTAGTGGCCACTTGTTGATGGGCCAGACAGTGTCCATTACAAACAGTGTCCGTTATAGACAGATTTCACTGTGGTTTCTTAAGGCTGGTGATAGACAGACACAATGTCTTAGGAACCAACATCTTGTGATAGTTCCTTGTTGATGCCCGGTAAGGTGGTCGGATTATACAGGTATCTATGGAAAGCCTGTGGGCTGTCATTGCAAGCATAGAGTCTTATCCTCGGTTGCTCGTTTGGTTTGCATATGTCAACATACTATACCATTAAATATGACCAATAGCAATTAAACATGGCCACTGGACTCGGCTATGCTCGTGTATGTTTCATACCCAGGGGAACATTTGAACCTGGTGAACCGAGACCGATAATCTAGCTTTAAGATAAACAACGTAACACGTTAATACTGATTGAACTTACGAATATTTTATTAACATTTATAATCCTAACCTATGTTCCTAAATGATGAATACCCGACGGCTGATAACTGGATTGCCATCTAGGTAACGTTCGTTATGTAGGCTGTCTGGGTTACTTCTTGTCCAAACTATATGCACGTTTGTAAGAGCATATGAAATGGCAGCGACTTGGAGTTTGGCGTTAGTTTTGGGTGGTTGGTCCCATTTCACAACGTGAATATAAAACTGTGGACTATGGACAAATATGCAAATGACCAGTGACAGTGTCCCAGCGTAAGTTATATATTAATAAAGTATTTCCGTACCTACAAATACGCGTATGCGCTATACAGCCAGATTACAGATGATGGTATATAGAACAACTGATCGGTATGAAAGCCCCGCCAGAACAAGGAACGCACACATGCCGACGACATTAGCCATAGCGCACATGAACGGACATGATATGCCTACACACGCACCGACACACGTCCATCACTTAATACACACAGCTTAGTTGGCATAACGACAGAATCATATTTAAAACTGGACGAATGTTGACGACAGACAGTTAGAGCTAGCCAGCAGGACTCCGACAGCTAGCAAGCGACGGACAGCTAGTGAGTAGTGAGATTGGCAGCTATGTAGTTAGCTGGCTGGTTTCGGAATCCATTGTAGCTCAGTAGAATAGGATTAGAATAGGTAAGCGACACGTGACTAGAATTTTGAATTATATGCCGAAACTATAGAATTAAGAAAGTTCACTAAACAAGTCATCAATATAAAACAGCATTGTATCATCCGTTCCATCTATCTCCGCTAGAAGGAAGATCCCCGTCGGTACGTGGGTTGAGACGGTCGTGATCGAGTAACCATACAGACCCAGCAGGAGACAGGCCTAAACTGCATACCATATATGAATGAAACTGCTATCTTCCTTTCTTCACACCTGCACGGTGTATAGACTGACAATTACGACACTCAGTCCATATCAGCAACA
>CM067360.1:63737183-64125310 GCA_034401795.1 Chaetoderma sp. LZ-2023a
AGCAACATTTATGATGATTAGCTTCTCGTTTTAAAAAAACGTCCTGGATATTGTAATTGCCTCCGTCCGTCTGCCCATCTGCCAGTCCGTCCATCACACTATCGCCTCTCAAACTGTTGGGTGGAATTCAACGAAATTGGGTAAGTGAATTGCCCATATAATTGCGCTTTGCAAGACGATATATTCAGATTTGGCTCTGCCCACAGCAGGTGTCAAAAGGTCAAATCACTTGTAGCGGAACTCCTCTGAAACCGTTACACGGAATTCAACCAAATTATATAAGTGAGTTATCCATTTGATTGCGGAGTGCAAGAGGCCATTTACATTTGGCTCCGTAACCAGGGGAGTGGGAGGCCAAATTTTAACGAGTGGAAATTGATTGAAGCTCATCTCCTCCGAAAGCGCTAGATAAAATTCAACCAAATTTGGTATGTGAGTTACCCATATCAATGTGGAGTGCATGAACACATTTACATTTGGCCCCGCCACCACAGGTGGGGTGGGGGAGATGATGGGGCGGGGGGGGGGCGTTGTCAAAAGGTAAAATAATTGATTGTAATGCAACTCCTCCAAAACCATTTGACGGAATTCAACCAACTTTGGAATGTGAATGAAATTGATTGTAATGCAACTCCTCTAACTGCTGGACGAAATTCAACCAAATTTGGTATGTGAGTTACGCATATGATTGCAGGGTGGTATGCGGGAGTGTGCCCAAAGTTCAAAGTGGTGAATGTGGGTATTAGACATGAAACGTCATCGACTGGACAATCTAGTTTAAGAATTGTACTGTGGAATATTTTGAACCGAATTCGCCTTGAAAGTTGTTCGCTGCTTATTGTGCGACATCTTCCAGTCCTATTATAGTTTCACAAAACTCAAACCTTCGTGCATCATAAATAAATGTCTACTTCATATATCTTGTTGAAAGGGTTAGAAACTGGACAATGGTTTGCCTCATATATCTTGTTGAAAGGGTTATAAACTGGACAATTGTCTGCTTCATATATCTTGTTGAAAGGGCTAGAAACTGGGCAATGGTCTGCTTCATATATCTTGTTGAAAGGGTTAGAAACTGGACAATGGTCTGCTTCATATATCTTGTTGAAACGGTTAGAAACTGGACAATGGTCTGACTTCATATATCTTATTGAAAGGGTTAGAAAGTGGACAATGGTCTGACTTCATATATCTTGTTGAAAGGGTTAGAAACTGGAAAATGGTCTGACTTCATATATCTTGTTGAAAGGGTTAGAAACTGGGCAATGGTTTGACTTCATATATCTTGTTGAAAGGGTTAGAAACTGGATAATGGTCTGACTTCATATATCTTGTTGAAAGGGTTAGAAACTGGGCAATGGTTTGACTTCATATATCTTGTTGAAAGGGTTAGAAACTGGACAATGGTCTGACTTCATATATCTTGTTGAAAGGGTTAGAAACTGGAAATGGTCTGCTTCATATATCTTGTTGAAAGGGTTAGAAACTGGACAATTGTCTGCTTCATATATCTTGTTGAAAGGGTTAGAAACTGGAAATGGTCTGCTTCATATATCTTGTTGAAAGGGTTAGAAACTGGACAATTGTCTGCTTCATATATCTTGTTGAAAGGGTTAGAAACTGAAGAATGGTCTGTGGTGTCTCATAAATTAACGCTCATGGTGTGTTGTTGGCTGGAAAAATTGCTAAACGAGCAACAAGCCCACATTGAGTTATTATAGCGCTGAATGACACCGCGAGAGAGAGAGAGAGAGAGAGAGAGAGAGAGAGAGAGAGAGAGAGAGAGAGCGAGAGAGAGAGAGAGAGAGAGAGAGAGAGAGAGAGGGAGGGAGGGAGGGAGGGAGGGAGTGAGGGAGGGAGCGAGAGAGAGAGAGAGAGAGAGAGATAGAGAGAGAGAGAGAGAGAGAGAGAGAGAGAGAGAGAGAGAGAGAGAGAGAGAGAGAGAGAGAGTGCGGGAGGGAGGGAGGGACAGAGGCAGAGAGAGAGCCTATGATAAACTATAATCACAATATTCTTGAAGTCATACGCCATTGGAAAGCTCATGCAATTTTCTCAACATTTCATCCTGTGTATTAGGTTTTTTATTTTTGTAACATTCTATATATACAATACACCATTGTTCCGAGATTTAGTAAATCAGTCTGTCAGTAAGGAATATTTTAGTATTATAATTAGCCTGACAAAATGTTTGAAACATATAAATATGAATACATAAATGTTTAGAAATTGGATTTCCAATAATGTGTGACCTCTATAATAGTATGATGGCACTTCTTCATATAAACGGCTTGAAGTGCGTTGAACCTAATAGCAAATCAATACTGTTCGAGTGTTACATGGCCAATTTACCAGCCAAAAGTGCTGCAAGCAGTGCATTGTGGGAAGGTATTTTCCCAGAAGATGCCAATCTGGCAAAGGTCTATTGTCGGGCATGAGGAACCCCATTTTCAGCCTGACCAATCAGCTGTCAGATGTTGGTGGATGTCATAAGTCCCTTATCTATGCCACGGAGAGGGGCATACTTGTGAGTCTAACGTCAGACGTCCGTGCTACCTGTACGTGGATGTGGTATTTTTAAAGATCTCTTCTTGACAGAAGCGCAGTAACACAGAATATATCGAGGGGGAGGGGTTGGCTTGGACCCGGTTCATATCGAAAACGGAGTGGGGAAGGGTGGTGATGTTGCTGGCTGAAAGAGGATACGCGCTTCCATCGCCACTTACATCCGCATGAAAGCCGGGCTGAGAGCTCATTGCTCATTAGATAGAGGGCTGCTGCTATGTCGTCTGAGTACCCCACCCTGTGGCTCTCAGGCTCATCAAACCACGCTTTAGCGACCGCAACTCTAGTCCACTGTGACTCCTATCTAGTCCAACAATTGACGTCATCATATATCCGACACAGGATATACGATACGTTATTATTGTATCTAATGTATCGTATATGTGATGATGTCAATTGTTGGACTAGATAGGCGATCATGTGCTGTAGCCACAACTAATTGAGATGTATGTCAGAATAAAACCTGATTGCCGTGACGTCATCAGTTTTTGCTTAAGATCCGTACATAATTGCCGGATATACATGCACTGTGTTTACAGGCCTGACGTGTTATACGATATGGATAGTTGTCATTGACTCTAACCACTCCGATGTTAGAATCTAAACTTTTCAAAATTAAATTAACAGATGACCATTCTGGAGTTCATTTGTCAACAAATGTGGTGAAAGATGTTGCTGTCGTACATGATGGAATCATATTCAGATGGCAAACGCTATGATCAATAGCCAATGTTAAAGATCTCGTGACCCATTAAATAGAGGCATGTTTGTACGAGATATGAGATGCCTGTTGATTTCTGTTCAGTTTACCCAGCATGCAATACTACCCAGCGTACATGAACGTGCTATTGGACGCATATTCTATGCGTCTATTGTCTGCACAAGTCAGACATTTTCTATGTCTCCACGTGAAAATGGTCATTTATCAGCCAGCTCTAGAAGCGTACGGCAGTAAAACGTATTCGCGGCAGAACATTCGACAGCGGCTATTTCAGTACTGTTGTGTGTCAATTTCCAGGAGAAAATACGACCGATTTGATACAAAGTTGAATAAGAATTGTTGATGCAGCAGCTTTCAGGCTATAGATTCTAAAATAATCATCACAATTTCCAGGCAACACTCTTTACGGATCTGCAGAGCAATTTGACTGTAAGTTGTTGATTACTAAGTTACCAACAACATTGTTGAATTGCTAGCCACATAATCAGCTTGTCGTCAATCTAGTACTATTAGGTAGAGTGAGCATAGACGTATATACGCTTCCTCACCAGGAATGAATGATTAGCATACAGCATGTACGTTTTGTTGACAGATTGCGCATTTGTTTGATATGCATTGATTGAACAGAAACGTACACATGCTAGGTTTGATAAATATTTCTTACGTGCAGGCAAACATATCTCGGCATAAATTCACTCAGCTCTTAGCATGGATACCCATTTGACATTCATTCATTCATTCATTCATTCATTCATTCATTCATTCATTCATTCATTCATTCATTCATTCATTCATTCATTCATTCATTCATTCATTCATTCATTCATTCATTCATTCATTCGGTTTGTGTATTAGCCGCTTACACCTAGATGTATTTGAGCCATGTCAATCTTTTAGGTGCTTCCCCGAAAGGTTGCGTTGCCTCCCCGAAGGGCTGCTCTAAATAAAAGTCAAAACTGAAAGGAAAAAATGTAAGATGTTTCTAGGGGTGTATGTGTTGCTTGTTGTTTCCTAATGAGTTGGCGGGTGTGGGTGTTGTATGCAGTGTATAGGAGGGGTGGGAGGGTAATTACTTTATTTCTCTCGGAGGTGGAACGGGGGTGGAGGGCAGTCTGTGAAATGAAATCTGAGAACAGAAATTAGGCAGAAAGTTTTGAATTAAAAAATATTAAGAGACGAAACTCAAAGAAAATACTATAAAATAAGAATAAGTAGCTTAAAATAATGGCCTGTGATTAAATAAACAAGAAACGTGGAAAATTTAACTCAAAATCTAACGTTTGCACAACTAAAAGTCCAAAGTTAAAACTTAAAATTATAACCTGTTGCTGTTAGAAATAATAAGGTGAATGCAGGCGGCCCTATTTTGGAGTTAAAAGGGGCCTAATAGTCACGTCGTGAAATCACTAAAAAATTCTTTCATACTTATGCTAAAATATTGATCGAGCGCTGGACAAAGGAGAGCAAAGCAGAACGACAACACCTACACCAAAAGCAAATCCACACCAATCACGACCTCCGTGTCCAGTTTTCCTGTTTCCAGCGATACACACCACCACCCCCGTCAGCGTAATTTCATCATCGGGCGAGTCGTCACCAGGAACACAGCAGCGAGTAAACAGCGCCACCAGCGACTCTACGTGACAAACGGCATCTCTCCAGGGCGGGTTGATTGCGGCTAAACCATAAGCCCGCCTCCCTTTGGTACCCCGTGGAGCCAATCCTCCATCCGGCGTCGTACGTCCGTCCTTCTTCTTTTCAAAGTTGTTGGTGACTTTTATGGCTATCATCCCAGAGGGACTTGCCGCTTCCAAATTCTTTACACGGAATTCCCTGTAGTAATACTCTTAATTGGCAAAAGAGGGCGTTTCGAATTACTATCCTCGCGCCAAACAGATCAGGTTGAATGGCTCACATTGAATAACTGAAACCCTAAAATAAATATAAATAGCTCTGTAAATATATATATAATGTCCGATATCATATCATTGGAGTGTACATTCATGTATTTACTCGCAGGCAGGTATTAACTCACGTTTCTGTTGCAAATGGGTGGATAAACGTGATTTTAAAATCATAGCGAGCGATACAGTATATGTCGGAAATAATATAACATGTTTACAAAACAAAACAGAAACATTTTAGTTAGTACAACTTTGAACACGATCTAAGAAATGTTCTGTTGAATAGTATGAACATAATTGGATTGGAAGACATGCTGCCTTAGGAAGCAATGACTTCCAATCCAATTATGATCAAAATATTCAACAGTATGTACTGTATGCCATGATGTTGTTTGTAATTTTCCTCCAATAATTAGGATCATCTCGACTCGATAAGTTGCTGCCAATCTTATAATAAGCTCTGCCACCCGAGTCATCCCATCCCCTGGATCGGCCACTATACATTGTTGACTATTTATATGCTTGATATTCCATATAGAATTAGACATAATTATTAGCACTGCCAAAATGGGTTATTGATAAAATTTAAACTACGCATATGGCGGTGTGCCTTCATAAGGTGCTTATTCATAAAAGAAGAAGAAAATGAGGTCATTATCCGGGAAAGCTCTTCAGCTTGACCAATCAGCTATTAGATCTATATGAATGTTATATGTCCCTTATCTCTGGTACGGAGAAGGGCGTGCTTGTGAGTGTATAATATTCACACCTTTTAATCAATGGACAAGGCATCCGTTAACTACATCATTGGTGTCTTTTGGCTTATCCTGCGTTGTTGTTCTACTATCATTTTGTAATTTGCTTAATCATGGGTGTGCTATATTGTTGAAAACATGTCGAAATATGTCGATTGTACCTTCAGCCAGCGAAACGTCGTTGGGCCTAGCATTCACTGAAGAACAAGATCACATTATTTAAGGAGTGGGTGACAAAATGTAATCAGAAAGAGTTTATGCAATGAAGTCTTGTATCTGTAGATTCAGAGGTTGTGCGATCTTAAAGAATGAAAACGTTCTTAAAGGAATTTGAGCAGAATTCCAGTATTGATCTGCCCATTGTGTCCCGAAGATCATAAAGTAACACGCAGTCCAATCATTGTATCCATCAGATCAAAAAGTAACACGCAATCGGATCATTGTAGAGCTCCGATCAATGTAGCCAGCAGATCATAGTGTAACCTGCAGTCCGATCATTTTAGCCATCACAGCATAAAATAACCTCCAGTCCGATCTTTGTACAACAAAATCATAAAGTAGCCTACAGTCCGATCATTGTCGCCTTCAGATCATAAAGTAACCTACAGTCCGATTATTGTCGCCTTCAGATCATAAAGTAACCTACAGTCCGATCATTGTCGCCTTCAGATCATAAAGTAACCTACAGTCCGATCATTGTCGCCTTCAGATCATAAAGTAACCTACAGTCAGATCATTGTCGCCTTCAGATCATAAAGTAACCTACAGTCCGATCATTGTCGCCTTCTGATCATAAAGTAACCTACAGTCCGATCATTGTCGCCTTCACATCATAAAGTAACCTCCAGTCCGATCATTGTAACCCTCGAATCATAAAGTAGCCTACAGTCCGATCATTGTAACCCTCAAATCATAAAGTAGCCTACAGTCCGATCATTGTAAGCCTCAGATCATAAAGTAGCCTACAGTCAGATCATTGTAGTCCTCAGATCATAAAGTAGCCTACAGTCCGATCATTGTAGTCCTCAGATCATAAAGTAGCCTACAGTCCGATCATTGTAGTCCTCAGATCATAAAGTAGCCTACAGTCCGATCATTGCAGTCCTCAGATCATAAAGTAACCTACAGTCCGATCATTGTAGTCCTCAGATCAAAAAGTAGCCTACAGCCCGATCATTGTAACCATCAGATCATAAAGTAACCTACAGTTCGATCTTTGTATCGCTCAGATCAATGTAGCCAGCAGATCATAATGTAACCTCCAGTTCGATCATTGTAGCCCTCATATCTTGAACTTACCTACAGTCCGATTATTGTAGTCCTCATATCATAAAGTAACCTACATTCCGATCATTGTAGCTATATCATCATAAATTCACCTACAGTTCGATCATTGTAGCTATATCATCATAAAGTAACCTACAGTCCGATCATTGTAGGTATATCATCATAGAGTAACCTACCGTCTGATCATTGGAGCCATCATATCATAAAGTAACCTACAGCCTGATCATAGTAGCCATCAGATCATAAAGTAACCTACAGTCCGATCATCTTAGCCATCAAATCAAAAGGAACCAGCGTGAGTAGTATAGGGGGTATCTGGTCGCTATTGTTCTTTTCGTTGGAATGTGGTTTTAACCAATCAAAACTCTCCATTTCAGTCGCCATTGTTTGGAGAACAATGGCGCTCAGGGGCACACGCATTCTAGAGAACAATGACGACTATAACGCCATGTTTTCTCGATAACAATGACGCACAGCCGCACACGTAGATTCTGCAACACTGTGGAATGTTCTATTATTTTGAATTAGTTAACCCTTAAAAGTTTAAAAGTTGTGTATTTTATGTTTAAACGTAGTGGCGGCGCGCTCCCCCCCCCCCCCCCTCCGTGGTTATCTACCATTGTAAAAATAATAGAGTTTGATAATAGTAAAATAGTAGAGAGTGATAATAGTAAAAAGATATGAGTTTATGAGGTGGTCTGATAATGGAGGTCGTAGGAGGAGGAGGAGGAGGAGGAGGAGGAGGAGGGAGTATGAGGCTGAGGAGGGGTGAGGAATTACGGACCGATATTGATGTTTGGAAATAATTTGACTGTTTCGTCGGTAACGTTATTAGTAAACTATTTTTGTTGTATATTTTGAAAACGTTTTGACTTTTAACCGTCATTACGTGCAAATTGTTTTTGAATACTTAATATTGCATTTGCAAGAACGTCAGTTGTTTTAGATTTTGGGAACAGTGTCGAAGTGCACGATATCGGTGTTATTTTGAAAATGTTAACCCTTAAAAGTTGTGTATTTTAGGTTTAAATGTAGTGGCGGTGCGCCCCCCTCTGTGGTTATCTACCGTTGTAAAAATAATAAGAGAGTAATGTAAAAGAATGGAGTTTACGAGGTGGTCTGATAATGGAGGTCGTAGGAGGAGGAGGTTGATGGAGTATGAGGAATTACGGTATTGATGTTTGAAAATAATTTGACTGTTTCGTCGCTAACGTTATTAGTAAACTGTAGAATATTTAGAGACTGACTGTAAGCTGTTACTGTCTTAGCAACAGCTACCAGACAGATTAGCAACAAAATAATAAAAATAGTCTTGTATTAATGGGATGTTCGGTTGGAATGGTAACCAAGACTTGGTGGTGATGGATTGGATTGTATCATGGGTTAAAAAGAAGTTAACCCTTTCACCGATGAATATATATCTCATTTTTATCGATACCATCAAGGAAAACTGTTGAATATTTTGAAAATAATTTGACTGCCTGTGTCAGTTGAGGCGGAATGCTATAGTATTCCTCCTCAGTTGATATTGCTGGATGATTATGAGGGCGATGCTAGCGTACTTGTTTACAAGGTATGCACGATGCACGAATATTTTGATAATTTGTTGCTGAATATTTTGATAATTTGAGTGGTAGCTGAATATTTTGATAATTGGTTGCTGAATATTATGATAATCGGTTGCTGAATATTTTGATTGGTTGCTGAATAAATTGATTGGTTGCTGAATATTTTGAAAACGATTTGACTGTGTAAATTTTTTATTAGACGATGTTAGGTAAGAGAGAGGTGGTCTTATAACGGAGGTCGAAGGAGGAGGGAGGAATGCTATCTCGGACACCCTCTGCTCGGCATTGTTCTCCGCTCATGAGTGCGCCTTTATTCACCTGGTGGTCCTTTAAGATAATGCAGGTGGTCGCTCAAAGAGGTGTCGCGAGGGATGAGGAGGATGGATGACGTATATGCTAGCGTATTCGCTGAGGCAACGTCTTGCGCGATATCTCTGTACGAATACTGTGAAAATAATTGATTGTAAGCCGTTGGTGGTTTAGTCACCATTAACCTCCTCCTTGGTTTAAGTCATTTTACAAATGGCAGTCATTTAATTATTAAATTTTCAAAATTGTTATGGAAATCATCATCGTTGACGATCGATGTTGTATAATATTATATAGATAGTTTTATCTACCATATTTATGTCTTTAAAGCGTCAATCATTTAATTATTAAATTTTTAAAAATATGAACAAACTCCCAGTCATTTAATTTTCAAAAAGATAATAATTTTATCTTACGTATTTAAGGCGATTCTTTAAAGTTGAAGTCATTTAATTATTCAAATTTCAAAAAATGAGCAAAATGTGTTCCCCAGTCATTTAATTTTCAAAAATCAGACACGTACACAGTAATTTTTTCCTATGCTATTATATAGATAGTGTTATCTATCATATTTATGTCTCTAAAATGGCAGTCATTTAATTATTAAATTTTCAAAAATATGAACAAAATGCATTCCTAGTCAATGGCAAAGCATTAATCGACCACGAACAATAGCGTACAGATGTCCATTTAGAACAGTAGCGTCCATCGACCACTTTTGACGGATCAGAATGTGTCCTTGCGTATGCATGTGTGAAGAGGTTTGTTGTGTGTAAAAACTTTATTACATTATTTTATTTTTTTGAACAGATAAAGAGTTCTCTTTCGAATGATTTGTGGGCCCTGAAAAGGGCTGTGTTTTGAGATAGCTCTCAGTCTTCGCAGGTCCGCACAGGCGTTGTTGTTAGTTTGGTAACAAACTGCGTCATGTTTGCTTTTTGTATATCAGTCGGAGTATCACCGATTACAGGACACCCATGTGGATACTGTTTGATTGGTAATAGACAATAGCACTCCTTACAGGTGTACACCATCTCTTTAGGTTCTGTTTTCTTGATCATATGCCTACAAACCCTCTCGTGTTTCGACCGTCAGCATATGGTGTCACGGATGTCGATGGAACACCAACGACACCGCACATACCCAGTGTCTGATCCATCAAAGTTTGTACTGCTGGCCATTTTAGCCAAATGTACATTAACATTTACATTTATACCACATCGCTCTACTACCAAAAAATATAAGGAATATCACGTGAGATGAAATCTGATTGGCTAAGGCTACCTAACTACTCTGCAGTTACACGTCCAACCACTTTGTGATGTTTAAACTGGATTGAATTTGTACCGTTTATAGGAATATATGTACTGGGCCCGCAAATCCGCAACATGCGGCCCGCATGCGGCCGCACATGTACACATGCATTTTGGCGTGTATGCATGTTCAGGCATGCGCATATACTTGTTGCCATCCACAACAATTTAACAAGTCAACATCCATAACACAAGCCCGCAAATCCGCAACATGCGCCCGCATGCGCCTGCACATGTATGCATGCATTTTGGCATGTATGCGTGTTCAGGCATGTGCATATACTTGTTGCCATCTGCAACACGAGCCCGCAAATCCGCAACACGCGCCCGCATGCGGCCGCACATGTACGCATGCATTTTGGCATGTATGCATGTTCAGGCATGCGCATATACTTGTTGCCATCCACAACAATTTAACAAGTCAACATCCATAACACGAGCCCGCAAATCCGCAACATGCGCCCGCATGCGCCTGCACATGTATGCATGCATTTTGGCATGTATGCGTGTTCAGGCATGTGCATATAGTTGTCACCATCCGCAACATGTGCCCGCAAATCCACAACACATTTTAGCGGAATGTACATTAACATTTACATTTATACTACATCGCTCTACTACAAAAAATGTAAGGAATATCGCGTGAGATGACTATCATCCGATCAAAAACTGTCGCGTACTAGCCTCCATATAATGATGCATACATGCAGGTGAAAATCTTGGATATGTTCACGGGCTAGATGCGAATGATCTGTTTGTTAAATGGTTTATGCGCATAAGAATCTGTGCGCATTAAAAAAGTATCCAGGGAAATATGTTTTCTCTGACCACCTCGTTATTGTGCATAAAGCATCTATGATTCGCTTTTAATCCGTCAATTTGTATGCAATTGCATTGACCTTCATCTAAAACCCTCAAACATGAAACTAAGCGGCTTCCTACCAGTCATTTAATTTTATTAAAAAGAGAGCAAAGTACATCTCTATGCGGGTAATATATAGCTAAGCCAAGCGATGTTGTATGCATAATATTATATAGATAATAATCATGCATCTCGTATTTAAGGAGTGCTCTTTAAAGCAGCAGTCATTTAATTATTAAATTTTAAAAATTGTTATAAAAATAGTGTGAACAATGTCCACCGTCGTCATCATTGATGAATAATGACGAGCACCCTTGTATCGTTTAACGTATTACGTGGTCGATGCTGTCCCTCGTGGTTGTAGTAAAAAAGTATTTTGAAACTAAGCAGAATCGTGGCTTCCTATGTCAAATTGTCGCATTGAACAGCACTTTTTTAAGGTTTGTGCGCACGAAGGCGCTAGTGCGAATTGTAGCTTCCTATGTCAAATTAGTATCAAAACTATTCGCTTAAACTACCAATGCGCCATGATTTAGGTTTGAAAAAAATCCCTGGAATGAGTGTACAGGTGGTCGCATAACCGAGGTCGAACGAGTGAGGAGGAGGAGGGATGAGGTATGCTAGCATGGTGCTGCCTGGCACGAGGGATGAGGTATACTAGCATACTTGTTAACAAGGCCGACAATGCGCGTTGTACGAATATTTTGAAAATAATTTGACTGCGGTGTTAGCAACAACTTTCTATCAAATCATTTCCATGATATTTAGTGAATATTTTGAAAATAATTTGACTGTCTGCATCAACCTTTGCTCAAATCGTTTCCATAATATTTTGCTAGGAAGTAGATTCCTGGAATGTCTGAAACACCTCGCCATTCAGCCAGCTAAAGGTAATAAAACTAGGAAAAATTACCATGTCCGGGTACACACAGTATGAATGCATTATGAGTACCTAGTCAATGAGACCACCGACAACAAAAATAATATAGTTGGCTAACCATTGTCTAGACATTGCGGCCGCAACCACCTACTACCAATACTGACCATCATCACCATCACCACCACCATCACCATCACCACCATCACCATCCCTCTATAACCATCAGCACCACTACCCACTAAGCACCAACACCCACAACCAAGTATTAACCCCACCACCATCATCAACCACAACACCTATTTCCACCAACCGCCAACCCCACCGCCACCACCACCAACAGCATCAGCACTCCGATTTGTATATCGAGGGATGTGGGGGAGCTGGCTGGGCAGCTACAATCATCAAATCAACAAGAACCAATGTTTTTATTTGTATCCATATTTTTACATTGAAGTAAATATTACATATGATGAAACATATAGTTGCTGTGGTATAAACAAATAGTCAATGTTCTGGAGATCCATTTATCGATGACTGATTCCTTATGGATCAGATCTATCACCATCATAATCATCATCATTATCCTCAGCATCTAGATGGTTCCTTATGTAGTTCTTGATCAGAAACTTTCTTTTTCGAAAAGCTGAGAAGACTGCTTCATCGTATGCGTACCCCTCATCGATAAAATCTTTAATTTACTGACGAATTATTTTAATGAGCGTAGAGTTCTGTAATCTTCTCCACTGGAATATTATGTCTATACACTTTGTAACGAAAGCAGCAGCATATACAGAAATAGGCACATTGCCTACACCATTTGGGTCTGTGTCCACTTCACCATCCTCATCTTCTAAACCTGATTGTTCAGCGTCTAAGACCTGCTTAATATTTTGGAATATGGTAAATAGTTCCTCATTGCCTATGTCTTCTTTTTTGATCTTCACCTTCATCTTCACTCTCAGACTCCGCTGAGTCATCACTGTCTTCACACTCCGCCTCCGCTGGCTCATCATCTTCACTCGTCATCTCTGTCATTTCTCTATTTTCACTGTCTAGATCTTTGCTATCTTCATCATTATGGAATCGGATCTTATGCCGCTTCAGGTCATTTGACCTATTAAAAGTTGAAGCACATTCAAAACATTTATGTCTTGGCATATTGATTATAGGATAATCCTAGCAAGTATTCAAGTTACAAGGTTCTTCAAAGATATCTGACTGCCTAACTACTCTGCAGTTACACGTCCAACCACTTTGTGATGTTTAAACTGGAATGAGTAAAGGGATTGAATTTGTACCATTTATAGGATTATATGTACTGCGCCCGCAATATGCATCATGCGCCCACAATCCGCAACATACGCCCACAAATCCGCAAATGCGGCCTGCATGCGGCCGCACAATGTACGCATGCATTTTGGCGTGTATGCGTGTTCAGGCATGTACATACACTTGGTGCCATCCGCAACACACACCCGCAAATCCGCATCATGCACCCGCAAATCCGCAACATACACCCACAAATCCGCATCATTCGCCCGCAATCCGCAACATACTCCCACAATCCGCATCATGCGCCCGCAATCCGCAACATATGCCTGCAAATCCGCAAATGCGGCCCGCATGCGGCCGCACATGTATGCATGCATTTTAGCTTGTATGTGTGTTCAGGCATGTACATACACTTGGTGCCATTCGCAACACACACCCACAAATCCGCATCATGCGCCCGCAAATCCGCAACATACGCCTGCAAATCCGCATCATGCGCCCGCAATCCGCAACATATGCCGCAAATCCGCATCATGCGGCCGCAATCCGCAACATATGCCCGCAAATTCACAGCATGCGGACCGCATGCATTCGCACATGTACGTATACATTTTAGCCAGCAGAACCAGTCATTCCGATGAAAACTTTTCAAAAAGTCTTCTGGCGCACGCATGCACACACCGGGGCATGCACGCACCTATGCACAAGGGCACAACGTATAGCTAGCAGTATCACATATTAGCACATGTGCATACGAGCGTGACCTATATTAAACCCTCATGACATACCCTCTCCAACCTATACACCATTTTTCATACACCGCGCTCTCACACATTACGTCCACAATGTCTAAACAAATGGATAGCTGTCAGAGGCAGTCATTCCGATGATAAATTTTCAAAGATAGTCTTCTCTAGGGCTGCAAGTATGAATATGAAGAAATTCGCTATGGGTTGCTGGGTGTTGGTGGTGGGGTTAATGCCTAGTGTTGGGTGTATGTCGTAGTGTTGCACGCATGCACCTACGCACAAGGGCACAACGTATAATGAGCAGTATAGCATATTAGCATGTGTGCATACGAGCGAGACCTTTATTAAATCCTCATTGACATACCCTCTCCAACCTATATGCCATTTTTTCAAACACAGAGCTCTCACACATTCCGACCACAATGTCTAGATAAATGGATAGCTGTCAGAGTCAGTCATTCCGGTGATAAATTTTAAAAAATAGTCTTCTCTAAGGATGGAAGTATGAATATGAAGAAATTCTCTATGGGTTGGCGGGTGCGTGGGTGGTGGTGGTGGTGGGGTTAATGCATGGTGTTGGGTGTAGGTCGTAGTGGTGGTGGTGGTGGGTGTTGGTGATGATGATGATGGTTGGTGGGGGGGGGGTGTTTGCCGGCGCAATGACTAGACAAATGGATAGCCTGCAGTGCCAGCTATTCCGATGATAAATTTTCAAAAATAGTCTTCTCTTGTACTATGATGAAGAAAATGAACATTTTCTTGAAGAAATTCGAGGGTTAAAAGGGTTAAGAAATTCTCTGGCGTCCATGTAATGGTGCAACACGAGGTGGTTGCTTAGGGCAGGACTGAATTATATAGCAAAAAAACTGGCTATAACGTATCACTGCTGTGTAGCCAAAAGGATATATTTATATTTGTAGTAAACGGACATCTATGATTATGCTACTACGCTTGTAACGTTGCTCTTAATTGTCGTATCTTTAAGCGTCGGTAAACAGCAATAGCCGGTGAGCTGGTGCAGGCGTTATTATCGATTTTTTACAAACTCTCAGCGAGGACATTGTAATATCTTGTGCTTAGAACGATACATGAGGCACTAATACGTTCTTTCATTATTAACACATGGTATGTTTGTATCTCGATTCAAGATTGATCTCACGGCTATTCAAGATGTATGGATAAATTAAAACCATACGCACCAAATAATCCTTTTAGCATAAATACGCTGGACATACAATTCTATAAACACAGTGAACCCTCAGAGACATAATGACCATATTTTAACCATTGTGCAACATCTAAAACGACTGACGTTATTGAAATATTAAGTATTTAAAAACAATTTGTGCGTAATGACTGTTAAAAGTCAATACGTCTTCAAAATATTCAACAAAAATAGGTTACTAATAAATTAAAGTTAGCAACGTCAAATTAATTTCAAAATATTCAACAGTTGTCCTGTATGGTATCGATGAAAATGAGATATGGGGAATTCATCGGTGAAAGGGTTAACTTTTTTAACTCATGATACAATCCAATGAATCACCACCAAGTCTTGGTTACCATTCCAACTGAACACTCAAGATACAAGATTATTTTTAATATTTTGTTACTAATCTGTCTAGTAGCTGTTGCTTACTAAGACAGTAACAGCTTACAGGCAGTCTCTAAATATTCTATAAAATAGTTTACTAATAACGTTATCGCCGAAACAGTCAAATTATTTTCAAAATATTCAACAGTTTTCCTGTATGGTATCGATGAAAATGAGATATGGGGAATTCATCAGTGAAAGGGTTAACTTTTTTTTAACCCATGATACAATCCAATGAATCCATCACCACCAAGTCTTGGTTACCATTCCAACCGAACAATGCATACCATTAATACAAGATTATTTTTAATATTTTGTTACTAATCTGTCTGGTAGTTGTTGCTTACTAAGACAGTAACAGCTTACAGACAAATTAGTCTCTAAATATTCTACATAATAGTTTACTAATAACGTTAGCGACGAAACAGTCAAATTATTTTCAAAATATGCATCAATATCCTACCGTAATTCCTCATACATCCTCAACCTCATACTCCTACGACCTCCATTATCAGACCACCTCTTTTAAACTCTATTATTTTACTATTATCAATACCAACGCTACTGTTCTAAATGGGCATCTGTACGCTATTGTTCGTGGTCGATTAATGCATTGCCATTGACTAGGAATGCATTTTGTTCATATTTTTGAAAATTTAATAATTAAATGACTGCCATTTTAGAGACATAAATACGATAGATAACACTATCTATATAATAGCATAGGAAAAATTACTGTGTACGTGTCTGATTATTGAAAATTAAATGACTGGGGAACACATTTTGCTCATTTTTTGGAATTTTAATAATTAAATGACTTCCACTTTTAAATAAAACATAAGATAAAATTATATATATATATATATATATATATATATATATATATATATATATATATATATATATATATATAACGTAGATCACTATAACACATGTAACGCAACGCTCTGATTTTTTTGAAAATTAAATGACTGGGAGTTCGTTCATATTTTAAAAAATTTAATAATTAAATGATTGACGCTTTAAAGACATAAATATGGTAGATAAAACTATCTATATAATATTATACATCGATTGTCAACGATGACCATTTCCATAACAATTTTGAAAATTTAATGATTAAATGACGGCCATTTTTAAAATGACTTAAACCAAGGAGGAGGTTAATGGTGTCTAAACCACCAGCGGCTTACAATCAATTATTTTCAAAATATTCGTACAGAGATATCGCGCAAGACGTTGCCTCGGCGAATACGCTAGAATATACGTCATCCATCCTCCTCATCCCTCGCGACACCTCTTTGATCGACCACCTGCATTTTCTTAAAGGACAACCAGGTGAATAAAGGCGCGCTCATGCATGGAGAACAATGCCGCACAGAGGGTGGCCGAGATAGCATTCCTCCCTCCTCCTTCGACCTCCGTTATAAGACCACCTCTCTCTTACCTAACATCGTCTAATAAGAAATTAAAATTTACACAGTCAAATCGTTTTCAAAATATTCAGCAACCAATCAATTTATTCAGAAACCAATCAAAATATTCAGCAACCGATTATCATAATATTCAGCAACCAATTATCGAAATATTCAGCTACCACTCAAATTATCAAAATATTCAGCAACAAATTATCAAAATATTCATACATCGTGCATACCTTGTAAACAAGTACGCTAACATCACCCTCATAATCATCCAGCAATATCAACTGAGGAGGAATACTATAGCATTCCACCTCAACTGACACAGGCAGTCAATTTATTTTCAGAATATTCACCAGTTTTCCTTGATGGTATCGATAAAAATGAGATATATATTCATCGGTGAAAGGGTTAACTTCTTTTTAACCCATGATACAATCCAATCCATCACCACCAAGTCTTGGTTACCATTTCAACCGAACATCCCATTAATACAAGACTATTTTTAATATTTTGTTGCTAATCTGTCTGGTAGCTGTTGCTAAGACAGTAACAGCTTACAGTCAGTCTCTAAATATTCTACAGTTTACTAATAACGTTAGCGATGAAACAGTCAAATTATTTTCAAACATCAATACCGTAATTCCTCATACTCCCTCAACCTCCTCCTCCTACGACCTCCATTATCAGACCACCTCTTAAACTCTATTCTTTTACATTACTCTCTTATTATTTTTACAACGGTAGATAACCACGGAGGGGGGCGCACCGCCGCTACATTAAAACGTAAAATACACAACTTTTAAGGGTTAACATTTTCAAAATAACACCGATATCGTGCACTTTGACACTGTTCCCAAAATCTAAAACGACTGACGTTATTGCAAATGCAATATTAAGTATTTAAAAACAATTTGTGCGTAATGACGGTTAAAAGTCAAAACGTTTTCAAAATATACAACAAAAATAGTTTACTAATAACGTTACCGACGAAACAGTCAAATTATTTTCAAACATCAATATCGGTCCGTAATTCTTCACCCCTCCTCAGCCTCATACTCCCTCCTCCTCCTCCTCCTCCTCCTACGACCTCCATTATCAGACCACCTCTTAAACTCTATTTTTTTACTATTATCACTCTACTATTTTACTATTATCAAACTCTATTATTTTTACAATGGTAGATAACCATGGAGGGGGGGGGGGGGGAGCGCCGCCACTACATTTAAACGTAAAATACACAACTTTTAAACTTTTAAGGGTTAACTAATTCAAAATAATAGAACATTCCACAGTGTTGCAGAATCTACATGTGCGGATGTGCGTCATTGTTATCTAGAAAACGTGGCGTTATAGTCGTCATTGTTCTCTAGAATGCGTGTGCCCCTGAGCGCCATTGTTCTCCAAACAATGGCGACTGAAATGGAGAGTTTTGATTAGTTAAAACCACATTCCAACGAAAAGAACAATAGCGACCAGATACCCCCTATACTACTAGCGTGGTAGAAATCGGCGTGACATAGGTAGAAATAGGCGTGACGTATGCAGAAATGGACGTGTTGATGGTACAAATTGGCCGGTGTGAGTATAAATGGACGTGGCATGGGTAGAAATTGGCGTGGCGTGGGTAGAAATTGGTGTTTCGTCGGTAGAAATGGGCGTGGCATGTGTAGAAATTGTAGGCGTAGGCAGAAATGGGCGGGGTATAACTAGGTGATCTAGGTAACTAGAAATGGGCGTTGCATATGTAGAAATGAGCGTGGCGTAGCTAGAAATGGGCGTGGCGTATGTAGAACCTGGCGAGCTTGGGTAGAAATGACAATTCATGTTGAAATTAGAGCCTTAAGCTAGGATTCCATTAACGTGTATCCGTATCCGTATCCGAATGAGTGATTCCATTTGTACGTATGCGTATGCGTAGCCTATACGTATCCGAAAGCAGTGAATTTATTAGACCCTTCCCACATTAGCATATTTTGGAAAAATACCTTCGCGGAATGCATCGCACATACCACTTCCGGCTGGTAATAGTGATAGCCGATGCGCAAACAGCATTACTTTACTATGGGAATCAGATACAGTCCACTTTAGGCAGTGCATATGAAAAACTATGTTCATAATATTTTTGAAGTCATACATCATTGGAAAGCTAAGCCAATTTCCGATACATTTCTGTATTAGTTTTTATAGTTTTATAAAATTTGATACAGTTGATTCCAATTTTAAAATATCCCCAATTGTCCACTTGATTTAATGAATCTAAGTCGAATGGTGTATTTTCTATACGCAAATAACTCAGCGAAAACATTAGAAAAACATAAAAGATAATGCATCAGTGTTTCGGCAATTGAATGCGCTTTCCAATGATATATGATTTAAATAATATAATGATTTTAGTTTATCATAGCAACGGTTTAGATTGCGGTATATTTTAGTGCAAAAGTAACTCAACGCATGTCAGCGGCTTGTTGGTGGAGGTACCAGCCAACAGTTTTGCTCTGAGCGTTGATTTAGGTGAATCTCGGCGTAATGACGTCAATGTGGGAAAGGTGTCATGTGGACTACTACTATTACTGCTGCTGCTGCTGCTACTGCTACTGCTACTGCTACTACTACTACTACTACTACTACTACTACTACTACTACTACTACTACTACTACTTACTACTACTACTACTACTACTACTACTACTACTACAACCGCCACCACTACCACTACCCCATGCCCACCACCACCGGCTGTTATCAGACATGTGAAAGCTGGTCTGCCAAACCTTGACTTTTTAGTCTTGGCACGGTGGTCCAGTGGAAATATGTCTGGTTGTTGATGCTATACGGAGTTGCAGAATGGCGGTTCGATCCCCTGACCGGGAGATGGTGATCAACAAATTAAACTAATTGCTGGCATGACTGTCAGCTGGATAACATGTGGAAATTGAAGCTGCACGTTGCCAGTGCATCAATAAAATAAAATACATATACTGCCAGAGCCGTGACGGAGTCAGAGTACTATAGGCTGAAATGCCAAGGATTGACTCGTGGCAGGTGCATCCACAGATAGTCCCATATGAATCGTCAGTGTGTCAGTATATCAGACATGTGAAAGCTGCTTGGCCAAACCTTGACTTTTATGTCTTGGCGCGCTGGTCCAGTGGAAATATGTCTGGTTGTTGATGCTATGCGGAGTTGCAGAATGGCGGTTCGATCCCCTGACTGGGAGATGGTGATCAACAAATTAAACTAATGGGCGCATGACTGTCGGCTAAGTTAGCACATAGAAATTGAAGCTGCACTTTGCCAGTGCATCAATAAAATTAAAATAATAATAATAATAAAAACACATACATACATAGGTGTAAAAAGCCTAGGATTGAATCGGGGCAGGTGCATCCACAGATAGTCCCATATGAATCATCAGTGTGTCAGTATATCAGACATGTGAAACTTGGTTGGCCAAACCTAGACTTGTAGTCTTGGCGCGGTGGTCCAGTGGAAAGATGTCTGGTTGCTGCTGCTATGCGGAGTTGCAGTATGGCGGTTCGATCCCCCAACCAGGAGATGGTGATCTACAAATTAAACTAATGGATGCATGACTGTCGGCTGGATAGCATGTGGAAATTGAAGCTGCACATTGCCAGTGCGTCAATAAAATAAAATACATATACTGCCAGAGCCGTATCGGAGTCAGAGTACAAGAGGCTGAAGTGCCAAGGATTGAATCGTGGCAGGTGCATCAAGAGTTAGTCCCATATGAATCATCAGTGTGTCAGAATATCAGACATGTGAACGCTGGTTGGCCAAACCTAGACTTTTAGTCTTGGCGCAGTGGTCCAGTGGAAAGATGTCTGGTTGCTAATGCTATGCGGAGTTGCAGTATGGCGGTTCGATCCCCTGACCGGGAGAAGGTGATCAACAAATTAAACTAATGTGTGCATGACTGTCAGCTGGATAGCATGTGGAAATTGAAGCCGCACGTTGCCAGTGCATCAATAAAATAAAATACATACACTGCCAGAGCCAGTGCTTCAATAAAATAAAATACATACACTGCCAGAGCCGTGATGGAGTAAGTGTACAATAGGCTTAAATGCCAAGGATTGAATCGTGGCAGGTGCATCCACAGATAGTCCCATATGAATCGTCAGTGTGTCAGTATATCAGACATGTTGAAGATTTCTGATTCTCTCCTGATGATTTTGGGTTGTCTACCCTGATTGATGGTAACTTATTCTCTCCCTTCTTCGACAAAACCTTGTATGGATGGTTGCTGCGACAACCGGTTCCGCCGATGAAGAAAGAGCGCAACACTAGCTCGCCTCGTAGGTAAAGAGACCTAACGATATTTATATTAGTGTCTGGGCCTGATCTGACTTCTCGTTTCAGGAAGATCGGTTCGACACGGTGGTCTTCCGTGTTATCCAGAATAATCAACAACAGATGCTTACCAAACTTTTGCCTTGGATTACACTCAACGTGATAGTTTTATTTATACCTTAACTGTACAATAAGACCTACAAAGTTTGGCAACTCATACTGTTACCAGTTTACGTATTTACAACGATAATAGATTTAAATATGTTTCCTACTATTAACTTAAACGAACTAGCAATACTCCCAGCGGTTCTGGTCTGCTATGCTATTCTATTTAACTAGCTCTTATTTAACTCCTTAAATCGGAACCAACAATACTCGACTGAATCCAAGTGAGAAAGACTCCTGATACAAGGCAGATAGCCCCTTATATACTATTCCTATCTTCTACGTCAAGTTCTTTTGATTTCTCTTCACTGGAGTTTGATCGGATGCCCATTGATTATGACGTCATCCCGACCAATCAAACTCCGTGCTTCTCTTTCATGAATAGAACATCAAACACGGTCCCAAGTGGTTTAGTCTGGTTCTGATTTGATGCCTCCTGTCACTAACTATCAACATTTATCAGTTTCTGCAAAACCGTTATGTCCCTATGACTAACATCTTGTTTATCTACAAACCTCCACCATGCACTTGATTCACTCATGACGCTTAAATGTCCGTTTCCTATCCATTGCCTATCACGTATAAGCCTGTAGGAAACGAACGTTAATAAGCACGTGAGCTGATGATCTCATTGCCAGGTGTTGTTGTTATTAGTTGTTATGCTGGAGCCTGACCGCTAACCGTCACCACCCCTCGTCAGTCTGTCGACCTTAATCTCCTATCGATTCTTATCGTTTATCTCACTTGAATATTTACCAAACTATTGTCCCAAATGACTGCTGAACATTATAAAAGTGTGTGCCGATCCCACAGCAACAACTTTTATCTTCAACTATTGACATAAGCCATCAACTCAGAACACAGCGTCCTATTCAATTCTATTCCATTCCTAACTTTTCATACTACTATCATAGTCCTAGTTTCGCATCAGTTTCGAACCTGTTTCTGCGAAACTGTATACCATCAGCACTGGTGGATGTCACCCAGTGCATCTAATACATATTCAATAATAAGATGCCTACTGGTGATGCATCTAAATATACATTGTGACATAGTCTATTAGCTCACCTGGTATTCACAAATATGAATTTCACTCGGGACTTACTTGCACATATAAGACGTCCAGTGGGGTCATGACTTCCCACCAAACAGTCCCATATCTACACATGCCCCTCAACCGAAGTTAAATAACCGCCTCGCTTAAGGCCTTTAAGAGAGCGTTACTTAACTCGTTGTGCACTATCAACAACCTAAACCACCCATACCAGAGCCATCCAGACTACGTCATACACCATAAAAGAATATATCTCAATCCACCATATCACTACAATCAAATGACCGTCTCCGGAAACAGAGGACAACAGCGTAAGTTTATACAAAATACAAACGTGTCCGGATACGAAATATCAAGCGCAACTTGACCCGCCCCGGCAACACATTAATAGTATCATTAAATATAAATATATTAATATAATATGAATAATACGACAATAGCAATACAATATAGAATCCACAGTGCAAATACCATTACGAATCATGTTCAATTAATACGATAATATAAAAGTCAAGTGTTACCACTGAGTGTTCCATACACAGCATACGAAGTTAACTCCAAAATGTCATTGGGATGAGTCCACTCGGTCGCTCAGATCCACGTTAGGCATACCAATGTCATTGTATAGCTCCACGTCTATCCATCCGTCAGCCGTCGGGTCGATCTCGGTCCTGGCAATAGCGTTAGGCGACGACCCGGCCGACATCTCCACCATTACCGGTAGGGCTGCAGTTCCCCGTGGTTGCGGAGATCGAATATGACGTGGCGCACTACTATGGGCCGCAGGTGGCTTGCATTTGATCCAAACCCACATGCGGTTCAAAATACCACATTTATATAATATAAGCACAATCACAATCACTACAATGGAGGAGCCCGCTGAATACGATACGAACGAGCGTACTCCAATGCCATCGACCATCACTGGGTCGATCGCGGATAGCGGTGCTAGCGGCATGTACTTGGACTTTTGTAAATGGTTCAAGGGTTGCAGTTTTAAATGATTTACTATCATGGACTGGTTAAGGACCCCGGTCACCTCCAAGTGAGGCATCTCAATGGCTAAGCTAACCCGAGTGTACGTCCGACTATAAGACGCCACAGGCTCGAATTGCCAGCCCTTCCCACTATACCCGCATTCACCCGACATTAACGCATACACTCCATTACTCACCACGCACCGGTCAGTCAGTCGTCCGTCGCAGTGTATTTCCATGGTTTCACCGAAGGTTTGCAACACAACACCTATTTTCTTATTGGCAAATAACTTGCTAGCGGTTATGTTAGATTCCGATAGTTGAATATTACAGTTACTATCTGTCGTGTTCGTCAATAGGCTTACTATGCAGGGTACGTGGGTCTTGTCGACCCTTAGTTGACCCTGACACACCCTAGGCTTACCACCAGGACATTCTGACCAGGTCACATACCATCCGATCTTGGTGAGAAATACAGCGATTAATAAGGCTTCTCAACAACAGTACTCGAACCCAATGCACTATGTTTACTCCATATCCGGACAGCAACGCCTTGCTGATTTCAGCCAGGAGTATAACCCTTCCGGCATTAAGTTTGTCATCCTTCAACATTACCCGCATACTCCTCATAATCAGCGTACGCATCAAGTCCTTATCCGAGTTACACAGCCTATCAATGTTGGCTATCAAGGCACACGCGGCCCGTGCGGCATCGGCAGATATGGCGGCCACGGACATGGTGTACATTTGATACGCTACTATCAGCTACACTGTTACGTTCTGAACGGACTATGTGCGCCCTATTACTGCAAGGTTTTACTGGTACACACTACTACTCAGAATGATAACTATCGCCGGCTATGTCGCCTTATAACTGCCTCTATACGATCGATGAAGTCATCGTACAGGGCGCGGCCAAATGCGCCAATCCTGAGACGCTTGTTGTCGGCTTCGACCTCAGGAGCATGCCTGCGCTTGCGCAAAAAGTAGTGCGGCTCTGGCAGCGTTTCCATTGGTTCCGGCACACTCTCGGGTACCTCCTCCAAGCTGTCCATCACCACGGTCCGAGGAGTCGCGTGAGTTTCCATCGGTGACTCACGGTTTCGATTCTCACTCGTACCAGGTTGACTGATGTTGTTATCAACCCTCCTACCCCTCTTGCTCACCCCTGGCTCATTATCAGAAGCTGGTTACTTCCTACGAGCTCTACTACCCGAGGTGGCGTCGGGGTCGGACTCTGGCCCTTCTTCGGCCCTGGGGAGCATCATCACCCTGGGATGATGGCTACCTTTCGTACCCTTTGCAGGGTTACGAACAGGGCGTGGCCGTACCTTGTCCCAGCACATCTCTGAGTCGACCACGCGTAACTTAGCTATATTCAGTATGCGCACCTTCCCAGACCGTTGGTGCCGGACATGAGCCACAGGCCCGTTGATCTTAAAGATCTCATACTCGGGGTCACTGCGAGAGGTTAACTTCATCCGTTCCTCTGCCTTTATGACCACCGAATCACCCACGTTAAACACACCAGCGTTTGCACGCTTGTCAATCTGCTCCCGGTGGACCTCACGAGACCTGGCCATTTCCATACGGGCACGCAGTAAGGCATTATTGAGACAGGTCAGTCTCTCACCCAAATCCTGCGATGCATCTATGGGAATGGCGAACGGCAATCTCGCCCGTCGACCATATGTCAGATAAAATGGCATATAACCAGTAGTGGAATGACGAGTACTGCGGTAGGCTGTTAAAGCCGCACCCAATTCGTCTTCCCACGTATGAGAGGCATTGTTAACCCCTTTCTGGATCAAATCCTTAAGGGTCCGATTAAACCTCTCGGTATGCCCATTAGTTTGTGGGTGGTAGGGACTCGACCGCCTATGATCGATCCCATGTTCCCTGAATCTCTCCTCCAGAGATTTAGAACAAAACTCTTTTCCCTGATCTGTTATCAATATCTCCGGGACACCATGACGAGCGACGTACTCATTGAAAAACTTGTCCTCAACGTTTTGCGACGTCTTAGCCGGAATCGGATATGCTTCTGCCCACGCAGAACAGTGATCGACGATCGTCATGATATACACATTACCCTTACTCGACTCTAACAGTGGACCTATCAAATCCATGCCGATTATCTGACTCGGATAATTGGCCATGGGCATCTCACTGTACCGTGGTCGAGTGTTGACAGGTCGGTTGACCTGACACGTCGTACACGTCTCTAGCATACGCACCACGTCTTTTCTCAAAGACGCCCACACAATCGAATCTCATACCATACTGATGGTCTTCTGCAGACCTTGGTGACCGGCTCGTTCATGAGCCATCCGGAGCACTTTCTCACGGAACAGGGTAGGTAACATGATTCTGGGGTATTCAGCGTCCAACGCTGAAGGCGTAACTAAAGAATATAATATACCGTTCTTGACCATATACTCCTCCGGGGTGTTCTTGAACAACTCCGGGTATTCCTTGGTCTGCTCGGCACACAAATCGTCGTAGGGAATGTCAAATACCTCTAGAGGGACATGCGGTAACGCACCCTCGTCTACATCCGGTATGACAAAATCGCCTGTGTCTAAGGTGGCGATCTCCACGGGACGACGTAACCTGGACAACATGTCCGCTCGAATATTCTTCGAGCCTTGGATGTATTCTATCTTACATCCGTACTCGGCAATCAGCACTGCCCAGCGCTGCACCTTCGTGTTTTTAACTTCTCCCACAAACAAACTCTTTAGGGGTTTGTGGTCAGTATACACGGTGAACTGCGCGCCAAATAGATACGGTCTAAGCTTCTTCGATGCGTATATCACAGCATAAGCTTCCTTCTCTATTACGGGCCAATTTAACTGACTGTCCTTCAGGGTAGAGCTTACATACTGTATTACTCGTTCGATACCCCTATCGTCTACCTGTACCAATATCGCACCTATCGCATAGCTAGACGCATCAGTATATAACCTATACGGAGCATTCAAATTTGGATAGGTGAGAACCATCTCACTGCACAGTTTTGCAATTTCTTAAACGCTTGCTGTTCCTCCTTACCCCATTCAAATCATTTATACTTCTTGGTTAATTCTATCAAGGGCTTAGCAATTTCGGCATAGCCTTGCACACAGGAGCGGTAATAACCTGTAGCTCCGAGGAAACTTCTTACTTCGCCCACATCGCGTGGGGGTGACATTTCCCTAATGACTTTGACCTTTTGAGCCTGAGGAGCTACTCCTTGTGCGGAAATGCGATACCCTAACAAATCAACAGATGGCTTAGCAAAATCGCATTTCTTTTTCTTAACCTGAAGATTATACTCTCTTATCCTACGCATGACCTTACGCAAGTGATGTGCATGTTCCGTCGGATTTCGTGAATATACGACTATATCGTCAACGAAAACATGCAGATATTTTCCCACGAATTCTCGAAAAATATCATTCATTGCCCTCTGAAATACGGCACCTGAGTTCGCAAAACCGAACGGCATACGAATCCATTCGAAGAGACCTTCACTACAGACGAACGCTGTTTTCTCTATGTCTTGGCTGTCCATTGGTATCTGCCAATAGCCAGACTTCAAGTCCATAGTAGAAAATATCGTTGCGCCCCCCCATAGAATCAAAAATGTCCGATATATTCGGCAAAGGATAACTATCCTTACGACATACGGAATTCAATTTTCTGTAGTCTATACAAAACCTGGTGTCACCGTCCTTCTTAGGGACCAATGTAATGGGTGACGCCCATGGTGATGATGAAGGTCTTATGACGCCCGCTGCCAGCATCTCAGCCACTTGGTTTTTGACTATATACTGCTTGGCCAGCGGCAAACGGTAGGCTTTCTGCCTTATAGGAAACGCATCTCCTGTTAATACCGTACACTTCACTTTGGGAACCAATCCAAGTGTCTTTGGACGAGCCGTATCAAAGATATCCGCAAAGTCCCCCAAGACTTTGTCGACATCTTTATATCCGGTCGTTTCCTTACAACTCTCATAGACATAATTCGTCTGTTCTCTATAAGGATACCGAAATGGATATACCTGGCCAAACCATACTACTACTTTGGCCTGATAATCTATCTTTGCATTTCCCAAGTGCAAAGCATCCGCACCAAGCAAACATTCATGCCGCATTCTCGCTACTACTGTACTCGGAATGGGACGGGCGTTTTTGAATTTTACTTGAGTTTCTCCCAAAAGTTCTATTGGGGAACCATTTACTGCCAAGAGCGTCTTCGCTCTCTTCAATGGCCTAGCATTCAACATGCTACGCCATATATCCTTGCGAATCAAGGATGTACTAGCACCAGTATCCACTAAGGCATGCAAGTACTCACCCTGATCCGCTGGACCGTCTTTATCCATTTTCAGACGGATTAGAAACCGCTCGGTCGGTGAATTCACCAACGGCTTCCTCCGTCGTCGTTTGACGGACTCCTCCGTCCACTAACCACTTCCGCGTAACTATTTCGGCAGGAGGATGCATCCTGTCCGATACCGTATGAATACCGGCCATGTGCATCGGTCCCCTCGCCGGTCAACACGAACCCATCGCGGTCCTCGTATTCCTCACGATCGCGAAACTGATTGTTCATGTCCTTCTTAAGGTTACGCGAACAGTCACGGGGTGTCACACAGGTTTCACGTTGCCGTCGGTCGATGACATCGATGTCCATATCGTCAGTTCGTGGATGCTTGATCGCACGGCGCGCAAATGGACCGGCTTGCTTTGTCCAAGCAGGGCCGTTCTGTGGCGGACCCCTGGACGAATGTCCCCGCTGTGGGCAGTCCCGTACGTAGTGCCCATCCTGGTCACACCCAAAACATCGTACGGTCGCGGTCGGAGTGGTCATCCGGCTCGCGTAGCCATCGAACACGTGGTGTTGGTTATAGTCTTGGGCCAGGTGGCTCTCCATTCCACAATTAAAACACGTCACAGGCGGTGCTCGTCTCGGCTGCTTGGGCCGCGGGGCAGGCCTCCTGCTGACATCTTCACGCGGCTGCCTTGGCTGCCGGCAGTCACTCTTATAATGGCCGTTCCTCCCACAGTTGTAACAGGTAACACTCTGCAAGTCCCTCCCCCCTCTGGCTGGTCGGGGCGAGGGTGGCGCGCGTTGCTTTGCTGGCAGAGCTGCCTTCTTCTCGGGCTTGACGGCCCTGGTCACTGGCTTCTGCTCCCTTAGCTGGAGATCATTGACCAAGCTGCACAACTGTTCAATCATCTTGTTCTGCTGAGCAATTTGCTTCTTCAACGTTCGCACCACGCTCCAGATTTCTTTCTCTTCCTCTGGGCCAACCATGTTCACTTCCATACTCTCCTCCTGCCGCTCATCGATCTTCATGGCCTTGAGCAGATCATCGCATGTCGCCTCCTCTTCTGCGATCTCGATGGCCCGGTTCAAGGTGGTCGCCTTCTTACGGATGATTCGCTTACTAAGGCGGTGATCCGCCAGGGCTTTCAGGTATATCCCTAACACGGTGCGACGATTGTCGTCATTCTCTATGGGATACGCCTGGTTACTGAGCTCTCGATACCTTCGGTTGAAGGTTATGACGGTCTCATTCCGCCTCTGCCGTACCCCCTCGAGGTCGTACTTGATCCTCTCGCCTTCGTTCGCTGATACGAAATTCAGCATGATGTATTCGTGGAACTCCTCGAACGTAACACCATCTCGTACCTTCCCCACCAAAAACCCATCGATGGCTCTTGATAGCTGTCCGCGGGCTGCTCTTGTAACGATGTAGGCAGGTACACCTTCCAGTCGCCCTTGGTTGGCGACCCACGCCCGTCTGGTCTCATCTAGAAATGTCCGTACCTCCTCCGGTACGACACCGTCACAGGGCTGAATTCGGTAGATGTTGTCCCTAATTTCTCTGCGGTACACTCGTTCGGCCTCCCGTCGGTCGCTACTTTCCACGATGGCCCCCGCCATGGCTACTCCCATCGTCTGCATGGCGGCGATGGTCTCGGGTCGGAGCTGGGGTGCTAGCGGCATCTCTACGGGTGGCAGGCCGGGTTCAGAGGGTCTCTTCGGTCCCATTGCCATCCTGTCTACCGATAGTGCAAACCAATTACTACTCTGTATAGCCGGGGTTGTTCGGGGCAGACTACGTCGGTGGTGATCTTTACCGCGGACCCCTCCTGGTACTCGTGATGCTGGATGATTTTAGCGGCGTCGGATGACTTGGCCGCATCTAGGAATACCCGTACGGGGTCAGCGACGTCTTTTAATACGATGGCCGAATTGGAGAGTGGTGTTTCTGGCTGGGCCATATACTCTAGTTACTCACGGTTGATACTCTGGATCCTGGCAGGTGAAGCCACTGAAGATTTCTGATTCTCTCCTGATGATTTTGGGTTGTCTACCCTGATTGATGGTAACTTATTCTCTCCCTTCTTCGACAAAACCTTGTATGGATGGTTGCTGCGACAACCGGTTCCGCCGATGAAGAAAGAGCGCGACACTAGCTCGCCTCGTAGGTAAAGAGACCTAACGATATTTATATTAGTGTCTGGGCCTGATCTGACTTCTCGTTTCAGGAAGATCGGTTCGACACGGTGGTCTTCCGTGTTATCCAGAATAATCAACAACAGATGCTTACCAAACTTTTGCCTTGGATTACACTCAAGGTGATAGTTTTATTTATACCTTAACTGTACAATAAGACCTACAATGTTTGGCAACTTATACTGTTACCAGTTTACGTATTTACAACGATAATAGATTTAAATATGTTTCCTACTATTAACTTAAACGAACTAGCAATACTCCCAGCGGTTCTGGTCTGATATGCTATTCTATTTAACTAGCTCTTATTTAACTCCTTAAATCGGAACCAACAATACTCGACTGAATCCAAGTGAGAAAGACTCCTGATACAAGGCAGATAGCCCCTTATATACTATTCCTATCTTCTACGTCAAGTTCTTTTGATTTCTCTTCACTGGAGTTTGATCGGATGCCCATTGATTATGACGTCATCCCGACCAATCAAACTCCGTGCTTCTCTTTCATGAATAGAACATCAAACACGGTCCCAAGTGGTTTAGTCTGGTTCTGATTTGATGCCTCCTGTCACTAACTATCAACATTTATCAGTTTCTGCGAAACCGTTATGTCCCTATGACTAACATCTTGTTTATCTACAAACCTCCACCATGCACTTGATTCACTCATGACGCTTAAATGTCCGTTTCCTATCCATTGCCTATCACGTATAAGCCTGTAGGAAACGAACGTTAATAAGCACGTGAGCTGATGATCTCATTGCCAGGTGTTGTTGTTATTACTTGTTATGCTGGAGCCTGACCGCTAACAGTCACAACCCCTCGTCAGTCTGTCGACCTTAATCTCCTATCGATTCTTATCGTTTATCTCACTTGAATATTTACCAAACTATTGTCCCAAATGACTGCTGAACATTATAAAAGTGTGTGCCGATCCCACAGCAACAACTTTTATCTTCAACTATTGACATAAGCCATCAACTCAGAACACAGCGTCCTATTCAATTCTATTCCATTCCTAACTTTTCATACTACTATCATAGTCCTAGTTTCGCATCAGTTTCGAACCTGTTTCTGCGAAACTGTATACCATCAGCACTGGTGGATGTCACCCAGTGCATCTAATACATATTCAATAATAAGATGCCTACTGGTGATGCATCTAAATATACATTGTGACATAGTCTATTAGCTCACCTGGTATTCACAAATATGAATTTCACTCGGGACTTACTTGCACATATAAGACGTCCAGTGGGGTCATGACTTCCCACCAAACAGTCCCATATCTACACAGTGAAAGCTGGTCGGCCAAACCTAGACTTTTAGTCTTGGTGCGGTGGTCCAGTGGAAAGACGTCTGGTTGCTGATGCTATGCAGAGTTGCAGTATGGCGGTTCGATCCCCCGACCTGGAGATGGTGATCAACAAATTAAACTAATGGGTGCATGACTGTCGGCTGGATAGCATGTGGAAATTGAAGCCACATGTTGCCAGTGCATCAATAAAATAAAATACATATACTGCCAGAGCCGTGACGGAGTCCGAGTAAAATAGGTTGAAATGCCAAGGATTGACTCGTGGCAGGTGCATCCACAGATAGTCCCATATGAATCGCCAGTGTGTCAGTATATCAGACATGTGAAAGCTGATCGGCCAAACCTAGACTTTTAGTCTTGGCAAGGTGGTCCATTGGAAAGATGTCTGGTTGCTGATGCTATGCAGAGTTGCAGTATGACGGTTCAATCCCCCGACCAGTAAATGGTGATCAACAAATTAAACTAATGGGTGCATGACTGTCAGCTGTATAGCATGTGGAAATTGAAGCGGCACGTTGCCAGTGTGTCAATAAAATAAAATACTTATACTGCCAGAGCTGTGATGGAGTCAGAGTACAATAGGCGTAAATACCAAGGATTGAATCGTGGCAGGTGCATCCACAGATAATCCCATATGAATCGTCAGTGTGTCAGTATATCAGACATGTGAAAGCTGATCGGCCAAACCTATGCTTTTAGTCTTGGCGCGGTGGTCCAGTGGAAAGATGTCTGGTTGCTGATGCTATGTGAAGTTGCAGTATTGCGGTTCGATCCACCGACCGTGAGATGGTGATCAACAAATTAAACTAATGGTTGCATGACTGTCGGCTGGATAGCATGTGTAAATTGAAGTCACACGTTCCCAGTCCATCAATAAATAAAATACATATACTGCCAGAGCCGTGATGGGGTCAGAGTACAATAGACCTAAATGCCAAAGATTGAATCGTGGCACGTGCATCCACAGATAGCCCCATATGAATCATCAGTGTGTCAGTATATCAGACATGTGAAAGCTGGTCGGCCAAACCTAGACTTTTAATCTTGGCGCGGTGGTCCAGTGGAAAGATGTCTGCTTGCTGATGCTATGCGGAGTTGCAGTATGGTGGTTCGATCCCCCGACGGGAGATGGTGATCGACAAATTGAACTGATGGGTGCATGACTGTCAGCTGGATAGCACGTGGAAATTGAAGCCGCACGTTGCCAGTGCGTCAATAAAATAAAATACATATACTGCCAGAGCTGTGATGAAGTCAGAGTACAATAGGCTTAAATGCCAAGGATTGAATCGTGGCAGGTACATCCACAGATAATCCCATATGAATCGTCAGTTTGTCAGTATATCAGACGTGTGAAAGCTGGTCGGCCAAACCTAGACTTTTAGTCTTGTCGCGGTGGTCCAGGGGAAAGATGTCTGGTTGTTGATGCTATGCGGAGTTGCAGTATCGTGGTTCGATCCACCGACCGTGAGATGGTGATCAACAAATTAAACTAATGGGTGCATGACTGTCGGCTGCATAGCATGTGGAAATTGAAGCCACACGTTGCCAGTACGTCAATAAAATAAAATACTTATACTACCATAGCTGTGTTGGAGTCAGAGTAAAATAGGCTGAAATGCCAAGGATTGAATCGTGGCAGGTGCATCCACAGATAGTCCCATATGAATCGCCAGTGTGTCAGTATATCAGACATGTGAAAGCTGGTTGGCCAAACCTTGACTTTTATGTCTTGGCGCGGTGGTCCAGTGGAAAGATGGCTGGTTGCTGATGCTATGCAGAGTTGCAGTATGGCGGTTCGATCCCCCGACCTGGAGATGGTGATCAACAAATTAAACTAATGGATGCATGACTGTCGGCTGGATAGCATGTGGAAATTGAAGCTGCTCATCACCAGTGCGTCATCAAAATAAAATACATATAGTGCCAGAGCCGTATCGGAATCAGAGTACAATAGGCTGAAGTGCCAAGGATTGAATCGTGGCAGGTGCATCAAGAGTTAGTCCCATATGAATCGTCAGTGTGTCAGTATATCAGACATGTGAAAGCTGGTTGGGCAAACCTTGACTTTTTAGTCTTGGCGTGGTGGTCCAGAGGAAAGATGTCTGGTTACTGGTGCTATGCGGTGTTGCAGAATGGCAGTTCGATCCCCTGACCGGGAGATGGTGATCACCAAATTAAACTAATGGGTGCATGACTGTCGGCTAAGTTAGCAGATAGAAATTGAAGCCGCACGTTGCCAGTGCATCAATAAAATAAAAATAATAATAATAATAAAAACACATACATACATAGGCGTAAAAAGCCTAGGATTGAATCGTGGCAGGTGCATCCACAGATAGTCCCATATGAATCATCAGTGTGTCAGTATATTAGACATGTGAAAGCTGGTTGGCCAAACCTAGACTTTTAGTCTTGGCGCAGAAATCCAGTAGAAAGATGTCTGGTTGCTGATGCTATGCGGAGTTGCAGTATGGCAATTCGATCGGCTGACCGGGAGATGGTGATCAACAAATTAAACTAATGGGTGCATGACTGTCGGCTAAGTTAGCACATAGAAATTGAAGCCGCACGTTGCCAGTGCATCAATAAAATAAAAATAATAATAATAATAAAAACACATACATACATACATACATAGGAGTAAAAAGCCTAGGATTGAATCGTGGCAGGTGCATCCACAGATAGTCCCATATGAATCATCAGTGTGTCAGTATATCATACATGTGAAAGCTGGTCGGCCAAACCTAGAATTTTAGTCTTGGTGCGGTTGTCCAGTGGAAAGATGTCTGGTTGCTTATGATATGTGGAGTTGCAGTATGGCGGTTCGATCCACCGACCGTCAGATGGAGATCAACAAATTAAACTAATGGGTCCATGACTGTCGGCTGGATAGCATGTGGAAAGTGAAGCCGCACGTTGCCAGTGCGTCAATAAAATAAAATACCTATACTGCCAGAGCCATGATGGAGTCAGAGTACAATAGGCTTAAATGCCAAGGATTTAACTGTGGCAGGTGCATCCACAGATAGTCCCATATGAATCGCCAGTGTGTCAGTATATCAGACATGTGAAAGCTGATCGACCAAACCTAGACTTTTAGTCTTGGCAAGGTGGTCCATTGGAAAGATGTCTGGTTGCTGATGCTATGCAGAGTTGCAGTATGGCGGTTCAATCCCCCGACCAGTAAATGGTGATCAACAAATTAAACTAATGGGTGCATGACTGTCGGCTGTATAGCATGTGGAAATTGAAGCCGCACGTTGCCAGTGTGTCAATAAAATAAAATACTTATACTGCCAGAGCTGTGATGGAGTCAGAGTACAATAGGCTTAAATGCCAAGGATTGAATCGTGGCAGGTGCATCCACAGATAATCCCATATGAATCGTCAGTGTGTCAGTATATCAGACATGTGAAAGCTGATCGGCCAAACCTATGCTTTTAGTCTTGGCGCGGTGGTCCAGTGGAAAGATGTCTGGTTGCTGATGCTATGTGAAGTTGCAGTATTGCGGTTCGATCCACCGACTGTGAGATGGTGATCAACAAATTAAACTAATGGTTGCATGACTGTCGGCTGGATAGCATGTGTAAATTGAAGTCACACGTTCCCAGTCCATCAATAAATAAAATACATATACTGCCAGAGCCGTGATGGGGTCAGAGTACAATAGACCTAAATGCCAAAGATTGAATCGTGGCACGTGCATCCACAGATAGCCCCATATGAATCATCAGTGTGTCAGTATATCAGACATGTGAAAGCTGGTCGGCCAAACCTAGACTTTTAATCTTGGCGCGGTGGTCCAGTGGAAAGATGTCTGCTTGCTGATGCTATGCGGAGTTGCAGTATGGTGGTTCGATCCCCCGACGGGAGATGGTGATCGACAAATTGAACTGATGGGTGCATGACTGTCAGCTGGATAGCACGTGGAAATTGAAGCCGCACGTTGCCAGTGCGTCAATAAAATAAAAGACATATACTGCCAGAGCTGTGATGAAGTCAGAGTACAATAGGCTTAAATGCCAAGGATTGAATCGTGGCAGGTACATCCACAGATAATCCCATATGAATCGTCAGTTTGTCAGTATATCAGACGTGTGAAAGCTGGTCGGCCAAACCTAGACTTTTAGTCTTGTCGCGGTGGTCCAGGGGAAAGATATCTGGTTGTTGATGCTATGCGGAGTTGCAGTATCGTGGTTCGATCCACCGACCGTGAGATGGTGATCAACAAATTAAACTAATGGGTGCATGACTGCCGGCTGCATAGCATGTGGAAATTGAAGCCACACGTTGCCAGTACGTCAATAAAATAAAATACTTATACTACCATAGCTGTGTTGGAGTCAGAGTAAAATAGGCTGAAATGCCAAGGATTGAATCGTGGCAGGTGCATCCACAGATAGTCCCATATGAATCGCCAGTGTGTCAGTATATCAGACATGTGAAAGCTGGTTGGCCAAACCTTGACTTTTATGTCTTGGCGCGGTGGTCCAGTGGAAAGATGGCTGGTTGCTGATGCTATGCAGAGTTGCAGTATGGCGGTTCGATCCCCCGACCTGGAGATGGTGATCAACAAATTAAACTAATGGATGCATGACTGTCGGCTGGATAGCATGTGGAAATTGAAGCTGCTCATCACCAGTGCGTCATCAAAATAAAATACATATAGTGCCAGAGCCGTATCGGAATCAGAGTACAATAGGCTGAAGTGCCAAGGATTGAATCGTGGCAGGTGCATCAAGAGTTAGTCCCATATGAATCGTCAGTGTGTCAGTATATCAGACATGTGAAAGCTGGTTGGGCAAACCTTGACTTTTTATTCTTGGCGTGGTGGTCCAGAGGAAAGATGTCTGGTTACTGGTGCTATGCGGTGTTGCAGAATGGCAGTTCGATCCCCTGACCGGGAGATGGTGATCACCAAATTAAACTAATGGGTGCATGACTGTCGGCTAAGTTAGCAGATAGAAATTGAAGCCGCACGTTGCCAGTGCATCAATAAAATAAAAATAATAATAATAATAAAAACACATACATACATAGGCGTAAAAAGCCTAGGATTGAATCGTGGCAGGTGCATCCACAGATAGTCCAATATGAATCATCAGTGTGTCAGTATATCAGACATGTGAAAGCTGGTTGGCCAAACCTAGACGTTTAGTCTTGGCAAAGAAATCCAGTAGAAAGATGTCTGGTTGCTGATGCTATGCGGAGTTGCAGTATGGCAATTCGATCGGCTGACGGGAGATGGTGATCAACAAATTAAACTAATGGGTGCATGACTGTCGGCTAAGTTAGCACATAGAAATTGAAGCCGCACGTTGCCAGTGCATCAATAAAATAAAAATAATAATAATAATAAAAACACATACATACATACATACATACATACATAGGAGTAAAAAGCCTAGGATTGAATCGTGGCAGGTGCATCCACAGATAGTCCCATATGAATCATCAGTGTGTCAGTATATCATACATGTGAAAGCTGGTCGGCCAAACCTAGAATTTTAGTCTTGGTGCGGTTGTCCAGTGGAAAGATGTCTGGTTGCTTATGATATGTGGAGTTGCAGTATGGCGGTTCGATCCACCGACCGTCAGATGGAGATCAACAAATTAAACTAATGGGTCCATGACTGTCGGCTGGATAGAATGTGGAAAGTGAAGCCGCACGTTGCCAGTGCGTCAATAAAATAAAATACCTATACTGCCAGAGCAATGATGGAGTCAGAGTACAATAGGCTTAAATGCCAAGGATTTAACTGTGGCAGGTGCATCCACAGATAGTCCCATATGAATCGCCAGTGTGTCAGTATATCAGACATGCGAAAGCTGATCGGCCAAACCTAGACTTTTAGTCTTGGCAAGGTGGTCCATTGGAAAGATGTCTGGTTGCTGATGCTATGCAGAGTTGCAGTATGACGGTTCAATCCCCCGACCAGTAAATGGTGATCAACAAATTAAACTAATGGGTGCATGACTGTCAGCTGTATAGCATGTGGAAATTGAAGCGGCACGTTGCCAGTGTGTCAATAAAATAAAATACTTATACTGCCAGAGCTGTGATGGAGTCAGAGTACAATAGGCTTAAATACCAAGGATTGAATCGTGGCAGGTGCATCCACAGATAATCCCATATGAATCGTCAGTGTGTCAGTATATCAGACATGTGAAAGCTGATCGGCCAAACCTATGCTTTTAGTCTTGGCGCGGTGGTCCAGTGGAAAGATGTCTGGATGCTGATGCTATGTGAAGTTGCAGTATTGCGGTTCGATCCACCGACCGTGAGATGGTGATCAACAAATTAAACTAATGGTTGCATGACTGTCGGCTGGATAGCATGTGTAAATTGAAGTCACACGTTCCCAGTCCATCAATAAATAAAATACATATACTGCCAGAGCCGTGATGGGGTCAGAGTACAATAGACCTAAATGCCAAAGATTGAATCGTGGCACGTGCATCCACAGATAGCCCCATATGAATCATCAGTGTGTCAGTATATCAGACATGTGAAAGCTGGTCGGCCAAACCTAGACTTTTAATCTTGGCGCGGTGGTCCAGTGGAAAGATGTCTGCTTGCTGATGCTATGCGGAGTTGCAGTATGGTGGTTCGATCCCCCGACGGGAGATGGTGATCGACAAATTGAACTGATGGGTGCATGACTGTCAGCTGGATAGCACGTGGAAATTGAAGCCGCACGTTGCCAGTGCGTCAATAAAATAAAATACATATACTGCCAGAGCTGTGATGAAGTCAGAGTACAATAGGCTTAAATGCCAAGGATTGAATCGTGGCAGGTACATCCACAGATAATCCCATATGAATCGTCAGTTTGTCAGTATATCAGACGTGTGAAAGCTGGTCGGCCAAACCTAGACTTTTAGTCTTGTCGCGGTGGTCCAGGGGAAAGATGTCTGGTTGTTGATGCTATGCGGAGTTGCAGTATCGTGGTTCGATCCACCGACCGTGAGATGGTGATCAACAAATTAAACTAATGGGTGCATGACTGTCGGCTGCATAGCATGTGGAAATTGAAGCCACACGTTGCCAGTACGTCAATAAATAAAATACATATACTGCCAGAGCCGTGATGGGGTCAGAGTACAATAGACCTAAATGCCAAAGATTGAATCGTGGCACGTGCATCCACAGATAGCCCCATATGAATCATCAGTGTGTCAGTATATCAGACATGTGAAAGCTGGTCGGCCAAACCTAGACTTTTAATCTTGGCGCAGAAATCCAGTAGAAAGATGTCTGGTTGCTGATGCTATGCGGAGTTGCAGTATGGCAATTCGATCGGCTGACCGGGAGATGGTGATCAACAAATTAAACTAATGGGTGCATGACTGTCGGCTAAGTTAGCACATAGAAATTGAAGCCGCACGTTGCCAGTGCATCAATAAAATAAAAATAATAATAATAATAAAAACACATACATACATACATACATACATAGGAGTAAAAAGCCTAGGATTGAATCGTGGCAGGTGCATCCACAGATAGTCCCATATGAATCATCAGTGTGTCAGTATATCATACATGTGAAAGCTGGTCGGGCAAACCTAGAATTTTAGTCTTGGTGCGGTTGTCCAGTGGAAAGATGTCTGGTTGCTTATGATATGTGGAGTTGCAGTATGGCGGTTCGATCCACCGACCGTCAGATGGAGATCAACAAATTAAACTAATGGGTCCATGACTGTCGGCTGGATAGCATGTGGAAAGTGAAGCCGCATGTTGCCAGTGCGTCAATAAAATAAAATACCTATACTGCCAGAGCAATGATGGAGTCAGAGTACAATAGGCTTAAATGCCAAGGATTTAACTGTGGCAGGTGCATCCACAGATAGTCCTATATGAATCGCCAGTGTGTCAGTATATCAGACATGTGAAAGCTGATCGGCCAAACCTAGACTTTTAGTCTTGGCAAGGTGGTCCATTGGAAAGATGTCTGGTTGCTGATGCTATGCAGAGTTGCAGTATGACGGTTCAATCCCCCGACCAGTAAATGGTGATCAACAAATTAAACTAATGGGTGCATGACTGTCAGCTGTATAGCATGTGGAAATTGAAGCGGCACGTTGCCAGTGTGTCAATAAAATAAAATACTTATACTGCCAGAGCTGTGATGGAGTCAGAGTACAATAGGCTTAAATACCAAGGATTGAATCGTGGCAGGTGCATCCACAGATAATCCCATATGAATCGTCAGTGTGTCAGTATATCAGACATGTGAAAGCTGATCGGCCAAACCTATGCTTTTAGTCTTGGCGCGGTGGTCCAGTGGAAAGATGTCTGGTTGCTGATGCTATGTGAAGTTGCAGTATTGCGGTTCGATCCACCGACCGTGAGATGGTGATCAACAAATTAAACTAATGGTTGCATGACTGTCGGCTGGATAGCATGTGTAAATTGAAGTCACACGTTCCCAGTCCATCAATAAATAAAATACATATACTGCCAGAGCCGTGATGGGGTCAGAGTACAATAGACCTAAATGCCAAAGATTGAATCGTGGCAGGTGCATCCACAGATAGTCCCATATGAATCATCAGTGTGTCAGTATATCAGACATGTGAAAGCTGGTTGGCCAAACCTAGACTTTTAGTCTTGGCGCAGTAATCCAGTAGAAAGATGTCTGGTTGCTGATGCTATGCGGAGTTGCAGTATGGCAATTCGATCAGCTGACCGGGAGATGGTGATCAACAAATTAAACTAATGGGTGCATGACTGTCGGCTAAGTTAGCACATAGAAATTGAAGCCGCACGTTGCCAGTGCATCAATAAAATAAAAATAATAATAATAATAAAAACACATACATACATACATACATAGGAGTAAAAAGCCTAGGATTGAATCGTGGCAGGTGCATCCACAGATAGTCCCATATGAATCATCAGTGTGTCAGTATATCATACATGTGAAAGCTGGTCGGCCAAACCTAGAATTTTAGTCTTGGTGCGGTTGTCCAGTGGAAAGATGTCTGGTTGCTTATGATATGTGGAGTTGCAGTATGGCGGTTCGATCCACCGACCGTCAGATGGAGATCAACAAATTAAACTAATGGGTCCATGACTGTCGGCTGGATAGCATGTGGAAAGTGAAGCCGCACGTTGCCAGTGCGTCAATAAAATAAAATACCTATACTGCCAGAGCCATGATGGAGTCAGAGTACAATAGGCTTAAATGCCAAGGATTTAACTGTGGCAGGTGCATCCACAGATAGTCCCATATGAATCGCCAGTGTGTCAGTATATCAGACATGTGAAAGCTGATCGGCCAAACCTAGACTTTTAGTCTTGGCAAGGTGGTCCATTGGAAAGATGTCTGGTTGCTGATGCTATGCAGAGTTGCAGTAGGGCGGTTCAATCCCCCGACCAGTAAATGGTGATCAACAAATTAAACTAATGGGTCCATGACTGTCGGCTGGATAGCATGTGGAAATTGAAGCTGAACTTTGCCAGTGCGTCAATAAAATAAAATACCTATACTGCCAGAGCCGTGATGGAATCAGAGTACAATAGGATTAAATGCCAAGGATTGAATCGTGGCAGGTGCATCCACAGATAGTCACATATGAATCGGCAGTGTGTCCGTATATCAGACATGTGAAAGCTGGTCAGCCAAACCTTGACATTTAGTCTTGGCACGGTGGTCCAGTGGAAATATGTCTGGTTTCTGATGCTATGCGGAGTTGCAGTATGGCAGTTCGATCCCCCAACGGGGAGATGGTGTTCAACAAATTAAACTAATGGGTGCATGACTGTCAGCTGTATAGCATGTGGAAATTGAAGTCGCACGTTGCCAGTGCATCAATAAAATAAAATACATATACTGCCAGAGCCGTGATGGAGTCAGTGTACAATAGGCTTAAATACCAAGGATTGAATCGTGGCAAGTGCATCCACAGATAGTCCCATATGAATCGGCAGTGTGTCAGTATATCAGACATGTGAAAGCTGGTCGGCCAAGCCTAGAATTTTTGTCTTGGCACGGTCGTCCAGTGGACCGATGTCTATTTGCTGATGCTATGCGGAGTTGCAGTATGGCGGTTCGATCCCCCGACCGGGAGATGGTGATCAACAAATTAGACTAATGGGTGCATGACTGTCAGCTGTATAGCATGTGGAAATTGAAGTCGCACGTTGCCAGTGCATCAATAAAATAAAATACATATACTGCCAGAGCCGTGATGGAGTCAGGATACAATAGGCTTAAATGTCAAGGATTGAATTGTGGCAAGTGCATCCACAGATAGTCCCATATGAATCGGCAGTGTGTCAGTATATCAGACATGTGAAAGCTGGTCGGCCAAAAAAAAGACTTTTAGGCTTGGCGCGGAGGTCCAGTGGAAAGATGTCTGGTTGCTTTGTTATGCAGAGTTGCAGTATGGCGGTTCGATCCCACGACCGGGAAATGGTGATCAACTAAATTAAACCAATGGGTGCATAACTGTCAGCTGGATAGCATGTGGAAATTGAAGCCGCACGTTGTCAGTGCATCAATAAAATAAAATACATATACTGCCAGCGCCGTGATGGAATCAGATTACAATAGGCTTAACTGCCAAGGATTGAATCGTGGCAGGTGCATCCGCAGGTAGTCCCATATGAATCGTCAGTGTGTCAGTATATCAGATATGTGAAAGCTGGTCGGCCAAACCTAGACTTTTAGTCTTGGCGTAGTCGTCCAGTGGAAAGATGTCTGGTTGCTGATGCTATGCGGAATTGCAGTATGGCAGTTCGATCCCCCAACGGGGAGATGGTGTTCAACAAATTAAACTAATGGGTGCATGACTGTCGGCTGGATAGCATGTGGAAATTGAAGTCGCACGTTGCCAGTGCATCAATAAAATAAAATACATATACTGCCAGAGCCGTGATGGAGTCAGAGTACAATAGGCTTAAATGCCAGGGATTAAATCGTGGCAAGTGCATTCACAGATAGTCCCATATGAATCGGAAGTGTGTCAGTATATCAGACATGTGAAAGCTGACCGGCCAAACCTGGACTTTTAGTCTTGACGTGGTGGTCCAGTGGAAAGCTGTTTGGTTGCTGATGCTATGCGGAGTTGCAGTACGGCGGTTTGATCCCCAGACCGGAAGATGGTGATCAACAAATTAAACTAATGGGTGCATGACTGTCGGCTGGACAGCATGTGGAAATTGAAGCTGAACGTTGCCAATGCATCAATAAAGTAAAATACATATACTGCCAGAACCATGATGGAATCAGAGTACAATAGGCTTAAATGCCAAGGATTGATTCGTGGTAGGTGCATCCACAGATAGTCCCATATGAATCGTCAGTGTGTCAGTATATCACACATGTGAAAGCTGGTCGGCCAACCCTAGATTTTAGTCTTGGCGCGGTGGTCCAGTGGACATATGTCTGGTTTCTGATGCTATGCTGAGTTGCAGTATAGCGGTTCGATCCCCCGACCGGGAGATGGTGATCAACAAATTAAACTAATGGGAGCATGACTGTCGGCTGGATAGCATGTGGAAAGTGAAGTCGCACGTTGCCAGTGCATCAATAAAATAAAATACATATACTGCCAGAGCCGTGATGGAGTCAGAGTATAATAGGCTTAAATGCCAAGGATTGAATCGTGGCAAGTGCATCCACAGATAGTCCCATATGAATCGGCAGTGTGTCAGAATATCAGACATGTGAAAGCTGGTCGGCCAACCCTAGACATTTAGTCTTGGCGCGGTGTTCCAGTGGAAAGATGTCTGGTTGCTGATGCTATGAAGAGTTGCAGTATGGCGGTTCAATCCCCCGACTGGGAGATGGTGATCAACAAATTAAACTAATGGGTGCATGACTGTCAGCTGGATAGTATGTGGAAATTGAAGCTGAACTTTGCCAGTGTGTCAATAAAATAAAATACATATACTGCCAGAGCCGTGATGGAATCAGAGTACAATAGGCTTAAATGCCAAGGATTGATTCGTGGTAGGTGCATCCACAGATAGTCCCATATGAATCGTCAGTGTGTCAGTATTGAAAGCTGGTCAGACATGTGAAAGCTGGTCGGCCAAGCCTAGACTTTTTGTCTTGGCACGGTGGTCCAGTGGACCGATGTCTATTTGCTGATGCTATGCGGAGTTGCAGTATGGCGGTTCGATCCCCCGACCGGGAGATGGTGATCAACAAATTAAACTAATGGGAGCATGACTGTCGGCTGGATAGCATGTGGAAATTGAAGTCGCACGTTGCCAGTGCATCAATAAAATGAAATACATATACTGCCAGAGCCCTGATGGAGTCAGAGTACAATAGGCTTAAATGCCGAGGATTGAATCGTGGCAAGTGCATCCACAGATAGTCCCATATGAATCGTCAGTGTGTCAGTATATCAGACATGTGAAAGCTCGTCAGCCAAACCTTGACATTTAGTCTTGGCGCGGTGGTCCAGTGGAAATATGTCTGGTTTCTGATGCTATGCGGAGTTGCAGTATGGCAGTTCGATCCCCCGACCGGGAGATGGTGATCAACAAATTAAACTAATGGGTGCATGACTGTCAGCTGTATAGCATGTGGAAATTGAAGCTGAACTTTGCCAGTGCGTCAATAAAATAAAATACATATACTGCCAGAGCCGTGATGGAATCAGAGTACAATAGGATTAAATGCCAAGGATTGAATCGTGGCAGGTGCATCCACAGATAGTCCCATATGAATCGTCAGTGTGTCAGTATATCAGACATGTGAAAGCTGGTCAGCCAAACCTTGACTTTCAGTCTTGGCACGGTGGTCCATTGGAAAGATGTCTGGTGGCTGATGATATGTGAAGTTGCAGAATGGTGGTTCGATCTCCCCTACCGGGAGATGGAGATCAACAAATAAAACCAATTCAACAGCTATCAGCTGCGGCTGACACCGCCCAGATGCTCTGGACGCAGACATCTGGTTGGCAGCACCCAGACGCTTGTGTTAGTATATCATATACTGCCAGAGCCATGATGGAGTCAGAGTACAATAGGCTTAAATACCAAGGATTGAATCATGGCAGGTGCATTCACAGATAGTTCCATATGAATCGTCAGTGTGTAAGTATATCAGACATGTGAAAGCTGGTCGGCCAAAAAAAGACTTTTAGGCTTGGCGCGGAGGTCCAGTGGAAAGATGTCTGGTTGCTTTGCTATGCAGAGTTGCAGTATGGCGGTTCGATCCCCCGACCGGGAAATGGTGATCAACTAAATTAAACTAATGGGTGCATGACTGTCAGCTGGATAGCACGTGGAAATTGAAGCTGCACGTTGTCAGTGCATCAATAAAATAAAATACATATACTGCCAGCGCCGTGATGGAGTCAGAGTACAATAGGCTTAACTGCCAAGGATTGAATCGTGGCAGGTGCATCCGCAGGTATTCCCATATGAATCGTCAGTGTGTCAGTATATCAGATATGTGAAAGCTGGTCGGCCAAACCTAGACTTTTAGTCTTGGCGTAGTGGTCCAGTGGAAAGATGTCTGGTTGATGATGCTATGCGGAATTGCAGTATGGCAGTTCGATCCCCCAACGGGGAGATGGTGTTCAACAAATTAAACTAATGGGTGCATGACTGTCGGCTGGATAGCATGTGGAAATTGAAGCCGCACGTTGTCAGTGCATCAATAAAATAAAATACATATACTGCCAGCGCCGTGATGGAGTCAGAGTACAATAGCCTTAACTGCCAAGGATTGAATCGTGGCAGGTGCATCCGCAGGTAGTCCCATAAGAATCGTCAGTGTGTCAGTATATCAGATATGTGAAAGGTGGTCGGCCAAACCTAGACTTTTAGTCTTGGCGTAGTGGTCCAGTGGAAAGATGTCTGCTTGCTGATGCTATGCGGAATTGCAGTATGGCAGTTCGATCCCCCAACGGGGAGATGGTGTTCAACAAATTAAACTAATGGGTGCATGACTGTCGGCTGGATAGCATGTGGAAATTGAAGCCGCACGTTGCCAGTGCATCAATAAAATAAAATACATATACTGCCAGAGCCGTGATGGCGTCAGAGTACAATAGGCTTAAAAGCCAAGGATTAAATTGTGGCAGGTACATCCACAGATAGTCCCATATGAATCGTCAGTGTGTCAGTATATCAGACATGTGAAAGCTGACCGGCCAAACCTAGACTTTTAGTCTTGACGTGGTGGTCCAGTGGAAAGCTGTCTGGTTGCTGATGCTATGCGGAGTTGCAGTACAGCGGTTCGATCCCCCGACCAGGAGATGGTGATCAACAAATTAAACTAATGGGTGCATGACTGTCGGCTGGATAGCATGTGGAAATTGAAGCCGCACATTGCCAGTGCATCAAAAAAATAAAATACATATGCTGCCAGAGACGTGATGGAGTCAGAGAAAAATAGGCTTAAATGCCAAGGATTGACTCGTGGCAGGTGCATCCACAGATAGTCCCATATGAATCGTCAGTGTGTCAGTATATCAGACATGTGAAAGCTGGTCGGCCAACCCTAGATTTTAGTCTTGGTGCGGTGGTCCAGTGGAAAGATGTCTGGTTGCTGATGCTAAGAAGAGTTGCAGTATGGCGGTTCGATCCCCCGACCAGGAGATGGTGATCAACAAATTAAACTAATGGGAGCATGACTGTCGGCTGGATAGCATGTGGAAATTGAAGTCGCACGTTGCTAGTGCATCAATAAAATAAAATACATATACTGCCAGAGCCGTGATGGAGTCAGAGTACAATAGGCTTAAATGCCAAGGATTGAATCGTGGCAAGTGCATCCACAGATAGTCCCATATGAATCGCAGTGTGTCAGTATATCAGACATGTGAAAGCTGGTCGGCCAAACCTAGACGTTTAGTCTTGGCGCGGTGTTCCAGTGGAAAGATGTCTGGTTGCTGATGCTATGAAGAGTTGCAGTATGGCGGTTCAATCCCTCGACCGGGAGATGGTGATCAACAAATTAAACTAATGGGTGCATGACTGTCGGCTGGATAACATGTGAAAATTGAAGCTGAACATTGCCAGTGCGTCAATAAAATAAAATACATATACTGCCAGAGCCGTGATGGAATCAGAGTACAATAGGCTTAAATGCCAAGGATTGATTCGTGGTAGGTGCATCCACAGATAGTCCCATATGAATCGGCAGTGTGTCAGTATATCAGACATGTGAAAGCTGGTCGGCCAAACCTAGACTTTTAGTCTTGGTGCGGTGGTCCAGTGGAAAGATGTCTGGTTGCTGATGCTAAGAAGAGTTGCAGTATGGCGGTTCGATCCCCCGACCGGGAGATGTTGATCAACAAATTATACTAATGGGGGCATGACTGTCGGCTGGATAGCATGTGGAAATTGAAGTCGCACGTTGCCAGTGCATCAATAAAATAAAATACATATACTGCCAGAGCCCTGATGGAGTCAGAGTACAATAGGCTTAAATGCCAAGGATTGAATCGTGGCAAGTGCATCCACAGATAGTCCCATATGAATCGGCAGTGTGTCAGTATATCAGACATGTGAAAGCTGGTCGGCCAAACCTAGACATTTAGTCTTGGCGCGGTGTTCCAGTGGAAAGATGTCTGGTTGCTGATGCTATGAAGAATTGCAGTATGGCGGTTCGATTCCCCCGACCGGGAGATGGTGATCAACAAATTAAACCAATGGGTGCATGACTGTCAGCTGTATAGCATGTGGAAATTGAAGCTGAACTTTGCCAGTGGGTCAATAAAATAAAATACATATACTGCCAGAGCCGTGATGGAGTCAGAGTACAATAGGATTAAATGCCAAGGATTGAATCGTGGCAGGTGCATCCACAGATAGTCCCATATGAATCGTCAGTGTGTCAGTATATCAGACATGTGAAAGCTGGTCAGCCAAACCTTGACTTTTAGTCTTGGCGTGATGGTCCAGTGGAAAGATGTCTGGTGGCTGATGCTATGTGAAGTTGCAGAATAGTGGTTCGATCTCCCCTACCGGGAGATGGAGATCAACAAATAAAACCAATTCAACAGCTATCAGCTGCAGCTGACACCGCCCAGATGCTCTGGACGCAGACATCTGGTTGGCAGCACCCAGACGCTTGTGTTACTATATCATATACTGCCAGAGCCATGATGGAGTCAGAGTACAATAGGCTTAAATACCAAGGATTGAATCATGGCAGGTGCATTCACAGATAGTTCCATATGAATCGTCAGTGTGTCAGTATATCAGACATGTGAAAGCTGACCGGCCAAACCTAGACTTTTAGTCTTGGCGTAGTGGTCCAGTGGAAAGCTGTCTGGTTGCTGATGCTATGCGGAGTTGCAGTACAGCGGTTCGATCCCCCGACCGGGAGATGGTGATCAACAAATTAAACTAAGGGGTGCATGACTGTCGGCTGGATAGCATGTGGAAATTGAAGCCGCACATTGCCAGTGCATCAAAAAAATAAAATACATATGCTGCCAGAGACGTGATGGAGTCAGAGTAAAATAGGCTTAATGCCAAGGATTGACTCGTGGCAGGTGCATCCACAGTAAGTCCCATATGAATCGTCAGTGTGTCAGTATATCAGACATGTGAAAGCTGGTCGGCCAAGCCTAGACATTTAGTCTTGGCGTGGTGGTCTAGTGGAAAGATGTCTGGTTGCTGATGCTATGCGGAGTTGCAGTATGGCAGTTCGATCCCCCGACCGGAAGATGGTGATCAAAAAATTAAACTGATGGGTGCATGACTGTCGGCTGGATAGCATGTGGAAATTGAAGATGCACGTTGCCAGTGCGTCAATAAAATAAAATACATATACGGCCAGAGCCGTGATGGAGTCAGAGTACAATAGGCTTAAATGCCAAGGATTGACTCGTGGCAGGTGCATCCACAGTAAGTCATATATGAATCGCCAGTGTGTAAGTATATCAGACATGTGAAAGCTGGTCAGCCAAGCCTAGACTTTTAGTCTTGGCGTGGTGGTCTAGTGGAAAGATGTCTGGTTGCTGATGCTATGCGGAGTTGCAGTATGGCAGTTCGATCCCCCGACCGGAAGATGGTGATCAAAAAATTAAACTAATGGGTGCATGACTGTCGGCTGTATAGCATGTGGAAATTGAAGCCGCACGTTGCCAGTGCGTCAATAAAATAAAATACATATACTGCCAGAGCCGTGATGGAGTCAGAGTACCATATGCTTAAATGCCAAGGATTGAATCGTGGCAGGTGCATCCACAGCTAGTCCCATATGAATCGGCAGTGTGTCAGTATATCAGACATGTGAAAGCTGGTCGGCCAAACCTAGACATTTAGTCTTGGCGTGGTGTTCCAGTGGAAAGATGTCTGGTTGCTGATGCTATGAAGAGTTGCAGTATGGCGGTTCGATCCCCCGACCGGGAGATGGTGATCAACAAATTAAACTAATGGGTGCATGACTGTCGGCTGGATAGCATGTGAAAATTGAAGCTGAACGTTGCCAGTGCGTCAATAAAATAAAATACATATACTGCCATAGCCGTGATGGAATCAGAGTACAATAGGCTTAAATGCCGAGGATTGAATCGTGGCAGGTGCATCCACCGATAGTCCCATATGAATCATCAGTGTGTCAGAATTGAAAGCTGGTCAGACATGTGAAAGCTGGTCGGCCAAGCCTAGTCTTTTTGTCTTGGCGCGGTGGTCCAGTGGACCGATGTCTATTTGCTGATGCTATGCGGAGTTGCAGTATGGCGGTTCGATCCGCCGACCGGGAGATGGTGATCAACAAATTAAACTAATGGGTGCATGACTGTCAGCTGCATAGCATGTGGAAATTGAAGCTGAACTTTGCCAGTGGGTCAATAAAATGTAATACATATACTGCCAGAGCCGTGATGGAATCAGAGTACAATAGGATTAAATGCCAAGGATTGAATCGTGGCAGCTGCATCCACAGATAGTCCCAAATGAATCATCAGTGTGTCAGTATATCCGACATGTGAAAGCTGGCTAGCCAAACCTTGACATTTCGTCTTGGCGCGGTGGTCCAGTGGAAATATGTCTTGTTTCTGATGCTATGCGGAGTTGCAGTATGGCGGTTCGATCGCCCGACTGGGAGATGGTGATCAACAAATTAAACTAATGGGTGCATGACTGTCGGCAGTGTTAGCACATAGAAATTGAAGCCGCACTTTGCCAGTGCATCAATAAAATAATAATAAAAATAATAATAATAATAAAAACACATACATACAATGGCGTAAAAAGCCTAGGATTGAATCGTGGCAGGTGCATCCACAGATAGTCCCATATGAATCGTCAGTGTGTCAGTATATCAGACATGTGAAAGCTGGTCAGCCAAACCTTGACTTTTAGTCTTGGCGCGGTGGTCCAGTGGAAAGATGTCTGGTGGCTGATGCTATGTGAAGTTGCAGAATGGCGGTTCGATCTCCCCTACCGGGAGATGGAGATCAACAAATAAAACCAATTCAACAGCTATCAACTGCAGCTGACACCGCCCAGATGCTCTGGACGCAGACATCTGGTTGGCAGCACCCAGACGCTTGTGTCAGTATATCATATACTGCCAGAGCCATGATGGAGTCAGAGTACAATAGGCTTAAATACCAAGGATTGAATCATGGCAGGTGCATCCACAGATAGTTCCATATGAATCGTCAGTGTGTAAGTATATCAGACATGTGAAAGCTGGTCGGCCAAAAATAGACTTTTAGGCTTGGTGCGGAGGTCCAGTGGAAAGATGTCTGGTTGCTTTGCTATGCAGAGTTGCAGTATGGCGGTTCGATCCCCCAACCGGGAAATGGTGATCAACTAAATTAAACTAATGGGTGCATGACTGTCAGCTGGATAGCATGTTGAAATTGAAGCCGCACGTTGTCAGTGCATCAATAAAATAAAATACATATACTGCCAGCGCCGTGATGGAGTCAGAGTACAATAGGCGTAAATGCCAAGGATTGAATCGTGGCAGGTGCATCCGCAGGTAGTCCCATATGAATCGTCAGTGTGTCACTATATCAGATATGTGAAAGCTGGTCGGCCAAACCTAGACTTTTAGTCTTGGCGTGGTGGTCTAGTGGAAAGATGTCTGGTTGCTGATGCTATGCGGATTTGCAGTATGGCGGTTCGATCCCCTGACCGGGTGATGGTGATCAACAAATTAAACTAATGGGTGCATGACTGTCGGCTGGATAGCATGTGGAAATTGAAGCCGCACGTTGCCAGTGCGATAATAAAATAAAATACCTATACTGCCAGAGCTGTGATGGTGTCAGAGTACAATAGGCTTAAATGCCAAGGATTGAATCGTGGCAGGTGCATCCACAGATAGTACCATATGAATCGCCAGTGTGTCATTATATCAGACATGTGAAAGCTGGTTGGCCAAACCTAGACTTTTAGTCTTGGCGTGGTGGTGCAGTGGAAAGATGTCTGGTTGCTGATGCTATGTGGAGTTGCATTATGGTGGTTCGTTCCCCTGACCGGGAGATGGTATCAACAAATTAAACTGATATTTTATATATATATATTTTGCGTCAATAAAAAATAAAATACATATACTGCCAGAGATGTGATGGAGTCAGAGTACAATAGGCTTAAATGCCAAGGATTGAATCGTGGCAGGTGCATCCACAGATAGTCCCATATGAATCGTCAGTGTGTCAGTATATCAGACATGTGAAAGTTGGTTGGCCAAACCTAGACTTTTAGTCTTGGCGTGGTGGTCCAGTGGAAAGATGTCTGGTTGCTGATGCTATGCAGAGTTGCGGTATGGTGGTTCGTTCCCCCGACCGGGAGATGGTATCAACAAATTAAACTGGTATTTTATATATATATATTTTGCGTCAATAAAATAAAATACATATACTGCCAGAGCTGTGATGGAGTCAGAGTACAATAGGCTTAAATGCCAAGGATTGAATCGTGGCAGGTGCATCCACAGATAGTCCCATATGAATCGTCAGTGTGTCAGTATATCAGACATGTGAAAGCTGGTCGGCCAAACCTAGACTTATAGTCTTGGTGCTGTGGGCCAGTGGAAAGATGTCTGGTTGCTGATGCTATGCGGAGTTGCAGTATGGCAGTTCGATCCCCGACCGGTAGATGGTAATCAAAAAATTAAACTAATGTCGGCTGGATAGCATGTTGAAATTGACGCCGCACATTGCCAGTGCGTCAATAAAATGAAATACATATACGGCCAGAGCCGTGATGGAGTCAGAGTACAATATGCTTAAATGACAAGGATTGAATCGTGGCAGGTGCATCCACAGATAGTCCCATATGAATCGTCAGTGTGTCAGTATATCAGACATGTGAAAGCTGGTCGGCCAAACCTAGACTTTTAGTCTTGGTGCGGTGGTCTAGTGGAAAGATGTCTGGTTTCTGATGCTATGCGGAGTTGCAGTATGGCGGTTCGATCCCCAGACTGGGAGATGGTGATCAACAAATAAAACCAATTCAACAGCTATCAACTGCAGCTGACACCGCCCAGATGCTCTGGAAGTAGACATCCGGTTGGCAGCACCCAGACGCTTGTGTCAGTATATCTTATACTGCCAGAGCCATGATAGAGTCAGAGTACAATAGGCTTAAATACCAAGGATTGAATCATGGCAGGTGCATCCACAGATAGTTCCATATGAATCGTCAGTGTGTAAGTATATCAGACATGTGAAAGCTGGTCGGCCAAACATAGACTTTTAGGCTTGGCGCGGAGGTACAGTGTAAAGATGTCTGGTTGCTTTGCTATGCAGAGTTGCAGTATGGCGGTTCGATCCCCCGGCCGGGAAATGGTGATCAACTAAATTAAACTAATGGGTGCATGACTGTCAGCTGGATAGCATGTGGAAATTGAAGCTGCACGTTGCCAGTGCGTCAATAAAATAAAATACATATACTGCCAGAGCCGTGATGGAGTCAGAGTACAATAGGCTTAAATGCCAAGGATTGAATCGTGGCAGGTGCATCCACAGATAGTCCCATATGAATCATCAGTGTGTCAGTATATCTGACATGTAAAAAATGGTCGGCCAAACCTTGACTTTTAGTCTTGGCGCGGTGGTCCAGTGGAAAGATATCTGGTTGCTGATGCTATGCGGAGTTGCAGAATCGTGGTTCGATCCCCCGACCGGGAGATGGGGATCAACAAATTAAACTAATGGGTGCATGACTGTCGGCTGGCTATCAAATAGAAATTGAAGCCACACGTTGCCAGTGCGTCATTAAAATAAAAATACACACATACACACATACATACCTAGGCGTAAAAAGCCTAGGATTGAATCATGGCAGGTGCATCCACGGATAGTCCCATATGAATCGTCAGTGTGTCAGTATATCAGACTTGTGAAAGACTGTCGTCTGGTTAGTGCGTCAAAAAAATAAAAATACATACATACACACGCACGCACGCACGCACGCACGCACGCACGCACGCACGCACGCACGCACGCACGCACGCACGCACGCACGCACGCACGCACACATCAACTTGAGTGATAATAGACGCTAATGTTATTGACCGGGAATTTTTATTTGTTTGCCGCTGCCGTTGTTGTTGTTGTTGTTGTTGTTGTTGCTGTTGTTGTTTTGTTGTTATTGTCCTTGTTGATGTTGGCATTGTCATTGTCATTGGTGTTAATTGTCTTTGTTGTTATTGTCATTGCCGTTTTTGTCGTTGTTGTTGACGTCGTTGTTGTTGTTGTTGTTGTTGTTGTTGGTAATTGTCATTGTCATCGGTGTTAATTGCCATTGTTGTCAGTCGTCGTCGTCGTCGTGGTCGTCGTCGCGGTCATATTTACTAATTTTCTCAAAAATGTACGTAGTGCTGCTGTTTTGTCGGATGGTAGGGTGTCTGTGTGTTGAGGGCTATGAGCTACGCGCGCTGAAATTGAGAGGTGATCATTCGGATTAAAGCGCAAAGTTTAATTAGGAGTTTGTGTTTGAAATCAGTTTGCCAAATTTAAAATAGTTTGGTCGGCTGCAATAATATCTGTGGAGGTGTTCTGTTCTTACTTTCTGGAAATAAGGGCAAACTATGATATAATGGAACTCGCCGCCGATGTCATTCTTATTACACAATGGGCATATCCGTTCTTCTCTGGGTCGTCCCTCCCATCGCCCTTTTTCGATCGGTAAGTATTGATTAATAGTCCTAAATTTAGAAAAAGTGATGCGATGTCTATCCACAAGTTTAAGCATATATGGTTCAATTTCAAAATTTTCTTTAAAGGATTTGTAATTTTTTCCTTTCCATGATGCCCCTAATTGACTCGTCCAGTTTTGCATGTATTGGTCAATTAAGTTTTGTTTTAATTGCCGTTTGACTACATTCACGCTATTTACTGTTTGTCTGTCCCATATATATCTCATCCCGTTTTCTTCAAGTATTTCTTTAATTTAATTAACCATTTATATTGGGTGGAACGGGAAACATAGTCGTTGTCTGTATATTGATAAATTTGGCTTGATATTTTAGACTGTTTACCTGTGATAAGTCTTTAACCAGAAATTTATCATACCTTGTTTTATAGATATTATTAGTGGTAGTTCACCAGTTTCGCCATATAGCATGCACTTTGGTGTACTTGGCCTAAGCTTTAGTAACTGTCTCAAAAATAGTATTTTCACCTTTTCCAGTATACCACAATTTTCTGCTCCTATAATTGCATAGCCATATAATAGTATCGGTTGGATTAGTTTGGTAAATAGCTTTGGATGGCAATCTATTGGCAAATCTAGTTTTCGTGCACGACGATTTAATGCGTAGGTGGCTTGATTAGCTCGCTCAGCAATATGTTTTCCTGCGGTAATAAGTCGGCAGTTGAACATGAAATATACACCAAGATACTTATAACTATCTACAATATCGATTGCCTGGTTCTTTATTTTGAATCCTAATTCACTATAATATCGTTTCGTGCTGATGAAGAGTTCTCTTTCGAATGATTTGTGGTCCCTGAAAAGGGCCATGTTTTGAGATAGGTCTCAGTCTTCGCAGATCCGCACAGGCGTGGTTGTCGGTAACAAACTGTGCCATGTTTGCTTTTTGTATATCAGTCGGAGTATCACCGATTACAGGACACCCGTGTGGATACTGTTTGATCGGTAATAGACAATAGCACTCCTTGTTTTAACTGCAACTGTTTTAAATGATTATTTTACTTCTATCTCAAATGTAGATGATGGCGGTGTGTCTCTCCCGACACTCAGTCTGAAGACGCATGATGTAATAACTGATATATTCATACAGGAAGAAGAGATAACGGATATAATAAAAACACTTAAGCTAAATAAAGCATCTGGAGATGACTCAATCAGTCATAAAATGCTTAAAGAGACAATGTATTATATAGCCTTTCCACTCAATATATATTCAACAAATCACTTGAAAGTGGCATATTTCCCAATGCTTGGAAAACAGCCACAGTTTTCTCTCTATTTAAAAAGGGGGATAGAAATTTGCCTGAAAATTATCGCCCAATCTCGCTTCTGAGTACTGTAGGAAAAATGACGGAAAGGGTAATTTTTAAACACCTTCATAATTTCCTTATTAGGCACAATCTTTTGTATAAGTATCAGTCTGGCTTTCGTCCTGGCTATTCTAGTTTCTTCCAACTGATTGAACGGTTCCATATTCTATAAAAGGCACTCGATGAACGCAAATCAGCATGTGCCGTGTTTTGTGATATCTCGAAAGCGATTGATAGAGTATGGCACAAAGGTTTAATTTTCAAACTGCAAGAGTATAGGAGGAAAACTACTTTCTTTGTTTGCAAAGACAATGTGTTGTCGTAAATCAGGATAGATCATCATTTAAACAAATTGAAGCTGGAGTTACACAGGGGTCGGTTCTCAGTCGTCTCTTGTTTCTGCTATATATAAATGATATTTCGGAAAATGTACAAGGTATTCTTAGATCATACGCTGACGACACTGTGTTATACGGCATCGGTTTCTCAAGCGACGAAATTGAAAGAATCTTAAATAATGATTTTAAAACAGTTTCTGATTAGGCAAAACAATGGTTAGTTCTTTTCAATGTAACAAAACCAGTGAGCCCACCTATATCAAACTCCAATACATTTCAACCGCCAGATCTATTTTTAACCAATAACTTATTAGAAAATATACAATCCTGTAAGTATTTAGGTATAACAATTTCTGCGGATCTAAAATGGTCCATTCACATTGATATAATAGTAAAAAAGGCGACCAAAATTATAGCCACTATGCGACGAATGAAGTACGCCTTGAGTAGGTATACCTTATACAAGATCTATACTGCATATTTACGGCACGTACTTGAATATAGCAGTGAGGTTTGGGATGGATGTTCGGATGGGGATGCGGAAAATTAGAAATGATTCAAAATGAGGCTATGCGAATTATAACTGGCTTACCAAGGTACACTCCACTTACAAATCTGTACAAAGAGGCTGGTCTGCTGCCACTGCGCAAACTTATTATGTTTTATAAAATTGCAAATGGCGAGTGTCCTGACTTCATGACTGATATTCTGCCCGACAAAGTTGGAGACAATACCCGTTATGGGCTCAGACAATCGGAAAACTTCACAATCCAAGGTGTCGTCTCGAAGTCTTTAAGAAATCGTTTCTACCAAGTACACTTCAACTATGGATTGCATTAGATTTAAGTATTAGAAAACTCCTTCTATTTCAATTTTCAAGAAAAACTTATTTTTGAGTGAACAGGACGTTCCTGAAAAGGTTCCTTTTTAATTCAATAGGCAGGAGAAAAGAAAATGTTATCTATTGTAAGTTGCGTAATATATGTAGTCAATTAAGCAGTGATTTGCATCATTTTCACCTATTGGATAACCCAAATTGTGTGCTTTGTCATGTTCCAGAAACTGCGTATCATTACTTCTTTGACTGTCCAAGATGGGCAAATGAACGTCGTAATTTATTGAACTTTGTGTATGGGGTAATGCCGGTTGCTTCGCTCGACCTCATCTTGAATGGTAGCGAAGACCTATCTGAGGAGATGAACACAACTTTGTTCATAAGGATATGTAACTTTATAAAAGCAAACAAATAGACTTTACTTAACAGAATTCATATGTTATTATTATTATTATTATTATTATTATTATTATTATTATTATTATTATTATTATTATTATCATTATTATTATTATTATATACTTTAATGCTCCTGTCCATCACCGTTGTCGATGCGACTCTGGTTCACCGTTGGTCATGCCATTGAATGATCATATATTTCCAACAATATTTGTGCAACCAGCTCCTTGGAATATATCCGTACAGTCTGCTGGGTACATAAGTTTCTCCTTTGTTTCTTGGTGTACGACTTTTTGTACTGTTCTGGTTTATAGGAATTAACTTGTTCCGCACATCGCTAGCTAAGTTCCACCAATACTTCGTTCATATTGGGATCGTTTGGTTCTTGAACTTACTGACTATAAATTTTAAAAGAAAACTAAGGCCTACAGGTTTGCTGTTGGGTATTTTGAAACTGGTTTGACTGGGTGCCGTTGCGGCCTATGGACAGGCGCCCAGTCGGGTGGTTTCAAAATATTCAACATTATGTTTCTTATTTAGGAAAGACATACAATTCGTACATGTCGGTTTATTAAGCGTTCTAAGATGGTGTAAATCTAATCATTCACGCTTTATTAAATAATGACGCCATCCTACACTCCTCGTAGTTGTGTATGATTTAATTTGATAGATGGATAAACTGGAAAGATGCGTGGAGCTGTTACTATACTGAACTAAACTTTTTGTAACAGAGACAGTGCACTCGCTGAAATATTCAAACCTTTAACCCTTTAACACACAGATCAGCCTAAAATGCTTCTAGAGTGCCCTTGAAATGTGACAATTTGCAGACCGGGAGAGGGTCGTTTTTGTGCGGTTACAACTGGAATGACTGGCTCGATAACCGAGCCAGCCATTCCAGTGGTAAATCTTCAGAGAGTCTTCTCTTGGTCTGCAGATTGACATTTTTCTTTGAAACTGGAAGCTTTCTTGAAAAATGTAAGTGTTAAATGGGCAACCGTTCTAATGTATATATGTAAATATTGCATTCCAACCTATTGCATAAATGTTCTCTAGCTACATACCGCCTATGTAATATATTTTAGAGTCGTATCTTAATGGCAATAAAATATGGTTTTTTTAAAAGCACTCCTTGCACGTGTACACCATCTCTATAGGTTCTGTTTTCTTGATCATACGCCTACAGACCCTCTCGTGTTTCGACCGGCGGCAAATGGTGTCCCGGAGTCGATGGAACACCAATGGCATCGCACATACCCAGTGTCTGATCCGTCAAAGTTTGTACTGCTAGCCATTTTAGCCGAATGCACGTCAACAATTACATTTATACTACATCGTTCTACTACAAAAAGAATATAAGGAATATCACGTGAGATGACTATCACAAACTGTCGCGTACTGGCCTCCATATAACGACACATGCATGCAGGCGAAAATATTGGATATGTTAGCTTTCACGGGTTAGACGAGATGGATCAGTTTGTTAAATGGTTAGAATAAAATATAAATAAAAATCTGAGCGTGTTAAAAAAAATGTATCCAGCGAAATATGTTTTCTCTGACCACCTTGTTGTTACACGTAATGCACCTATGATTCGCTTTTATTCCTTCAATTTGTATGCAAACGTGTTAACCTTCATCTAAAACCCTCAAACATGAATTTATGCGCATGAAGGCACTAGCGCGACTTGTAGCTTCCTATGCCAAATTAGTATTAAAAATATTCGCTTAAACTACCAACGCACCAAGATTTAGATTTGAAAAAAATCAGAAATAACAGAATATTTTGAAACTAGCGCGAAATATAGCTTCCTCTGTCAAATTAGAATTAAAAATATTCCCACAAACTACCACCGCGCCACGATTTAGGTTTTAAAAAATCAGAAAATAACGGAATATTTTGAAACTAGCGCGAATTATAGCTTCCTATGTCAAATTAGTGTCATAAAATATTCGCTCAAACTACCACCGCGCCACGATTTAGGTTTTGAAAAATCTGAAAATAACAGAATATTTTGAAACTAGCGAGAATTATAGCTTCCTATGTCAAATTAATATCATAAAATATTCGCTCAAACTACCACCGCGCCACGATTTAGGCTTTGAAAAATCTGAAAATAACATTTTAAGAATTTTGTAAAGTTCTATGGTATTAAATTGGAACATTTGACCCTATCTCGATCAAACAGGATTTAGATCAATAGCGTCAATCGTCCGCCCGCGTGAACAATAACGCGCAGCCGTACCTTTAGAATGATAGCGCGTCCCACTATTGAACTAGTTCTGAATTGTGCCGGTGGAGTGTATGACGTCGTGAGTTAGGCGCGTCATCGATGTAATACATGTTAAACGATTGATAACGCCATAATATCATTGCCGTTAATTAATATATTGTCATAATATTGAAGTATTAGTAAACATATCATTGCATCGCAGTTTGATGGTGAACCAAAATTTAGTCACTAAAGAGTAAAGTACTGATTTGTACCGGTTATGTATGACGTCGTAGTTTAGGTGCGTCACCGATTTAATATATGTTAAACGATTGATAACGCCATAATATCGATACCCACCCCCACCCTCTATTGGCAATATGCTACGGTATGTTAATGGCGCACTTCGAAACACATCTGCACGCATTCCCCGCTTGATTGTGCGATATTGTAGTATCGTGCACAAATACATTCCCCATAAAACTACGTACACCTATCCTGAACAGGTGGTAACATGAGATGGCCCACCTAATTACCAGGCACTGTATCAGGATCCTCCAGGGACCTCAGTTAGTCGGTGACTGTCGTACCGTACATACGTACTGGCCTCTGCTCTACTCAATTGTACTATTAGGCATATGTTACAGTCGTACCTTTATATTATATACAAGTATTAATAGTCATAATTCAGTGTAGTAGTTGATCTATTAAAGTATCAATATTAAGTAAGTTCTCGTTGTGTCTTTCTCGTTGAAGTTACATACCGTTACTTCTAATTAAGTCCTAGCCAAGTACTGGCTAGAACACTACACATTAGGTGACAGACATACAGACCGCGTGACAGACCGACGGACATCGGCTGCATTGATAACCGGTTCCGATCTCGAAATGAGACAACCGTGGCCCGGTAACATTCTCTCGTAGAATGGCTATGTATTATCACGACATGACTTTGACCCTCACATTAAACATTCTTGTGAACAGATGAGACCGAAAATAGACCTATTATATATATATATATATATATATATATATATATATATATATATATATATATATATATATATATATATATATATATATATATATATATATATATATATAGACATTAATAATATATAAATAATTGTAGTCAGACTATTGTATATATAGAGTATATAGAATTATACACGATACCACGTGTAGTCAGCATAAACATCCCACCTCCTAGCCACATATCAAATTTACATACCCTCGCATTGCACATGACAAAATGTTTAAAACACTGATGTAATTATTATTATTTGTAGTATAGAAAAATGGGTTTGTTGTGTGACTTTGCATACGCCTTTATGTTACCACTCATAATTCCATCATCAGAACATGGCAGAAATCTCATATATCATTCTCTATATTCTATTTATATTTGTGTTCTGTAAATACCTGACAGGTAGACCTTACACAGAAGTTAGTTTACCATATTTTGTATTCACTATCAGTACCACCTGTTTCAGTATCATTATCATCTAGATGGGTACATATTGAAGATTTCGGACCTCGGGATTATGACTATTTGTTACTTGATGGTCCCGCTTCGCTACCGGTAAGATTAAGATGTGACGGTTGCTGCGACAACCTCTTACCGATGGTGAGGAAGGATACAGAACAGTCTGGCTCGCCTCGTCGAGAAGATGGTGATGACGATATTTATTAGAAGACTGCTGGGCCTATTCTGACTAAAGAAGATCGGGTACGGATCGGATGTTGCTTCCGACTCACTGATCAGATTCCTAAACACTAGCTGCTAACGGAAAGAATAAATCGAACTACTGTCTGACATATACGTAAGATAATATATTTTATTAAGCTAACTGTATAGAAGTTTTACAAAGTGTAGATTTAGAGCAAAATCGCTCAGATATCAAACTAGCACCTTACTGGTACAAAACAAGCACGTTCTACTGCTACTCCATTTCTAAGCTACGTAACTGACCATCAACGAGATGTTCAGTGAATCGAGATGGTGGATTGATTAACTTTCTATAACTGAAAGTGTATCATTTATAGTCCTCAGAATCTCTGATTCCGAGGTTCTATACATATCTAAATATTTAGATTCTTGCTGATTTCAACTTCAACTACAAAACCTATTCTAAATAATTCTTTGCTACAGAGTTTGATCGATGCTCATTGATCGTGACGTCATTCTGACCAATCAAACTCTGTGCTATTCTTCTATGGAGATGATGCCTCACATAGACAAAGTGGTGGTAGCTGGTTCTGATTTGATGCGATCTGTCAGCTAACTAACAACATTTCAAAATGTGTTGTTGCTGCATGCCATTGTATGAGTGACATATAGTTGATATACAAATTTCGATTATGTTATTAATTCCTACAGGACACTACAATGTCCATGTCCTGTCCATTGCCTGTTGATGGATAAGCCTGTAGGATGCTAGAGTTAATAGGCACATGAGCTGTATGATCTCATTGCCAGCTGATGTTGTTCTATTCTCATGTGAGAATCTAGAATGCCTACGTCATCAACTAAGTCCATTTGTCACGTTCGATTCCACTGATTATTATGCTTCGATTATTTTCTAAACTATTGATCCAAACGACTGCTGAATATTATAAAAGTGTGTGCCGACTGAACAGCAACAACTTTCACCAAAACTATTTCCAAATACACATCAACTCAGAACCGTGGGATCTATTCTAATCAATTCGACTATTTCAATTTGGTGATAAAACTTTATAAAACAAGTTCGAGTGTGCTATATCTGCACACCATCCATTTATCAGAAACTGAATATCATCAGCACTGGCTGATGTAATAATAAGTTAAATATTAAAAGTATAAAGTCAACCGGTCCATTAGCTCACCTGGTATTTTCAAATCATAAATTTCTCTTGGGACTTACTCGAAAATATAAGACATCCAGCGTGGTCATGACTCCCACAAGACAATCCCATATCTACAATATGTATCAGGTACTACCGTACTATGCTATGCAAAACCCATTGGAAGTGATATTGCGGGTGTAAGACCATGTACCAAATTATCAAAAATGATCAGTATTTCGGTTCCAAAATACAACCCATCTTCGATATGCATATGAGCACATTTTGTATTCCATATCGTCACTCACCGTGAACTCGCGCGTAATCAATTATGTCTTATCGCCTATACGTAATTGAATGCATTAAGAAATGTATCGCGTGTAATGGCTACTGCATAATTTACTAGAAAGTACTGCATCAGGCGACGTTTATACGCACATTTTCCCTAAAATATATATTACACAGATTATGAGCGAGACTTTTTCTAAAATATTGTTTTTGTCCCCTACGTCCATCTACTTATATTTACCTTCTATTGACAAAGGATTTCAAGTACTATGTCACCCCCAGTACCGTATCATATTACATTGTATCTTTATGTGTAGGGGAATTTTCCTAGTTCGGTATATATCATAATATTGTATTCTTTTTCTGTAATTTTTGTAATTTTATTTGATAGGTCTGAGGCAAATCAGTTTTCGCAAACCCAGATTTCAGTTACATATAACATCACTAGTCAGCATATAACATCACTAGTCAGCATATAACATCACTAGTCAGATAATATAGTAAAAAGTGCATATGCCTATTGTAAGTCAATGAACCTTTCCAGTTTTAGCTATGCTTCACGCGTATGTAAGCTAAGCTCCACCCGCGCTTCGCACGTGTTAGGATCGATCGAACCCTCCCTAACTATTGATTTCGAGAAAACTATACAGGTAAGCTAACGAATATTTTAAGGCAGCAACAATTTCCAGTCAAATTAGTTTCAAAATATACGTCAGCTTACATGTATGGTTGCTTTTATACCACATTACTAAGCTATAGATGGCAACTCTATGACCCTGCGTATATACTGAGACATACACGCTAGGTTTTTCTGATTGGCTGAACATCTTTCTTTGACGGGATGATAAAAAAAGCTTAAACCTACCTGCATAGTTTATGAGTGGCATATTAGATCACCTGAATAGCAATCAAGAGATGAGGTTAATTATCCTATAAGACTACTACATTCACTCTAGACATCCGCCGTGCGATGAAATATTAGTCAGGAATATATTTCGTATCAACTCGTCCATGACCTTGTGTAAGTTTTATGGAGAAATTGTTTAGTAGAGATGCCATAACCAACTGGATAATTCACATTTCTAGAGTACCCACCCATCATATGACGTCATAATCAACTACCTGATGTGTAGAATGACATCATAATAAATGACATCATGAATGACGATGCGACTAATCTTTGAACAGTTACCTCATCAATAATGCGCACTCACAAGTCATTATTCGCCAAAGATCATAATACCATTTGTGTCCAATTATATTCAAATTTGTAACATTTTTACTCGGCTCTTAAAAAATTGTTTTTTATGAGCTGGACTTTACTGTGCAGAGCGACAAAGCGGTGTACCTCTGCGTCATCCGTTCCAATATTCTGAATGCTGCGTGTCTAGCTGCGCACTATGATAACACAAGCTGATCTGTATTTTTGACGCTGGTGGGAGGCGGATGGTTCGTTAAAAGTAATGATTTGAAACGAGATGTGGTTAAGCGTATGAAATATCCCAACAGGCACATGACATACATGACGCGATTTCAACACGGATTCAACGTTGAAACAACGTCATGTGTCTGCTGGATGTATGTTTTAGCCAGGCATTCCAGTTGAAAGGTTTTTTAAAATAAGCTTTCCTATACTCGAAAATAGCTACCTCAATGGATGTAAACTGACGACATAAAATAATTATGACGTTTTTCAGTAAAAATATACATTCGATATTCAAGAGCTTATTTCAGTATATAATCTATTATTATAAAGGCAGTCATTTCATATATGAATTTCAAAAATCGTTTTCTACATATAAAATATGTTTTCACTCGACCTGTTTTGTGTCTAAGAACATTTATGGTTAGGTGAAGCGTATCAGTGAAGATTATTATGAAGGAAGATGGGTTTTATGCTGGAGTAACTTTCTAATGAAACCACGGCCTTAGAGAGTATACTTAGACATCAACAATAGCTAAATAGCGTAGCACTAAATAGCAACAGACTGACTGAAGATAGAGTCAACTGAAGTAAATAATTACTTTCAAGTATGTTTGCCAACTCTCGAAACATAGGATTGACCACAAAGTGAAATAACATAATTATAAAATGATCGACTAGGGGCGGGTCAGTGAATTTGATAAGGACCTTGTCCCTGAAGGCGTCATAGAAATAATATCACCATCCGATTTAGTAGAAGACCCTAACATAGCATTCATGGTCACTGTTCGGTGAACTGGTGTTGTCCCCAGGGGGCACTGAAAAAACACGTCGGGTATGGCTCTCAACAGTTTGATGAATGGCTGGAAGGGGTGTTTTCACAATTAGCCCACTGTAATATCAGTTTTCTTGTCATAGACTAGGTAATTGTCAAACATGCCATGGCAGGCTACATATCGAATTGAAGTTTATTAAAATGCATTAGTGAAACGTCTCCTTCAACTAAGCTTTATCTATATTTGATAATGTCATGTGAAGTTTAACTTCAACCTAAGTTCGTAATTAGTTAAAATCTGACGGTCCCTATTATTTTACGGTCTCTATTATTTTACCATGCTGCATACCAAAATAAAGCTTATGTAAATGCATATTCAGACAAATCCGTTGTTTTAGTTCGCAGTTTTCAAAGATGTGTTATTCATTGTTAAATCTACCAGAAGGTGTTCATAATGTGTAATTCCACACACATTCCCCCATGAAGGTGATCATGGAACTTATGCGGAGACCTCTCCTATCCATTATCATTTTATATAAGCACTCTTGATTGGCATAAATCATAGAATATTTTACCAATTCATAAGATATTAAATTCTAAGCTTATGGAAATTTAGTCTATAACGCTCTCTCAAGCCATCTAATCTGAAAGGCGGGTGTATTGAGATTTACGCTGTCAGAGGAAATAAGAGAGCTGTTTCGAATGTTAAGAAAACTTTGTGAGAATTCGGGAAAAGATGGCTTTGCTGCCCTGAAGACCTTTGAATCATATCTAGAGATGCCATTTTATGTCAATAACCGGTTTGAATTGGTAGAACAGAAAAGATCCTACTAGCAACATTCTGGTTTAGCATTATGTACATGATTGAGATCCTCTTAGCGAATATTCAGTCTGTCAGTGGAATGAATTCAAATTCTCCCTCCAGTTAAGAATACCGTGGCTAATTATGTATGATAATGGTTAGTATGGCCTTTACTTATAGGGAAGTTTTGGATAGAGATGTCTTCAATCCCAGTTGAACTCGATGTGTTCATGTCTGATATGTTTTCCCAGTCAATGCCTGTGCATCTATATTACACTGTGCCATTGGAGTTATGGACTGAATGTAAACGTAACAAAGGGTCCGAGATCAATTCAAGGAGAAAACGGTTCCTCAAGAGTAAAATTGCATTGTCTACCTATATAGAGAATGCAAACATTGTGAACGAGATTCTCCGCATACTAAAAATCTAGTTGTACTAATTCAGTTTTTCACAAGGAAATCACTAAATGTCATCTGTCTACAGATGTACACGCCGTGCAAAGCATGAATTGCCTGCTTGATGAATTTTCCTGTGACGTATTTGATTTGAGCACAACTTTTGTATTCCTCAAACCTATATTGATTGTGCCTAAAACTCTCGTTCAAGACTTCGAGACTGCGGCAATTTGTTAAGACCTTTATGCTAAAACTATATTCATATCAAGAGAAATTATCGACGCAGCCATTCCAGTTGAAAGGTTTTTAAAATAAGCTTTCCTATACTCGAAAATAGTTACCTCAACATTATACAAACCATTTTAAACCATCAACATAAAATAATTATGATGGTTTTTACAGTAAAAATATACATACGCTATTCAAGAACTTTTTTCAGTATATAATCATGGAAGATTATTTTGAATGAAGGCATTTCACATGCGTATTTTTTTTTTAAACATCCTTTAATGGCTAAAACTATTTTCATATCAAGAGAAATTATCGAGGCAGGCATTCCAATATACATCGACGACAATTACCACTACCCCACAACAACAACAATAACAGTAATGACGCCAACAACAGACAACAACTAGTACTACTGCTGCTGCTGCTGCTGCTGCTACTACTGCTGCTGCTACTACTACTACTACTACTACTACTACTACTACTACTACTACTACTACTACTACTACTACTACTACTACTACTACTACTACTGCCGCTACTACTACTACTACTACTACTACTACTACTACTACTACTACTACTACTACTACTACTACTACTACTACTACTACTACTACTACTACTGCCGCTACTACTATTACTACTACTACTACTACTACTACTACTACTACTACTACTACTACTACTACTACTACTACTACTACTACTACTACTACTACTACTACTACTACCACTACTACTACTACTACTACTACGACTACTACTACCACCACTGCTGCTGCTGCTGCTGCTGCTGCTGCTGCTGCTGCTACTACTACTACTACTACTACTACTACTACTACTACTACTACTACTACTGCCGCTACTACTACTACTACTACTACTACTACTACTACTACTACTACTACTACTACTACCACTACTACTGCCGCTACTACTATTACTACTACTACTACTACTACTACTACTACTACTACTACTACTACTACTACTACTACTACTACTACTACTACTACTACTACTACTGCTGCTGTTGCTGCTGCTACTACTACTACTACTACTACTACTACTACTACTACTACTACTACTACTACTGCCGCTACTACTACTACTACTACTACTACTACTACTACTACTACTACTACTGCCGCTACCACTACTACTACTACTACTACTACTACTACTACTACTACTACTACTACTACTGCCGCCGCTACTACTACTACTACTACTACTACTACTACTACTACTACTACTACTACTACTACCACCGATACCCCTACCACTATAATAATAATAATAATAATAATAATAATAATAATAATAATAATAATAATAATAATAATAATATATATAATGTAAAACCGGCCTGCAGTGCATCTCTGGGCATTCTGAAACTTAACCCTAACGATAGGCAAATGTTAGTTCCCCGACACACTCCATCTAACTCTGTACTGTGACTGGGTGCGGTCTTGGAACCCACCACGCCCTCATGGGAAGGTCACCGGAAATGGATATCTGCCTCTTACTCCCCGCCATAAAACTTTTATGCGCTTTCCAAATTGCTTGTGTAAATGATAACTTGTCCTGGTGATGTTATATGTGGTTGTGGTGTGATATGTAACCGGATCATTATGTGATTCTGAAGCTGTCACTCTGTAACATGTCTGCACGCTGCCTTTCTGAGGGAGATGCTCTATAGGGTGACCTTCGGGAAACCGAGCATCTTCGCCAGTTAGGCCCATGTGTCAAAAGATAGGTAGAGACCCCCCCCCTTGCGGCCAAGGCTTGGAAGCAAATCTAACAACTAAATGGTAGGTTAGAATTTAGCAGAAGGACAGTGTAAATAAGGCGGCAACTACCAATTCAGTATCTTGGACCTACATAAATGACAGCCTTTGAATTCTTTGGAAATCATCCGCCCAATCTTCACGTAATACGGCATGCATCACATTAAGTATAATTTCACTAGGTTGACACACACTACACTTAGCTTTTGTTTGAACAAGGAAGTGGCCTTTTTGCGCTTCGGCGTTTAAGTCATTTTCCTGTGACGGAGGCCCGCACGAGGCACTTTCCTCTCGCAACAATAATATTTTTGTTATGGGTATAATAGTTTATATTAAACTACATAAGTGGCCTCGTTAGGACGCTCCCTTGTGGGGATACCTCACGGATATACACGGATCAGTGCGGTACCTCTGACGAGCCCACGTGGACAAGACACCAACTTAGTTCTATGTACTGTAAATTCTCTTTCGTCTACTAGCAAACGAGTACCATTGTATGCATAGTGTTTATATTTTTGATTAATTATCATGTCCAGACTCCTAAATTAAGTTATGGACCGTCATACCGGTGACACGAATAGTTGGGATGAGACCGTGAGGATAAATCTCGGCGGCAATGGTCGTATGGCCCTACTGGAACGTTATCGTTCCAACGGCTCTAGAAGGCAGTTTTTATACTTTTCGGAGTTGCGATACAGGATCCGTTACCCCGAGAATTGCAACTAACCAGCCCTCCCGTGCATCCTGTACATGCGGTGCAATGGAGTGGAGCAACATAACGGACCGGCGCGTACCCCCGCGAGCTACAGCATCTCACTGAGAGGTCTACCTGATGGTGGCTAATGCTGAGTGGCATGGCTGGCAGCATGGGTTCACACTACATTGCAGTTGTCATCCCTGATTTCAGTGATGCCCCGATGTGGTGAATGGTAATAGGATAGTGATGGTAAATAATAAATAACAAGAGCTCCGCAAATGGCGCATAATACCCCGCCATGATGGCAAACCAATGAATGGGAGATGTTAGAAAATATTTATTTCTTCCTAAAACCCATCAGACCAGTTATCCTTATGAAGTGTCAAAGCGATCAATTAAACGGTCAAGGAGGTATTGTCCGGAAACCAATTTTCAAGATGGCTGCTGTTGACTGGTGGCCATATTGGATTTCAGATTATCGTAAATTTTGATAACTTTCTCCACTAGACATATTCCAACGACCCTAGGAAGTGATCCGATAAATGGTAATGGAGATATCATCCAGAAACCAACTTTGAAGATGGCAGCCCATGGCCGGCGGCCATATTGGAGTTCGGATCATCGTCAATTTCGATACGTTTTTTCTCCACACCTAGTCCAACCACCCTATGAAGTTTCAAAGTGATCCGTTAAACGGTAACAGTTATCCGCCGGAAACCATTTTTCAAGATGGCCACCGGTGGCTGGTGCCCATCTTGGAGTTCAGATCATTGTCAATCTTGATAGGTTTCTTCCCCAGAGGTAGTCGAACCAGCCTATGAAGTTTCATAGCGATCCGATAAACAATAACAGAGTTATCATCTGGAAACCAATTTTAATGATGACCATCGGTGGCTGGCGGCCATATTGGATTCCAGATCATCATCGATTTTTATAGGTTTCTTCGCCAGATCTAGTCCAACCACTCTATGCAGTTTCAATGCGATCCGACAAACGGTAACAGAGTTATCATCCGGAAACACATTTTCAAGATGGCCGCCGGGGGCTGGGGGCCATCTTGGATTTCGGATCATTGTCAATCTTGATAGGTTTCTTCCTCAGACCTTGTCCAACCATTCTATGAATTTCAAAGCGATCCGATAATCGGTAACAGAGTTATCTTCCGGAAACCAATTTTCAAGATGGCCGCCTTTGGCTGGCGGCCATCTTGGATTTCGGATCATCATTGATTTTTATAGGTTTCTTCGCCAGATCTAGTCCAACCACCCTATGAAGTTTCAATGCGATCCGTTAAACGGTAACAGTTATCCGCCGGAAACCATTTTTCAAGATGGCCACCGGTGGCTGGTGCCCATCTTGGAGTTCGGATCATTGTCAATCTTGATAGGTTTCTTCCTCAGACCTTGTCCAACCATTCTATGAAGTTTCAAAGCGATCCGATAAACGGTAACAGAGTTATCATCCGGAAACCAATTTTCAAGATGGCCGCCTTTGGCTAGCGGCCATCTTGGATTTCGGATCATCATCGATTTTTTAGGTTTCTTCGCCAGATCTAGTCCAACCACTCTATGCAGTTTCAATGCGATCCGACAAACGGTAACAGAGTTATCATCCGGAAACACATTTTCAAGATGGCCGCCGGGGGCTGGGGGCCATCTTGGATTTCGGATCATCATTGATTTCGATAGGTGTCTGCCCAAGACCTAGTACAACCACCCTATGAAGTTTTAATGCGATCCGACAAACGGTAACATAGTTATCATCTGGAAACCAATTTTCAAGATGGCCACCAGTGGCTGCGGGCCATCTTGGATTTCGGATCATTGTTGATTTCGATAGCTTTCTTCCCACGACCTAGTACAACCACCCTATGAAGTTTCAATGTGGTCCAACAAATGGTAACAGAGTTATCATCCGGAAACCACTCTGCCTCCCGCACGCCCACCCGCCCACCGACCCACCCAGACGGATGGCGCCATTACATAATACCCCGCCAAATATTTTGGTGGGGTATAAAAATTGTGTACTGTCGTAATAATAAGGGCTGGACACGTGGCTGATAGTTAGAGATGACTGCCTAGACAGATCTAGAACGATGATAAGTTACAAGATTGTCTCGCCCCCAAAATAATGAAAACCAATACTCTGATATGAAACACTTTTGGACTTACATAAAACATAAATGAACTTAGAGTTGTGGAGTAGCTCCCTGTGAAATTAGGGCATCTTACATTCACACACATTCGATCAAACAACAATACTCAACAAACAATTTCAGTCAGCTTTCTCTGGGAAAACGAACATATGATAAGTCCAACTGAATTAAGGCAATAATGCAACATGCCTGGCAACTAACCATCAGCCCCCACCCAAAAGCCCAAACATCACGGTCAATGGTGTAGAAAAACTGCTGACGAGCATTAACCAAAATAAAGCTGCAGTTGGTTGATTGATCACTAATTAATTGATTGACTGGTAGATTGATATGATGGTTGATCGATTGGTGGATGGACTGATAACTGATTGCTCCGGTGATGATCAATTCACTGATTGGTTGGTTCAATGATTAATTCATTTGTTGATTTAGTGACCCAATTAGTGAAAGTTTGTTTAAGTGATCGATGAAGTGATTGAGTGAGTGATTCACAGATTTGACTGAGTGACTGATTCATTGATCAATTGATTGCTTGATTGGTTGACTGATATAATGATTGACCCAGCGAACAGTTAATTGTTATTAACTAATTTGTTGATCACTCTTGTCATTGATTGAGTAATTGACTTATTATTAGTTGCTTTAACCAACTGAATTGAGTAAATGATTTGTTGAATGATTGCTCGTGTAGTTGAATGATTAACTGATCGATTGATTATTATTATTATTATTATTATTATTATTATTATTATTATTATTATTACTACTGTAATTAATATTATCATTGCTGTTATTATTACTATTAGTAGTAATATTATTATTACTGTTATTATAATAGTATTGCTATCTTATATATGTACTCTAGAGAGAAGGGAGAGTAAGTTGATAGAGCCTTTACCCTAATCCAATGTGCAGTATATACAATAAAATATGTTAAACCAAACTGCAGGGCATGTAATGTAAAGGCTAAAATACTCAAAGAATTAGCTACATACATCGCCCAGTACTTACCATCATATTCAGGACATCACTATAAAGTGGTGTAGTTCCGCAGGACTGGAGAAGTGCCAATGCCAGTCCTGTTTATAAAAAAGGACCGCTATGAAGCAGAACATTACTGACACATCTCACTCACCTGTATCTGCTGCAAGTTAATGGAACACACCATCACTAGCCACATAATGAACCATGCTGATCGCAACAATATATTATATCCGCTACAGCATGAATTCTGCATATCATATGACATCCAACTTGTAGAGTTCATAGATGACATCACAAAGAAAAGAGTGCAGCAAAACAAACATAATGGACTTCTCCAAGGCATTTGACAAGGGCAGTCACAGCCTATTTGCCCATAAACTATATCACTATGGTGTACGGGGAAATGACAATGTATGGATTGGGAACTTCCTATCAGACAGATGCCAAGCAGTTGTCGTGGATGGTGAAGCATCTAACTATATCAGCATAGAGTATGGTGTGCCCCAGGGATCAGCCCCCAGGCAGAGTCTACTTCTCATCGACATTAATTACACACAGAAAGGACACAAGTCAACTGTCCGACTATTTGCAGATGACACCATCGCATATCTAACAATCTCATCATAAGTGTACACGATTTCACAGCAAAACGACTTCGACAAACTGGCATTATGGGAGAAAAAAATGGAAAATGGCATTTCATCCAGAGAAGTGCAATGTCATCAGCATCAGCAGAAAAGCAAACATCACATGCAATAACTAGACACTACATAGTCACACACTAACACCACTACAGAGCATGATCTACATCTGATTTGCAGTGGAATAAACACATAAATGTCATCTGGAACAAAGCCAACCATACCAGACTGGGATTTATATCACCATCAGAATATCACCGACTGGAAATGGGGTAATGACATGCCAGAGGGATGCCTTATTTCACTTATATGCCCGAGTCGCAATATGCATGAAAGAGGTACCAAATTCCACTGTGATTGAACGAGTACAGGAAAGAATCCTTCTTCCCTCGCACCATCCGGGAGTGGAATGATCTGCCACCTGGGATAGTGACAACATGACTTTAAGTCTTCAAGGCCCAAGTGCCATCACAAACCTAAATTGACACTCAGTACTTTATCAGTGTTTAAACAGTTTTGAACCTTGTCCTAACACTATGCGCAACTTAATGGCAAAATAATCAATAGGTTGATGGTGGCCATTAACCGGCAAAAGCAGAAGAGCGCTTCTTAAACATGCTGAAGCATAGTTCTTACTTAGCGTTGCTTTTGATACAGGTTCATAGAGGTCTTCTTCATCACACATTCCCTTTATCTTCCCATCGTTCTAGACTACCGCCGGTTCCGACGGGCGCATTAAAGTTATCATAAAGGATTTCCTGGTTCTTCCAGTACTCAGTGGGATCTCTGGACTGACATCTCTGTCATAACCCCTTGCAGCATCTTAAGGCCCTCTATGATGTTGCCTTTCAGTTTACGTTTGTTAATATTGGGATCCTCAGTTTGTCCAGACACTCCTCATAGCTAATGCCCCTTTACTCTGGTATCAGTTTTGTGGCTCTTCTCTGGACATTTTCCACTGTAACAATGTCTTTCTTTCGCAATGGATGTCAAACTGCATCAGCATATCCAAGGTGTGATGTAACCAGTGCCCTGTACAGCCATAAGAGATTCTCTATGTGTAAGTGTATGAATGTCTGTCAGATCACCAGCTTCTGAAACATCATCTCCAGCAGCCATTCAGACATCACATGGTCGGACGATCAGAACACTGGCCAGATTTAAAGACTTCGTGTCTTTGTATAAATACAGTGTGTTACATTTATACACATAGAACATAGAACATAGAACTTACAGAGCCCTAGATTTGAAAACAGTAACACTGATGCATTTATTACTCATATATAATTAATATCTATTAATTAATGGTACTGCATTTATCACAATAGATTGTAGTAATTAATTAATAACTGATAATTAATGGTATACCATTTATCGTCATAGTGAATCATTAATATCACCAAAAATGATTATACAAAGTCTATGAACACGTCACTTCCCGTACACTGTAACATCACTTTAGCCGTATCAATATACTGGTATGTAAACTGTGCCATCCAATCTACCAGCTATATACAGGCCAAGCATGTGAATAAAATCCAGTCTCAGCATCCGCCATATTGGAGTAGTTGCTATTTTATAATCACCTTACACAATATGCAGGTTAAGCTCACTGGCCTATAGTTGCTTGCCAACTTCTGAATCACTTTCTTAAAAATAGCGGCTGTATTCGCCGTCTTCCAAACTGTCAGTACTTTGCCTGTTCTGTGTCTGTATTAAAGATAATTGCTAATGGCCTACATATAACCGTATGACAACTTCTTCTTCAAGTCTGCTTCTGCAATCTTATTTTCAAGTCGAATATACAATAGCAGAAGTTACATGTCTAACCTGCTGTCTTAGCTACATATATTCTCTATTTCTAGTTCATGCACTATGCTTGTTTGATTTTAATGTACTTGTATATATGTGTACATAATCGTACATAATCATGTGTTGTGTATTTTAATTGTTTTAAGCATTTAACTTAATTTTATTCCTATGTATCGTGTCCTAGTCACCTCCCCTACTAGTAGCTTTTTTACCACTGCTGTGGTTGCTCCAAGTCATTGGAGGATTATCATTACTCATCAAAAAACCCACTTTTCATCCTCAATTATGTCACATGGCGATAAATCGCTGAACATGTAGTCATTAAGGATGCAGAAAATAGATTCACCAAAGATCGCATTAAGATCAATGAACCTAAATTAGATTGTCTGTAGCATGATAATTCTAGATCTGAACTCTCTTCTTCATCTGGTTATGGCTCCCCGTCAAATGTTGATGTTTACGAGTCGGCGCATGCATGTAAGCACACATAATAAGAACTCCATGTAATTAAATCTCCCGCCTGTTTCCTCTTTGTCACAGTGGCATTGGCCTTTGACCTTGTGACCTCCGTATTATCATGCTGCTTCCTAAGTGTATAGGTAACCACGTATTCAATTTTAGTTCCACTAGGATTAACTAATCCTGAAATATACACGATTTGCTGAATGGAAAAACTTAAAGTTGAACAAGCAGAGGTCAAATTGCAATATTAGAATGGCATTGACTTTAGACCTGATGACCTCCATGTCAGCATCATGTATCCTGTTGGCATAAGCAACCATGTACCCAAATTGTATTCCATTAGGGTTAAGCAATCTCGAAATATAACATAAGATTTGATAAGCCTAAAAACTTAACATTGAAAAATAACAGTTTTGTAGAGGTCAGAATGGCATTGACCTTCGACGTTGTGACTTCAGTGTATGCATGCTGCTTCCTAACATTATAGGTAACGATGTATCCAAGTTTAGTTCCAATAGGATTAACCAATCCTGAGAGATAAGCCAAGAAGTTTTGATAAACTAAAAAATCAACATTGAAATAGGTTTTGTTATCACGGTCACAGTGACGTTGACCTTGTGACCTCATTATCATCATGCTGCTTCCCACCAGTATAGGCAACCACATAGACAAGTTTATTTTCAATAGGGTTAATGGATCCTGAAATATAAGCTGAGAAGTTTTGCTAAACACAAAAACTTAACCTTGTTGAGGCCGTCGGAAGTTACACACATGTCTCACTTTTTGCTTCACGGGCAAGACAAAAATGTTAGTTGATGTATTTACAGTTAAGAAATACAGAAAGGAAAAAAATGATAATGCATGTGAACTATACATATAGGTGGTTTAAAATTGAATTATTCATGGCTTACACGATCACCACCTTGGACAAGGCCACTGGTGTAAGCAGGGTCTTAAAATTGTACAAGGCAAGGGCTGAAACTATGGAATATTTATAACAGTGTGTGTTTGCTGAGAATCTCTCGTATAACCATGGGTGTTGGTAATGGTTATACTTTACTGGAGTATGACATAAGAATGAAGTGGAATTGCGGCCAGGCAGTGAGTTACGTGATATGGCATTCACAGACGAAAGTATAGCCTGCACTGCTATAGTTGGCTGCCATCCCAGCTGTTGTAGCATGCTAGTTCCACTAATTTTGCGGTGGCATCTACCGCAAACGTATCTGGCACCTCTTCTTTGGGAATTCTCAAGGGTAACAGACACAGCATCCATAATCAAGTTTATGTCAGCATGCTCCTTGATTTTTTAGAATAAATTTTGAGGTTGCGGCGGTGCACACCAAGCAGTTGGCTTTGGCTGCAGTATGATTGAGGTGTTTATTCCAACGAAGATCTGATTGGATATTTATACTTAGGTATGTGGCTGTGTTTACCGAGTTGAGCAAGGAGAGTTCGAATTTAACCTAATCTAACTCTGAGCCCCTGGGGTAGCATATAAGGCGACTCACTTAGGTATTCTTCATGGACAGATTGCTTCTACCAATAATCATAGGGTCAGCGATCTGATTAAATCAGCTATGACAGGTTTGTACGAACTGCTTGGAGCAGGTTGTGATGATAGAAATGGGCTGCATCACACTGCCATCCAGTCTCCGTCGAAAGTATGTATTCGCTCGAGGCTGTTATATGGTTTTGAAATTGCAAAATTCAACAGACAAAATTCAGCAACAAGAATTATTTCAGAGTTGTCAGATATGGCATTTCCAGAATCTTCTAGATTCCAACGCCAATATAGCTGTATTCGGCTTGATGGGCATACTCGCATTTGAAGCAGAGATTGATAAGAGGACTCTGTCTCTTATTAGAAATTGCTGACAGAATCATGCTACTGCGGAATACCAGATTGCGTTCCTTCAACTCACAGGCAAGGGGTCTAACTCATCTAGTTGGTTTATGGATGAAAACAGGATTTTAGAAAAGTATGATTTGCTCTCTGCACAAAGCATGCCGAGTAATCTACGATCAAAGTGGAAAATGGTATCAAATTGTGTGGTTCATGAAGCTTGGAATGAAAAACTATTTGTATAGAAAAGAGAGAACTCATTGAAGTACATTGAGATTTCGGTCCTCAAACAGCCTAGACATTACCACAGTAACTTATGTCTCGAGAAGCTCAATAGACTCAATCTGGGAGACGAGAAAAACCAAGGGTGAAGGTGAAGCTAAAGGGTGGTGTATGGCATCTGCAAATTCGTAAGACCAAATCTGGCAGGTCATTGTCAGTGGGCAAATTCCTTAGCGAGTTAAAAACAATGATTTTGGCACACTAGAAGACCTGTTGTACAAACACAACGTCACTCACCTACTGGATGATTCATCTTCCATTAAGCAATTACAGCTTGATGTCATGCATGAGAATCTTCCTGATTGCTTACATACAGTATAAAAGCATTGTAAAACATATAATATTTATGTAAATAATAGATATATTGAAGCCTCCTGCGAAGACCAGGGATTTTGTCACGGATCGGTTTACTTCCATTAAATAAAGCTTATTATTATTATTATTATTATTATTATTATTATTATTATTATTATTATTTACAGAACCACTGCAAGGATGGTAGAGATGATGTGCAGGGGCCTGCTCTATGGCCTGTACTGCCCTCGTCTTAGAAGGCCTAACCAACAATAGAATTTGAATGGGCAGTTGGACGTTGGTGCGACACCTTGGTCTTGCAAGGAAATTATTTAGTATCTACCATTACATCGGATACTGAGGAATGGATCGAATACAACTGAAATCTACCTTGGACTCCAAGGATTCTCACACCAAGGGGAGGCGTGCGTGCGTGCGTGTGTGCGTGCGTGCGTGCGTGCGTGCGTGCGTGTGTGGGGGGGGGGGATTATGCGCGAACAACGCAATTCACACCACCTCAACACTTAGAAAAAAACCGCAAATTTAATTCACTGAAATATTTATTCGCATTCAGGTTCAGCTGTTTTTGCCCATTCTGTTAGTCTAGCTGACAATCTATTATGGACTAACAGGAGTAGATAGGCGGCAGGCTGGGATACACGTCTGATTGGTGGAGAGGGTCACGCCATCACATTTGAATATTATGCCACACATCCTTTTTCCAAACCCCAAAATTCAAAATTTTGTTTGGTCGAGAATATGACCTTGGCAGGAAATAAACGAAATCACAGACTTCGTTTTGCACGAGAGTTGATACCTAGTATCCTGATACTCATTGATATTTCCTAAGTATCGAACTGCCTACAATATTGCACACATTAAACAAGAAACCTGATCCCCCCCCCCCCCCCCCGCCCAGCACATCATGTCTGGCCAGATCTACCATACCGTACTCTAGGTTTGCACGATTAGTCAATTTTCATAATCGCGATCATTTAATACAAATAATCGCGATCATACGATTAATCATGAACTACCATATTTCGCTAAATTGTAGCATATGCTCTAATAGAACCCCGCCCCTAACTTTGGCATATGAGCTCCAATGATTTCTTAGCGGTTTCAAAACGGCAAAACTCTGTATTGGAAGCCCACCCCCTAACTCAGCAGATTGTATAGGAACACATTTTTAAGAGCAAATTTGTAAGAATAGCGTGTATAATAATAACAATCGTGTCACGAGGTGTGTCTACTTCAGCCCTATCTCTGCCCTGATACATTTCCGGCCCGTCTAGAAGTCAATACAGGCCTCGGATTTGTAAATCTCGACCACTTATTAGATTAATACTAATAGTAGGCCACGTATGTTCAAGATATAATAAAGTTTATTCCACACTTTTGTCGTCAAAATGCGCTTAAAACAGTCTTGACATGATTAAATACCTTCCTTATAAATATATTTTAAGACCGAATTTATGTACCAACCAAGTACGGGAGAAAATGCGCATCAATTTTGTAACGCCGATCAACATTAAATGATCCAAATTGAATTATTACGAACGACAATATAGCCGGCTTCTTAAGTTGGCGAGCCAGCGGCTCTTTTGGGATGGGAGGCGGCGTGTTCTCACGAGATATTATACGCTAACGGGAGTTTATCAAACGGGTACCCGTTATTCAGATCAGTATAATACTCAGTTCCTATCGCGCAATGATAATATATAGAAATTCCCGAGTTCTGAGTCCCCGATTCCAGAATATTTATATCCGAGTACTCGCTCTAAAACAAACTCAATGGCCGAGTTTACGTACTTGTAGGGTAGCTACTCGAGTTAGTAGAGTAGCGCCGAAACGGCTGGAGTACGTACTCTAGTACCTACTCGGGGCTACCCACCTATCAGCAAGGGTAAATCTACTAATCACGTGTTTGCATTGAAATGTAATTTAAACACGTGATCATTTACGCGACGGCGACACCATTTTATATCAAATTGTGGATTAATTTTGATGTAATAAACGACCTTTATTAAAGGATACGCAATATTTAGGCGCTCAAATCAAATAATTTCACTTCCCCGGTGATGTTTTGAGATATACATTAAACATAGGCGGTGAGAATTTTTACGGGAGAAAATGCGTTGAATTTCTGTGGTATCAGTTTTAGAACTTTTTTGGGAAAAATGTTAGCGCATAACTGTTCAGAGAATGGGGAACGCGGGATAAGCGTGTGTGATTACAACAACAATGACAAATAGCGACCAAGTGAACAATCTTTATTCATCTAAAACTAATCATGAGTCAATACAAACATCTAAAACTAATCATGAGTCAATACAAACAAATCGGTTATTTATTTAGTTTATTTAATCATTCACACATTCGGCTGATAGCCGGATGTTTGTTTCCATGATGGTAACGCGAGCAGAGTTTCACAAGCGTAAGTGTCTTGACAAAAATTTCAACATGGCGATTACACTATTATTTCATTTTATAATCGTCCACGATCATTTTGAATTATATAATCGCGATTAATCGAATAATCGAAAAATCGTGCAACCCTAGTATCAACTGTCTCGTGAAAAAATAAATCCACGATTTCGTTTATTTCACTTCAAGAGTATACTTACCATCCTGGGGTCAGTTTCACAAAGGTGCGTATGTTATGCCCTGTTGTAAAGTAGAAAACAGACCAATCAGAGTGCTTCATTTGGTATTTATGCCCTAGTGTACCTAAGTACCTTTTGTGAAACTGGCCCCTGATATTAGGGCTTTAGATTTACCTCATTTGGGCACACCACCTATCTGGTCCGGGATCCATCCATGCTCCTAGAAACTAGAGAATTTTGAAATCTGAGATTGATTTTGAGCCATTTTAGTTTTTAGCACTAGAGGACCTCTGAATGGCCATAAAATGCCACAGTATCCATCTCTGAGTATTTAATTGACTATAAATCAGTTAATTAGTGTCCATAGCAGCCAGTAGGATTTTAATTTGGGCTCACGAATATGGGCGGATTTCATTTGGGCATGACTTGTAAAGTCACAGCTAAGGGGTAATCTAAAGCCCTGGATATAGCCAGAATCCGTAAGTTAATTCGGCGTGAGGGAAGCAGACTGGCTGTTCCCTGGAAGTGAGCTCTTTTGCGCTTGAAGAACAAAACCATCTGAAGTTGTTTACAAAAGCAACTGAGAAGTGATTTGATCATCAGATAACACAGCCAATATCGAGAGTAATAACCGTTACATAAGATGCGCTCCCCATTCTTCCTAATAAAGAGAAGTGGCAATGTCCTCCACGCTCTCTATGCACTAGTGCAAGAGTACTATAGGGTTTCGAACGAAATGCTTCAATTTCAATGTACTCTCGATAGAATTGAACAACATACAAAACACGAACCATTACCAGACAGATACAGGAAAACGTGACAGAACGCATAAACATCACAAACAGCGGACTGACCAATTTCATTTCTGCGTCTTATCGAGGCTGCACCATAAGCAAAACAGTTTTTAGTGTTAACAAATTCTTGGAAGTTGAGCTAAGTAGTTCAAAGGTTTTATCGGCTAGAACTTGTAGTACAAGAGATAAACTCCAAGATGGAATCACAGGTGGATTCCGTGGTCTCAGATTACCCATGCCTTTGATTAAAGTATTTCGATTACATACTTCATCACTTCCCCTATGAGCCAAGCAAAGAATAACAGACATGAAGGCTGACTTATAGCCAACTACAGAGTTAGGATTGAGGCTGTAGGTATCATAAGATAAGAGGATATCGGCTAATACCTGAAATAGATGCATCCATTGTATTAAGACATCTTTTTTAGCAGCGTTCTGAAAATCTGTTGATTTTAGAGTTATATGTTCTGGAGGTTGGCCCACTTCTGGCATTGACCTTGAAACGGGCTGCTTGTTCAGAGAAGCCCTCCTTAATTGCAGCTTCCTTGACAACATCCATGCAGTCAATTGGACGTATTGTTGTGCATGGTCTTACCTTCGAAGATTATATTGTCCATCAGAGACAGAGGAACCGGATTCTGCAAATCTGAAGGATTTTTTGAACAGGATTGCTGGTGGAGATGCGTATACATACATTCCCTCCCATCTGAAAGCTAGCGCTTGTGTTGCTATAGCGCTCAGATCTGGAATCAGAGAGACGAACGTCGCCATCTTCGCATTCTTCTTTGTTGCGAATATGTTGGATTTGCACCAGTGGTTGAACAGACGATCTGACACATATTGATTTAGTTGCCATTCCGTTGAAATAATGCTCACCCTTCAGATCAATGAGTCCGCCAGATTTAGTCTCCAGCTTATGAGCTGCTTTCAAGGTAATCCCATGATCTAGGCACGAGCAAAGCAGTTTCCATGTAATCATGGAGACTGGGTGACTTTGTTCCACCCTGGGGTTTATGTAAGTCACTACTGTTGAGTTGTCTGAACAAAATAAAACTATCTTGCCATGAACTTCTTTAAGGAAATGTTCTATGGCTAAGACTACTGCTCTCATTTCCAGCAGATTGGTGAGTTCTAGAGACTTTTCCAGATTGCAAATCCCTGTTATCAAGGCTTCTTCCAGGCAAGTTCCCCAGCCCTCCAGCGATACATCTGTTTACATTGTGCCTTGAGGGTGGCGAGGGGACATCATCTCTGCTAAGAGATTTTCTCTTACCATCCACCATTGACGGTGGTGAATAAGAGGTTCCAACACTTACACCTTTGAGTACAGAGAACCTATGCCCTGGGTCCACTGTGTCATGGATAGGCCGCCTGTGCAAGGCTGCTTGTGGAATGACTGGTTCCAAAGAAACCATCAACCCAGCATTCTCAAGTAAACCCGTGCCAGGACATAGCGACTACTGAACACTGACTGTATTACCGAAATGAGTGATTACACTCTTTCCTGAGACGGATAAACATAATTATCCTATCTTTAGATCGAAGGACATCCCCAGGTAAACAAACTTGGATGCTGTCAGCTCTGATTTTTAAAATTTTATTATCCAGCGTAAATCTGTCAGAAGTTTGACAATTGTCTTCAGTTTGGCTGAGAGACTTTCTTGGTTGTCTGCTTTTACGTGTGGACTGCTATGTTTCTCATGTGGAGGTATGATGTGATAGCGAGGACTACTCTGGTGAAGACCCGAGAAGCCGTCGAGATACCGAATGGGAGAATCTTGATTCCTATCACAGCCCTGAAAAACAAATCTCAGGTACCGACGGAAGCTCTTCGCTATTGGAATGTGAAAATATGCATGGATGCAGTCCACATTCCTTTTCTCACCCTGCCAACACTGTTGTTACGGATTCCATTCTGTAAGAGAATAAACTTGTTTAGAGATTTGAGGTTGAGAATTGGTCTCCATCCTCTAGTGCTTCTCCTTAATAGGAGATACGAGCGATGGTAGATTTTTGTTTATCCAATCAGGATGGTATCCGACTGACAGCCATCGCAAGACTAAGTGGTCATGTATCCCCCGTTTTCGTTCAAGATGGACCTGAGAAGTGTAAGAGCGACACTGCCTCTGGTGTTTTCCCCAGAAACACTGTGGTCCTTGTGAGGGCAGCACCATCAAGTATGGTCAGATCTACGCCGATCTCTACCTCCACCACCATGTTGCACGGGCTGCCTGGTAGACTGGGGACATGGAGCCAGCCCCCAGTCCCTTGCTGCTGGCCTGCACAGGCGAGGCATTCGCTGTGTTGGTGGTTGGATTCTAGCCTGTTGGCCACCACCTCTAAGCTGCTGTGGATGGTGTACAGGGGGCGCTGAGTTCACCAGAGTAACCGTATCTTGGAGGTGTTTGCACACTTCATCTAAACAAGAATTCTGCGGAATTAAATGTCTCGCCTGTCCCCTGTTTGTCACAGTGCCAGTGACCTTTGATCTTGTGACCTCCGTGTTATCATGTTGCTTCCTAACATTATAGGTAACCATGTATTCAAGCTTAGTTCCAATAGGAGTAACCAATCCTGAAATATAACTGATTTGCTGAATGGAAAATCTTTCATGAAAAAAATTAAAAGCTGCGGTTAAATAGCAAGGTCAGAATGATATTGATCTTTAACTTGCTGACCTCCATGACATCATCCGGTATCCGCTTGGCATAAGCAACCATGTACACAAGTTGTGTTCCGCTAGGGTTAAGCAATCCCGAAATATAATCTGATGTTTTGCTAAGCCTAAAAACTTAACATTGAAAAATAACAAAGTTTTGTAGAGGTCAGAATGACCTTGACCTTCATCATTGTGACGTCAGTGTCAGCATGCTGCTTCCTAACATTAAATGCAACAATGTATCCAAGTTTCGTTCCAATTGGATTAATCAATCCTGAAATATAAGCTGAGAAGTTTTGCTAAACACAAAAACTTAATGTTGAAAAAGCAGAGTTCTCTATCAAGGTCTCAGTGACCGTGACCTTTGACCTTGTGAATTCAACATCATCATGCTGCTTACTAATATTATTGGTAGCCATGTATCCAACTTTAGTTGCAATAGGCTTAACCAATCATGAAGTATAAGCCGAGAAGTTTTGCTAAACACAAAAACTTAATGTTGAAATAACAGAGTTCTGTATCAAGGTCACAGTGATCATGACCTTTGACCTTGTGACCCCAACATCATCATCCTACTTCCTAACATTATATGTCCGATTTTAGTTGAAATAGGCTTAACTTAACGTAAAATATTAACAAGGATTATACTGTGACCTTTGACCCCATAACCTTGACGTCAAGACCGCTTTATCGGTGGGCTGCTTCCATTCAATGTATATCACATGTACCCAAGTTTGGTTCCAATTGGATCAAGCATTGCTGAGATATAAGGCAATCACTTTTGTTTAATGCAAAAACTTAACGTAAAATATTAACAAAGATTATACCGTGACCTTTGACCACTATAACCTTGACCTCATGGTGCCTGCATCAGCATGCTGCTTCTGTTAAATGTAAATCACCATGTACCCAAGTTTGGTTCTAATTGGATAAGGCATTGTTGAGATAAGGCAATAACTTTTGTTCAACGCAAAAACTTAACATAAAATATTAACAAAGATTATACCGTTAACTTTGACACCATAAACTTGACCTCGTGATGCGTGCATCAGTTTGCTGGTTCCTTTCGATGCATATCTCCATGTACCCAAGTTTGGTTTCAATTGGATCAGGCTTTGTTGAGATATAAGACAATAACTTTTGTTTAACGCAAAAAACAACGTAAAATATTAACAAAGATTATACCATGACCTTTGGCCCAATAACCTTGAACGCATGATGCCTGCATCATCGTGTTGCTTCCTTTCGATGTATATCTCCATGTATCCAAGTTTGGTTCCAATTGGGTCAGGAATTGCTGAGATATAAGACAAACTTTTGTTTAACACAAAAACTTAACAAAATATTAACATAGATTATACTGTGACCTTTGACCCCATAACCTTGACCGCTTTATCGGCGGGCTGCTTCCATTCAATGTATATCAGCAGGTACCCAAGTTTGGTTCCAATTGGATCAGGCATTGCTGAGATATAAGGCAATAACTTTTATTTAATGCAAAAACTTAATTGTAAAATATTAAAAGATTATACCATGACCTTTGACCGCCATAACCTTGACCTCATGATGTCTGCATCAGCATGCTGCTTCCGTTAAATGTAAATCACCATGTACCCAAGTTTGGTTTCAATTGGATAAGGCATTGTTGAGATATAAGGCAATAACTTTTGTTTAATGCAAAAACTTAATGTAAAATATTAACAAAGATTATACTGTAACCTTTGACCCCTGTAACCTTGACCTCATGGCGTTTTTATTGGCGGGCTGCTTCCTTTTGATGTATATTACTATGCACCCAAGTTTGGTTCCAATTGGATCAGGCATTGCTGAGATATAAACTTAATTTAAAAGTTTACGCCGCCGCTGTCGCCGCCAATATATCTATTGATGTGTTCTAATGATTAACAGGTGTAGCGAAGCATTAAATGGATGTTGGGTAGATGGGTACATAGAGCTATTGTTCCTGGATAATGAGACAATGGGAATGTGGGAGTTCTTTTGTTTCTGGACAAAGATCACCCCTCAGCGTTAAAAGCCTTAACATTCAATCCATGGTAGTTAATCAATTCTTCTGTACACAGATCTATTGTTCCTGGCTGAGCTGAACAGACAATGGGAAGGGGAGATCTATTGTTCCTCAATGAAGAGACAATGGGAAGGGTAGATCTATTGTTCCTGAATGAAGAGACAATGGGACGGGTAGATCTATTGTACATGAATGAAGAGACAATGGGAAGGGTAGATCTATTGTTCCTGAATGAAGAGACAATGGATAGGGTAGATCTATTGTACGTGAATGAAGAGACAATGGGAAAGGTAGATCTATTGTTCCTGAATGACGAGACAATGGGAAGGGTAGATCTATTGTTCCAGAAAGAAAATCGCACTTAAGCGATAAAGGCCTTAACATTCAATCTGTATGTAGTTAATCAATTCTTCACTACATAGATCTACTGTTACTGGCTGAAGAGACAATGGACAGGCCAATCCAAACACACATGGGGCCGCGTCGGGGAGAATGGGTGGTGTGAAATGTGGTCAAGTTATACCGTGTTTGGACATGTTTGTTCCTGACTAAAGACAAAATGGGAATGTAAATCAAAACACAGCAGACAAGGCAATAAATCCATATGTGCTATTACTGGCTGTTCTGAGAATACGGCTCATAATAAAATTCTGTAACAACTTCTGAAACCGGGTGTGGTTGAAATTGCCCAAGAAGTTAATGGACCTTCCCATTTTTAGCTATGCCCCGCCCATCTCTAGCTAGGCTCCACCCACACCTCGCCATGTTGAGATTGATCGACCCCAGAATGCCCTAGCTATCAATTTCCTGAAAACTATACAGGGAAGCTGTTGAATATTTTGTAACTAATTTGACTGGGTGCTGTTGCTGCCCAGTCAAATTAGTTTCAGAACATTCAACAAAATATTTATTAAATAGTAAAAGCAAACAATTTGTACAACAACGCATAGACCATCTTCAAATATGCGTGCATGATGTACTTATCGACATCATTCATGACGTCATTCATTATGATGTCATTCTACACATCACACAGTTCATTATGACATCATGTGATGGGTGGGTACTCTGGAAAGGTGAATTAACAGTAGCATTTTAAATGATTTCTTGCCTTTTTCAGAAAATTCAAAATGGTTGGCAAATAATTGCCGAATCAAAATTCTGTATAAAAGTTCTGAAGCATACCATTCTAGGGCCCTTCCAGCCAAGTTAACTTGAAATCCGCCAAGTGGTTAATGAAGAGTAGGCTTTTAATCCAAGATGGTCGACGAAAATATTTACCAATCAAAATTCTGGTATACAAGTTATGAAACCTACCAGCCTAGTATCCTTCAAGTGAAGTCTGGTTGAAATTACCATAAAAATAGCATAGTCATGAGGGTTATCATTTTAAAACGTTTCCCGCTATTTTTCGGAAAATTCAAGATTTTAATTGACCAATCAAAATTCTGTATACAAGTTCTAACCACACCACTCTGGGGGTACTTCCAGCCAAGTTTGCTTGAAATCGGCCAAGCGGTTAATCAGTAGGCTTTTAACTGATTTCTAAATTTTCGGCCTCATTAGAAATGTTGAAGCCTACCACCATAGTCCACCCAAAATGGCCGCCAGTAAAATTGACTAATCAAAACTCTTACAAAAATTCTAGAGCCTACCACCATAGGATTCTACCAGCTAAATTTGGTTGATATTGGTCAAAGCATAAAGGAGATGTGATTTGATGGATGGACGGACACCCATCATGGCATAAGCTCAAGGTAGGATAAAAAGAACCATTCAGATATGATTAATTAGGAAAGCAGTTATTGCCAGTGGTGTCGTGCTGCAGTAGCTTGCAGGGGTAGAGTTCTAGCACATCACACATATGTCACATTGGAATAGGATTGTAACCACTCCTGGACCTCAAGATTTGTCACTACACCACTGGTTATTGCTACGTTCATAACTAGTCATCCCTCTAGACAGATGCAGTACATGGCCAGCAGCCAGGCACGTGTATCCTCTTTTTCAACCAATCACTCAGAAGGAAGAGTTGGCTATAACATACACAGAATACTTGGGGCCTCATTAGTGATTACAGCCGATATAGATCAACTTAACCCTTTAACACTCATATCAGCCAACAAAGGCTTCAGAAGTCGTCTTGAGAAATGCCCATTTGCAGACCAAGAGAACTATTTTTTTTAAATTTACCACTGGAATAATTGGCTCGAAAAGATTATTTTTGAAAACTACCAATTAGCATCACTGGCCAGTCATTCCAGGCCCCAGTCATTCCAGTGGTTAATTTTGAAACATTTTTGACGTTTTTGTCTAGCTTGAATGCTAAATCGTTAACTATTGGCATACTTATGAGCATCCTCATCCACTAACCAGATGGTAGATTATGGTAACAGAGAGTTACTGAATATTGAACAAGAGGCCCAAGGGCCTGTGATGCTCACCTGCACCATTAGCATTTGAAACATTTGCATTTAAATATACACGACTCTTTACATTAAACAAGGTGGCCACCGGAAAAATGGACCAATCAAAATTCTGAATGGAGGTTCTAGAGCCTGTGGCCATAGGCTCCTTTCAGCCAAATTTGGATGAAATCCATCCGAATGGTAAGGCGAAGAAGCAATTTGACAAATTCTGGTACATTTTAAAATAAAATGTAACATTTTCACCCTAAAAATTGATGAATCGAAATTCTGAATGGAAATTCCGAATGGATCTTCTGGAGCCTACCACAATAGGGTCCTTTCAGCCAAATTTGGTTGAAATCGCTCTGAATGGTAAGAAAAAGAAGCAATTTGAGTATCCGGTACATTTTTCATAAAATCAATGATTTTCACACAAAAATTGATGAATCAAAATTCTGAATGGAAGTTCTGGAACCTATGACCATAGGGTCTTTCCAGCCAAATTTGGATGAAATCGGCCAAGTGGTTAATGAGGAGTAGCGTTTTAAAGCAAAAGTTGATGGACTATGGACAGACTGTCGCCATGGCATAAACTCACTTGGCCCTTTGGGTCAGGTGAGCTAAAAAGTGAACAATCAAAAATTTGAACAGGAGATCTAGAACCTACATCGACAGAATATTTCAAGCCAAATTAGTTGAAATCTCTCAAGAAGCTAAGGAGATGCATTTCGATACTTTCCGGTAGATTCTTTTACAAAATCTAAGATTTTCATACAAAAAATTTACCAATCAAAAATATGAATAGAAGTTCTTGAGCCTACCACTATATGATCCTTCTAGTCATATTTGGAAGAAATGTGTCAAAAAGCTAAGGAGGAGATACGTTTTGACACTTTCCGGTAATTTTGACCAATCGAAAATTTGAATAGAAGATCTAGAATATATGTCCATAGAATGCTTCAAGCCTAATTTGGCTGAAATCTCTCAAGAAGCTGAGGAGATGCGTTTTGACACATTCCGGTAAAGTTTAAAATCTAAGATTTTCACCCAAAAGATTGATCAATCAAAAATTTGAATACATTTTCTAGAGCCTACCTCCATGAGATTCTGCAAACCAAATTTGGCTGAAATCCATCAAGAAGCTAAGGAGGAGATACTTTCCGGTAAATTTTGATAAAATCTAAGATTTTTTACCCAAAAATTAAAAAATCAAAAACCTGAATAGACGTTCTAGAGTCTGCCTCGAAACGAACCCTCAAGCCAAATTTGATTAAAATCTGCCAAGGAGGAGATACATTTTAAAACAAAGTTGATGGATGGACGGTGGCCATGGCATAATCTCACTTGGCCAGGTGAGCTAGAAAGTAAGAACACAGCCTAAACCACTAAGATATTGCGGGGCGGGGGAGGGGAGGGGGGAGGAGAATACTACTAGAAAAGATAATGATATGCGCATATTTTATGAGGTGAAAGAGATCCCATTAAAAAAAATGAATCTAGCTAAGTAGCATTAATATTGGACACAGAAAAGATGATAGTAGACCTGAACCCCGATGCGAATAATTGAGCCGAACCCGGGTGCGCCTTCACTAAACCCAGGTCCGAAGCCGCTCTGGAATCACTTTAAAAATCATAGAGTGGCCCTGACCCAAACCCGGAATGAAAACCAGACCTGGAGCTCAACTGGGCAGCGCAGCCAGGGAATAGAGGAGGACTAGTATAAGAGGTGACAAGATTAGAAGAAACAATACAGCTGTAAATCTAACACGCCTGGACCCGCCCGGCTCGAAAGCTGGGCCCGATGTGGGGGACCCAAAAGCTGGGACAAAAAGTATGGACCTGGATCTGGGAAGTAGACGCACCTCCAGGGACGAATAAGTAACGCCAAAATCTGAACCAGAAAGAGAGGACCCGGGGACATCAATAAATCTACAACTGAATCCCTGCCCTGGGATGGACCAGAAAAAAAACAAGAGGCCCAAAGGGCCTCTGACGCTCACCTGGACCATTAGCATTTGAAGCATTTGCATTTAAATAGACATGATTCGTTATATTAAACAAGATGGAAAGAAAATTTTCACAGGAAAAAATCTACCAAATCAAAATTCTGAATGTAAATTCTAGCGCCTGTGATCATAGGATCATTTATTCAAGTGTGCTTGAAATTGCTCAAAGTAGTAAGAAGCAATTTGACTATTTTCAATCAATTCGTAATAAAATCTTAGATTTTTACCCAAAAAAATTTGATGAATCAAAATTCTGAATGCAAGTTCTAGAGCCTATGATCATAGTATCCTTTTGGCCATATTTGCTTGAAATCAGTTAAGTTGACAAGCGGAAGAAGCAATTTGACAATTTCCAGTAAATTTGTCATCAAATTTAATATTTTCACCCAAAAAATAGCTCAAACAAAATTCAGAATGGAAGTTCTGGAGCCTACCACCATAGAACCCATCTAACCAAATTTGGTTGGAATATGTCAAGCAGCTTAGGAGGAGTAGCAGCATTTTGACCATTTCCGGTAAATTTTTCATAAAATCTTAAGTTTTCACCCAAAAACTTGATGTATCAAAATTCCGAATGGAAGTTCTGGAGCCTACCACCATAGGGCCCTTTCAGTCAAATTTGGTTCAAATCGCTCAGAATGGTAAGGACAAGCAATTTGTGGTACATTTTTATAATCTAAGATTTTCACCCCAAAAATAGGTGAATCAAAATTCTGAATGGAAGTTCTAAAGCCTACGAGCATATGGTCCTTCCAGCCAAATTTGGTTGAAATCAGCCAAGTGGTTAATGAGGAGTAGTGTTTTAAAGTAAAAGTTGACGGACGAGGGATGGTCTCCATGGCATAAGCTCACTTATGGGCCAGGTGAGCTAACAATGCTGCAGAAACTGTGCGGTGAAATGCTTGGACATCTGATTTATAACACGTTAAAGCAAAACTCTTAAAAGAATCTTTATTATACCTCTCTCTTTATCTCTCTGTTATTAAATTATCACAGGAATGTTATATACTGGTAGTAAATTAACCCTTTAACACTCAAGCTGGCCAAAAAAATGAATTCTGTAGTGCTCTTGCAAAATGTCCATTTGCAGACCAAGAGAAACCGATTTTTGAAAATTTAGCACTGTAGTAACTGGCTTGATAAACGAGCCAGTCATGCCAGTGGTAAATTAATTTACTTTTGGTCTACAGATGGATATTTCCTGAGAAAAGTAAAAAATATTTCAAGAAATTAGAGCATTAAATGGAGCACATACAAACCCCTAATACGGGTTAACACTTTCATGGCAAAGACGGCCAAACCCAGCCTCTGTAGTGGCTTTGGCGAATGTCCATTTGCATGCAAAGAGAAGACCATTTTTGAAAATTTACCACTAGAATGACTGGCTCGATAACTGAGCCAGTCATTCCAATGGTAAATTAAAAATGTCTTCTCTTGGCCTGCAAATGGACATTCAATAAGTAAATATTTTATTTTTTTCAACAAATTTAGTCATTAAAGGGTTAAGAAAGGAATTAATAAAGCACACTATATTACGATAACTATTATCTACCACCTAAATACTACGACACATTAAAATATCTAAATATTTTGCTAAAATGTGCAATAACTTCTACACATTAAACAGACTATCCAAATAGAGCAATTATTATGTAATATAACAAATAATACTGATAATTGCATAGTAAACTGGAATAAATTTAATTTTTAGTTTCTAAAAAATATATATCCCAGTAAGATTCATATTACCCCTTTAATTCTCAAATTTGACATATATTAAATTTAACCCTTTAACACTCATATTTTCTCATAGAAAATTTCCATTTACAGGCAATGAGATAATTTTAGAAATTTTTTCATTTGAATGACTGGCTTGATTATCACCCCCTTGGGGGTTAAAGGGTTAATATACATTTAGCGGCCATTTTTGGGTGAGGTGCAGACGTTCTGATCATCGCTTCATCAATGCAAACTACTGCTCAACTGTTCTTAAGCTAGGTGACAACACATGAAGTGGTATATCACTGGTGTACAGTATCACTCATTATACAGGTATATGTGATATTACAGTATATTAGCATTGATGGGGAATCGAACCCACAACTGGCGAAAGCTCCTAGCATCATAGCCCTACTAACGCTTCCACCAGACCAATGCCGCAACAAAAATCTTGCTTTGCCGGTGAGGCTTTTACAATTGTGGGTTTCTGACACACAGTGGAATTCTGTGGTAGCTGATTTTGACCGTAATTCTAACTGGATAGCCAGTTAGTGATTTGTGTGCAGAGGGTCACGCCGTACCTCACCGCCAGCATATACGTCCACACATAGCTGAGAGTAAAGGCGCAGCTGACATCACTAAATGGCTCCGATGGAGGAATCCAGTTTTAGTTATGCCCTATCCATCTCTATCTAAGCCCCACCCACGCCTTTCCCATGTTAGAATAAATCGATCCCTACACTCTGAATCTCAATTTCCAGAAAAACTAGACATGTAAGCTGTTGCATATTTAGAAATTATTTTGCTTATGGCAGCAACAGTCCCCAGTTAAATAAATTTCAAAATATTCATCAGAATGTTTATTAAATAGTAGACATACAATTCATACAACTTGACAGACTATTAAGCTATTATGATGGATTAAATCTCGTCAATCATAACATGATTGATTATGACGTCACCCTAGCTACCGGGTACATGTGACTTATGTTCATTATGACATCATATGATTGACTAAGAGTAGATTCCTCTATTGAGGCAATATGGCTGCACTCATTACAGTTACATAAAAGATGCTCTGTTCAAATTATTCTGATTCATTAGTGTTATTTTGGTGATGGATCTATTACTATATGGAGCTACTAATCATCTGATAATTCACCTTTCCAGAGTATCCATCCATCATCTGACCTCGTATGATGCCATAATCAGCTAAGCGCGTGTATGATGACGTCACAATCATTACATCACAAAGGGTTCCATATAGACTGTCATCAAATCTCAAACAGCCTTAGGCAGCAACAGCACCCAGTCAAATTAGTTTCAAAATATTCAACAGCTTACCTGTGGGTTTTTTTAAATTGATAGTCAGGGTGTTCAGAGATGGATCGATTCCACCACGAGCGATGTGTGGGTGGAGCTTAGCTTGAAATGGGCGGGGCATAGCTAAAACCGGAAAGGTCTATTCCCTTGCCTCTTCCTTTAAAATATTCTTGAAACAGAATATGTCTTATATTACAAAGAATCTGTTGTATCTGTATCGTATCTGTATGTTTGGATACTGTGCACACATAGAAAACATGCATACTAATTTATTCCTCAATGCCCAATAACATGCTATCAAGTGAATATGCATAAAATCTGGTAAATATGGTACAACTCAGAAGCAACCTAATATGTTTCCAAAACAGAAAACTTACTGTAACGATTGAATACCTTGAACACAATTAGATTGGAAGACATTGCTGCAGCAAAAATATTCAACAGATTATTGGACCAATTAACATGTTGCTGTTTTTTATTTTGAAAACATTTTCACTTATTTATGAGCTGTATTGTACCGGTACATGTCTACACTTTAACTAAAACCTGATCCAAGCCTGCTGTTCTTTGCATTGCTAGCTTAACCCTTTAGTGACTAAATTTTGTCAAAAAATTAAAATATTTGCTTATCGAATGTCTACTTGGAGGCCAAGTCAAGACTATTTTTGAAAATTGACTACTGGAATGACTGGCGAGCCAGTCATTCCAGAGGTCAATCTTCAAAAATAGTCTTGACTTGGCCTGCCAATGGACATTTCACAAGACTACTGCAGAGGCCGGTTTGGGCTGGTTACGTCATAAACGGGTTAAAAAACCCAAACATTTTTTCCATTTTTCCTTTAAGACTGTCAGGTTATGCAACTCCTGTATGATCATCATGGTCTGATATTCATCCTAAATATATTTTAAAAGATCAGCTCATTTAAAGGAAAAAATTGGACATACAGACATACGATGAATAGTCGCTATGACATAAACTCACATTTTCATGACAGGTTAATTAACAATAAAATGACAACACACTTACTGCTGTACATACTATAACCATGATGGTGTTGTCGTTGTGGTAATCGCACTTAGGTGTCCAACAAAATAATGATATGACAGTTCAGGCAAGAGCAATTTAAGGTTTTGTTTTTCGAAAATCCCCACCGAAAGCACACAGAGATGGGGGGGGGGGGGGGGGGAAATTAAAATAATGCACAATTTCAAGTTCAGAAGTTTTAAGTTATTACAGTAGTAATCCTTTCCTCATGTTAATTATAAAGATTGATCAAGAAAATAGAAAACATTTTCTCATTGATTGTCCATTTGCAGGCCGAGAGAAGACTATTTTTGAAAATTTTCCAGTGGTAAATTTTCAAAAATAGTCTTCTCTTGGCCAGCAAATGGACTTTTCTCATGATCATTGCAGTCATTTTGAGCGGCTTGAGGAATTCTGAGTGATAAGGATCTGACTGCGAAAAAATTGCTAGATGGAAAGAATGTTGAAAATAATTCCTTAAAATTCAAGCATTACTTTCTAGATATGTAAAAATGATTAAGTTAAGCAGATTTGTAAAACATGGTATGGTCTAACTAATGGGCATTGCACTACACCATCAACTCCTCTCTTATTAATATTAGGATCCTTCACCACCTGTGTATTTCAATGACATCAGATGTGGGCGGATAAGGAGTATTAGAGCATTTGAGCCTGATAGTAACATTAGGGGTGGGCTGTTATGAACCTTTGAGCCTGACAGTAATATTAGGGGTGGGCTGTTATGAACATTTGAGCCAGACAGTAACATTAGTTGTGGGCTGGTATGAACATTTGAGCCTGACAGTAACATTAGGGGCGGGCTGTTATGAACATTTGAGCCTGACAGTAACATTAGGGGTGAGCTGGTTATGAACATTTGAGCCTGACAGTAACATTAGGGGTGGGCTGGTTATGAACATCTGAGCCTGTCAGTAACACTAAGGGTGGGCTGTTATGAACATTTGAGCCTATCAGTAACACTAAGGGTGGGCTGTTATGAACATTTGAGCCTGACAGTAACATTAGGGGTGAGCTGTTATGAACATTTGAGCCTGGCAGTGATGTCACAGGTGAGACTTAATGAGGAATATAGGCATCCAATCCTAGCTATGCCACACCCATTTCTAGCCTACGGTATTCCTCCTATTAGAAGCCGATGCCTTAATAGAAGCCTACCCCAAACTCAGCAATGTTAGTCTCTAGATTTTCTTAGCACTTCGAAAATGGGAAAAAACCCTTAGGTTACAAGCTAACCCCCAAACTCGGCATCTTGGTCCGATAAACTTTTTCCAAATATTGACATTAATAAATAATTTTTCGTTTATTACTTCAAAATTTGTCATAAAAGTTGAAATCAAGTCAGGCCAGGTGAGCTAAAAATGAACTTGAATAGCACGAAAATAGAAAACATTTCATGCTATAGATTATTTCCATCAGACAACTACGCTTAATGTATACTGTGCCAATAACTGCTTGAGTGAAATTATTATGTAGGGCCACATAAAGTGTGTTCGCTGTAATAACTATCGTTTATTACATCAAAATTCTTCATCAAATCTAACAAAATGGTGCAGTGAAAAAATGCAAATCATGTGATATCAGGAAGCCGTGCATAGATTTAATATTTAGAGCCAGTACTCAGCAGATTGTGTGGTTTTGGACTCGGAACTCAGAAATTACTATATTGGGTGATGGTAACCCAGAACTGTACATTAAAGGAGACTGGGATAACGGGTACCCGTTTGATAACTGGGATAACATATAAAGAAGTTGAAATCGCTTTACAGCGTTTTGCATTCATGTCTCGCGAGATTCCCTTCGAAACGGGATCGAGAATGCACGAAGCCAGGCCTCTATTTTTAGTTTTGTGCGTTTTAAATTGTGAATAGTCAACGGAATATGATTGAATTCAATGGGTAATCAAACAATATATCTCAGAATTCTTTGCTAAATAGATGATCATGTGAGGAACTCGTGACTCAGTACCTATAATTAGTCTGTGCTGGTTTTCTGATGTAATTTCATGGAATCCCAGAAATACATGTAGACATCTAACATGAGCTTATTAGAAGCCGGTTTGGGAGTTGACCAAACATTTTTTGGGCAAAACTCCCTAATAGAAGCCTACCCACTTTCTCAGCCATTCTGCTGGTGAAATTTCTTCATCACCATCCTAATAGAAGCCTACCCACTTTCTCAGCCATTCTGCTGGTGAAATTTCTTCATCACCATCCTAATAGAAGCCTACCCACTTTCTCAGCCATTCTGCTGGTGAAATTTCTTCATCACCATCCTAATAGAAGCCTACCCACTTTCTCAGCCATTCTGCTGGTGAAATTTTGTCATCACCATCCTAATAGAAGCCTACCCACTTTCTCAGCCATTCTGCTGGTGAAATTTCTTCATCACCATCCTAATAGAAGCCTACCCACTTTCTCAGCCATTCTGCTGGTGAAATTTCTTCATCACCATCCTAATAGAAGCCTAGGTTTCTAATGGGAGGAATACAGTAGCTGCTCACACTTTTATACGTGATGGAATCGAGTTGTAATTTTGAAACCTGAATTCCTAAAATCTAAATTCAAGGTAACTATACAGCTAAGTTGTTGAATATTTTAAAACTAATTTGACGGGGGGGGGGGGGGGTTGTCTAAATGGCAAATAAGTTAAAAAATATTCAACAAAATGCTTATTAAATTGTAAATTCTTCAGAGCCATACAATTCGTACACTTTCATGAGAGAAGTCTCAATTTTTGTGCTGGAGACACATCTTTTTGGGAGTAACATAAGCTAAAATGACAGAATTGATGTCAGCTGCTTGAGTGACAGATTGGATAACTCTATTGTGTTTACCGTTATTGTTGTATAAAAGTATCACTGGGATGTAGTACTTAAACCTCAGGTGATCATTTTGATTTTAAATGGAAGATTGGTTTTGATCCACTATGTAAGTATAAAATGAAAATGATAAATAATTATATATATTTTAAAATTAAATAATATCGTAATTAAAAGATGTGGACGGAAGCACAGAATTATTGATCAGCTAAATAACTTTATACACATATAAAATATATATTCCCATAAAAATAATTCAATATAACATGTATATAAAATAAATAAATAAATATCATATCATATATCATATTGTTTATAATGCATGTGAGTGGCAGAAATGCTTTACCATTTGTACTATGAATTTGCTGGCTCTCCCATTGTTATGTTAATTTGAAAAATTGAATTGCCATAAGCTGCTGCTGTCTGATAATGCAAGAGCTTTCAGAGACACTATATTTTGAATCTGAGCACCAGTCTTCATTTCACAAGTTCCTATAAAATCTTGGTATTTGCGTGAAACAGAAAAAATCGCTAAGCTGCATAATCAACTTGAAGTCCCAGCCCCAGTGACTTTTGGTCGCTCCCCATATGACCATGATGACCGTACAGGAGTTACATAGCCTGACAATCTGAAATGCAACATTGTGAGTCTGTAGAAAAACAACGAATATATACGATAACATTTAATCTCTAGATAAAGGTAAGTAGGACAGCTGGACACACACACGCACAGGCTCACATGTACGCATGCACAAACGCGCGCACACACACACGCGCTCACACGCACGCACACACACACACACACCATTCAGTACTTAGATAAATGTGATATGGACAGCTTGATACACACACAGACTTTAATATTTAGATGATGTAGAGATGGATAGTTTCACGAAGGGATTTTCTTATTATTTTTATATTCTAAAGCATATGAAATAGAAAATCTAATTCGATACATGTCCTAAAATTCTATAAAACTGTATCAATTTTCATGCCAGTGGAAACAGGCTCAATTGGTGGTGAGTCGGTAAAAAATAAGACGGAATTGTGTGCGATCTTGGATACATTTTTCTTCTATTTTGGTTACTTCCTGAGGATCTGGCTGATATATATGTCTTGCATTATTTAATGGTCTTGAGGCCTGCTACCTAGTGGCTCATCCAATTTGCCTGAGGGATCCATTTCTAGCTAAGCTTTGCTCACTTTTTTACGCATGGTGGAATCGATTTGAAACTTTGAACAATGAATTTCCAGAATTAAAATTACAAGTTAACAGTTAAGTTGTTGAATATTTTGACACCAATATGGCTCCTGTTCGGAGCCAGGAAATACAAAGCCAGGTGACCTCAGAAAGCACTCAAGTCAAGAATGGACCCGAGGAACTAAGGATTTCGGCTGAGGACAAGACACAGTGGGCAAAAGCGAAGCAGGCCTGATTGCAGTTGTAGGACGTTTCTACTACTACACCCGCAGAATAAGAAAATTTACCAAATTTCTTTTTCACGAGTGAGATGACATACTTACCTCCCTAACACTCTTCATATACTAGTATATCGGGTCTAAATTCAATAATATTCAGAATTAAAAAAAGCTAGGTGCCCCTAATGGGCAGGTGGATGTACACAGTCATGCACATGACAGACCCCACCCACTGCGCATGAGCATACTGGTACTTCCGTTACTAAATATTGGCTGACATAGAAGCAACTATTCAAATAACCAAAGGACCAGGCCTCCGTGGGGTGGAGAGGCCGGGATCCTGTTAGGGAGGCAAGGATGTCATCTCAATCGTGAAAAAGAAATTTGGTAAATTTTCTTATTTCACATCATGAGAACACACTTACCTCCCTAACACTCTTGATAAAAGCCAGAATTTGAAAGTCAATTTGGCAGGAGGGAGGCAAGGTCCTGAAAACCATCACACCCTCGAAGAGACTAGCTCTTTGAATTTTCAAGAGATTTAAAAAACATCTGAAATTGTATCTGAAACACAATCAGGAATAGAATTTTGCATCGGATAATTGACCGATGAAGAGCGATTGATAAAAAAACAAATGCGCTCCCCCCCCCCTCTTTCTGAGGAAGGTTAGGAAAAAACGCTGCTCTAAATGACTAGCAGGTTCTCTAATACTTGATGAAAAGTATTACTAGACATTGGAAAAGGAAGAATTGCTTCATTTTCAAAATACTCTCTGAAAGAACCACAATTAAGAGACATTTACCATCACCATATTAAAAATTAAAAATATGACACCATCACCAAAACAAAAAACAAAATGGTCACAGATACTGACCTCTGATGTCTTGGGCGCGGCACTCATCTCTTTCCCCTACCGGATGAAGACAATTGTACCAGCTAATAGTAGGGATACCCTACCAACAAATGTGATATTTGTAAATAGCAGAGGAGGAAAACTAATTACAAATACATACCTCTACATTATTTATTTTCTGAGGACTAAGACGGTGAGCGGGTTAGAAGTGTCACGAAGGTAATGGTCGGTAAAACACACAATGCCACTGGGCTACTGACATAATGTCTTCAATAGAAACACCATTAAATAATGCCATGGAAGTTACCACACCATGGACACTATGAGCCTTGGCTCTATCTACTTGGATTCCAGTAGCTGTCTTATGATAGAATTGAACACATTCTACTATCCATCTGGAAATAGTGTCTCTTGACGCCCTACCATGGGGTTCAATATATGACAACCATAGGAAACATGGGTCCGTCCGCCAAACCCGAGTTCTTCTCTTGTACTTATTTAAAGCACGGACAGGACACCATACTTTAGCACCAGGATCATATTTGGTTAAGGCAGGTAAAATAACCGGTTTACCCGGATATTTTAAAGATTGATTCTTAGCCAAGAAATTCAATCTTGGTAGAAGCTTAAGGCCTTCACCTGTAACTATATAACGGTCAGGCTCAGCAGACAAGGCATGAATTTCACTCCTGCGTCTGGCTGACGCTGCCGCAACTAAAAATACAGTTTTAAGTGACAATAATTTGCCAGATATAGCACTAAGTGCTTCAAAAGGTTTATCACTCAAAACCTGCAGAACCAGAGAAAGACTCCATGACGGTGTCAGTGGAGGATTTCTTAGTCTGAGATTGCCCATACCTTTAATAAGAGTATTTAAAACACTTACTTCATCCCTTCCCCTCTTTGCCAAGCAAGGGATAGCAGTCATTAATGCTGATTTGTATACAGCAATAGAATTAGGTTGAAGACTATAGGCATCATACAGGTGACAGAGAAAATCAGCTGCTACCTGAATAGATGCTTCCATCGGATTGATACATCTCTTTGAGCACCATTCTGCAAATCTGTTGATTTTATAATTATATGCTCTGGAGGTTGAAATTGGCTGCTTGCTCAGAAAAGCCCTTCTTAATCGCAGATTTTTTGACAACATCCATGCAGTGAATTGAAACATTGACGGATTGTTGTGAAGGGTCTTGCCCTGGAAGATAATATTGTCCATCAGAGGCAGAGGAACCGGATTGCAAACCAGAAGGTCCAGCAGATCCGTAAACCATGATCGGCTTGGCCAATTTGGGGCGATCAGAATCACTTGGCATTCCTCCTCCTTGACCTTCTGAAGAATCCTTGGAATCAGGATTGTTGGAGGGTATGCGTATGCATAGATTCCCTTCCAACTGATAGCTAGTGCATCTATTGCGATAGCGCTTGGATCTGGAATCGGAGAAACGTACGTCGTCATCTTCGCATTCTTCTTCATTGCGAACAAATCTATGTTAGGCTTTCCCCAATGATTGATTTAGTCGCCATTCCGTAGGCAGAATGCCCATCCTTCGGCTCAATGAGTCTGCTAACAGATTCAGCCTTCCCGGAATATGAACTGCTTTCAAGGTGATCATATGATCTATGCACCAGCAAAGCAGCTTCCATGTCATCATACAGAGATTGGCCGACTTCGTTCCGCCCTGGCGGTTTAGGTAACTCACTACTGTAGAGTTGTCTGAACGTATCATCACAAATTTTCCCTCCACTTCTTTTAAGAAGTGTTCCAGGCCTAGAATTCTAGCATGTTGATATGTTCCTTTGACTATTCCAGATTCCAAAGCACTGACATAGTGGCTTCTTCCAGGCAAACTTCCCATCCCTCCATCGATGCATCCGTAAACATCGTTACTTGAGGGTGGGGAGGGGTCAGCATGACCCCCGCCAGGAGATTTTCTCTCCATCCACCAGTGAAGGTGATGAATGAGAGGGTCCAACACATGAATGCGCGAGTCCAGTGATCCTGAACTCTGCGTCCACTGAGCCATGAGAAACAATTGAATCGACTGCCTGCATAAGGCCGCCTGAGGAATGACTGGTTCCATTGAAATCATCAGACCTAACATTCTCAGATAGACTCGTGCTAGAATATAACGACTGTTGCAAACCAACTGAATGCACGAGAGATTTTCCACTCTCTCCTGGGATGGATAAACATATCCTATCTCCAGATCGAAGAACATACCCAGGTAAACAAACTTCTGGGATGGAGTCAGCTCTGATTTCTGAAAGTTGATTATCCAGCCTAAATCTGTGAGAGTTTTCAAAACTATCTCCAGATTTGCTGTCAAACTTTCTGGGTTGTGTACTTTCAGCAACCAGTCGTCTATGTAAGTGTGAACAGCTATATTTCTCCTACGGAGGTATGCCGTGATAGCAAGTACCACTCGAGTGAAGACCCTTGGAGCCGTCGAGATGCCGAATGGAAGAACCTTGAATTCCCATTGGCCGTCCCTGAAAAGCAAATCTCAGGAACCGACGAAAACTCCTTGCAATTGGAATGTGGAAATAAACATCCTTAAGATCTATTGATCCTGTCCACATCCCCTTCCCTAACCCCAACAACACCGATCTTACTGTTTCCATTTTGAAACTCGGTGTATCTATAAACTTGTTTAGAGGTTTGAGGTTGAGCATTGGTCTCCACCCCCCCACCCCCCACCCGGTGTTCTTTGTCACAAGAAACACGGTTGAATAGATGTGCCCGGACAATCTTGCGCCGGTTGAATTGCCTCCTTTAGAATTAGAGATTCTATCTCCTCTTCTATGCACAACCGCTTGTCTGGATCTCTTGGAATTTGAGTCCAGACCGGTACCAGAGACAGATGCAACGGCGGACCTCTTATCCATTCTGGACTGTATCTGTGCGAAAGCCATTGCAAGACTAAGCGGTCCTGAATTAACCGCTCCCACTTCTGAATGTGGCAAGTCAAACGACCTCCCACTGGTGCACCTAGGGTTGACGGGGTGCCCATAAATTTTAGAAGTGGGAGTATCTCTGGTACGAGTGACAACACCCGAGCGGTACCTGTGGTAACGGGAAAATTTTTTAGCCCATCAGGCCCGGTTACCACGCGCCGCGACCAGAGCCACGTGCATCACGGTGCGCGGGCTGCTGTCTGGCTGGCTGCGCTTGAGGCGCTGGCTGACGTAGAACAGCACGCTGCTGCTGGCGTGGCTGACACGGTCTCTGAACCCGGCCGGCCTGCTGGCCTCTGACAATGCCAGCACTGCCACGAGCGTACTGCTGTCGAGCAGCCACGGGCTGAACACGCACATGTTCTCTGCGTAGCACTTCAAACTGTGCGCGCAGCGCCCTCTGGTTGTTCACCAAATTCACTGTCTCTTGGATGTGCCGACAACCTTCACGTCCAAAAAGACCCGGGCCCGCCATCGGCGCTTGCAACACGAGCGATTTGAACTCTTGAGACGGGCACAAATTGTCCAACGCAAAAGTGCGCCTCGTCCTCAATGACTTCGTGACTGACCTAGTCAGACAGTCCAAGGCCAGGTTGATCCCATCCTGGATGGCTCGTTGGACTGTCACGGGGCTAGGTTGTTGCTGCACCGAGGCTGCTACTACCCCAGATAGCAAATTGCCGATGAGCAGCGGGCCCTCGTCATCCTCAATGGCATTCGCAGGTAAGGCCGAGGTGGAGGCTTATAGATGAACCCGGCTGCCCAGGGAATACATACGGACCCGCGAGGGCTGGCATAACATTCTCCATAGGTTGACCGAGCACCAAGGCCGTGCTTGTGTGAGGGGCAACATGCCACCAGCGCGGCCCGGATCGCCCGTATGAGATTCCACATCTAAGCGTGGTATCTTATACGGGCGGCCATCCGCTCCAAACCGGCCCACATGCTGAATCATGAAGCCTGCTCCCGAGGGAACAGTGCCATAGGTGCGAGCGGCCGTGCTCCCCATGAGAGGAGTGTAGACGCTCGCATCCAGGTCTTCATGCTTATCCTGTGGACCGAGCAGGTAGTCTTCATCATCTTCCTGGTCAGGAAAGTTAGACTCTGGGTTAGCAAGAAAAACTAACCCAGACTGACCAGGAGAATGCCCGAAAGCAGATGACGAGGGTTCTCCATGAGTGATCGTCGTCAGGCCCGCTGGTCGGGTCCTGCCTGATGCTGATCGCGCCGCTCGATCACCAGGCGACGCGAACATCAAGCCTGGGTCCAAGACGGCCGCCCCTGGATCACTAAACACTTTGTCCGAGCTAGTAGGGCATGATCCAGGGACGGTGGGCTACCTGCACTGAGGTCGATGCGCAGGAAGTTGAAACACCTGTGCCAGGCAACAAGCCGCGAAGCATGTCAGGCATCAGATCTTTCAGTCCTGGGAATCTCACTCACTAACTCAACCTTGAAGGCCTCGAGCTCACCCTTCTCAGAGGCCTTCTTCTTACCCTCCTTCTTTGCCTTCTTGCCCTCCTCAGCCCTCAGCTTAGCCTGAAAAGCAAATAATTCAGAGGTTAGATCCCACCCCCCCCACTCTTTACAAATGACATATTTGTTAGACAGCCTACACACTGAACAAAGATGGCAAGGGTGGGGGAAGAATCTAGCCTTCATAGGCTTGAAGCAAGATGGAGATGACTTCTGAAATAGGGAAGGCATACGAAGACAATGAGTATTATAGTTTGCAAACCCTTGTTAATAGACTATTAGTACAAAACAAGAACAAACTCGAGAGAAGGCATCCACTTTTATTACAGACAACCCTGACAGGACAGCTAATTTCTCTAGTTAATAATAACTAATCACAACCAGACTCCCAAATTAAGAAAGAGAGAGAGAAAGATTAATGACTATCTAGATATCTCTCCACCTTCATAATAAAGGGTGATAAACACATCAAAGACTTCTCTAAACTAAGATTAAGACATCAAGAGATGTCAAAAAAGGAAAGAGAAAAAACTCTGGTTGATTATGACATCAAACCTCAATGCAAAAGCTCCTTCAAGGAGAGGGTACGTCAGAAATGAATGCAAGAAATATCTAGAGATTAATGACATTCATACCTCCCAAATAATATAATATCAAATTATATATATTCGAGAACCCATGCACACACAAGAGAGAATACAGTGCAATAACAAAAGGCAGCAGAAATTGTGATTATTTTCAATTAATTATGTGCCATAACTAATAAACTCCCTTGGCCTGAGCACAGGCAAAACCATCCTCTTGTGCAGGAGAACACGTCCATCCATCTGCCGAGACTCTTCCTTCAGAAGAACTGATGAGGGGGATGGGACAAAAGGAAGGAGATATTTCTTTTATTCATTTAATATATCTCCAACCCTTAGACATATCACAATGATAAGTAAAAAGAGACATGAACAACCTCGAGAGAGGAACAGGACCACTTACACATCCATAAGTTGAACCTGTGAACACAAAGCACAAGGGATTAATAGCCCTAGGCGCTGGGAGAAATTTAACAAGGATTCCCAGCGCCTGAAATGCGGTAACGCCAAAGCGGCCGCGACGAAAACCGGTAACATATAAAAGTTACAAGTCTATAATTAATAAAAGGAACAATATCACCTTAACAGATGATGAGGAAGACTCCTCTGCAGACTTTGCATCAGCCATAATCCAAAAAGGTGATAGATATTATCGAAAATTCTCAAAAAAGAGACTAGGAATGTTTTCAACATGTGGTTGGTCAGCCAATATATTAGAAAACGGAAGTACCATTATGCGCATGCGCAGTGGGTGGGGTCTGTCATGTGCATGACTGTGTACATCCACCTGCCCATTAGGGGCGCCTAGCTTTTTATAATTCTGAATATTATTGAATTTAGAGCCGATATACTAGTATATCAAGAGTGTTAGGGAGGTAAGTATGTTCTCATGATGTGAAATACAGTAATCATACAATATAGCTGGAAGATGTTTCTGCCATATGCCAATTAGCAAGAGCTTCCAGTCAAATTAGTTTCAAAATATTCGACAGAATGTTTATTAAATTGTAAATTCATCAGACATGCAATAGAGGAATCCAGCTATGGATCAATATTATAATATGACATCATAGACAACGTCATATGTAGGCTGATTTCATAATCAATTACAAAATGAATGATGCGGTTTAGTCCATCACAAATGCTTAATAGTCCTTCACGTTGTACAAATTGTATATCCTAACTATTTAATAAACACAGTTGAATATTTTGAAACTAATTTGACTGGGCGGTGTTGCCAGCAACAGGACCCCAGGACATTGACTCAGAGTGCAGGGAACGACTGATCCCAACATGGGCAAAACGTGGGTGGAGGTTAGCGAGAGATAGGTGGGGAATAGTTAAAACTGGATTCCTCAATTCATACAACTTTGTGGCAGACTTTTTAATTTTTATGACGGAGCTACGTGTCATTTTGATTGTGACGTCAACTAACATGTGATGTATTTTGATTATGATATCAGATACTTGAGTTACAGATCGGATCCATCGATTTTGATTTGCATGAATCTATTCACTCACCTATGTGTTGGTGATTTATCACCTCCCCGCTTTACCGATGTCAAAGACTTCGTTGGGGAGAGAGAAATTTCAGAATCTTCTCTGCAAATATAACAGTAACTTGACCATATAAACTTTATAATGATCATGTTGAATCTAAAACTTAAGTTAGCTAGGAAAACTGGGTTTCCTTTTCAAATGTGTTGATCAAAGCCGTTTTTGCCTAGAGAAACCGTATTTTCATAACGAACTCTGCTTAGACTGCTCAACAGAACTAATTAAGAGCAGATGCAAAATTAGTAGTACAAAAGTTGAAAAGCAGACAAATGTGTCTATTTAAATGCTTTAATGGTCAAGCTGGCCAAAGCTGGCCTTTGCAGTGGTTTTGAGGAATGTCTATTTGTCAGCTAAGAAGCAACTATTTTTTACGATTTACCACTGGCATAACTGAGCTAGTCATTTCAGTAGTAAACTTATCAAAAATAGTCTTCTCTTGGCCTGCAAAGGAACACTGAATAAGCAAATATTTTGGTTTTATTGACCAAATTTGATCAGTAAAGGATTAAATGTCCCAAATCTGGTATTTAGTTCATGATTTTATTTGAGACTCACAGCTACCTGTCGCAATTATAGCACGTCACACTTGTTAGTCTTCTTGTCTGTTGGTAAAATTTGTTACAGTTCTGCTCAGGTCGCAACAAGTACAAGTATGCATGCCCTTGTTTCGTGGGTAAATATGACTAGTGAGTCAGATTAACCCTTTCATTGTAAAATGCTGTCAAGAAAATTTTAATTTTTTTCTTAATAAGCCATCTATATTTATTTCTTCAATAATCAAGCCAGTCATTCCAGTGGTAATGTTTCAAAAATTTCCAAGGACCACTGTAAAGGCTGGTTTTGGTCGCCTTGACCATTAAATTGTTAATGATATATGGTCAATGGAAGAAATAACCAGAAATGTGATTGCAATGAAACCATAAAGCGTGACTTTACAACTTTGCAATAAACTATGAAGCTTAACTTCAAATAATAAATAAATATAGATTAATATACTTATCAGTGGCCACAACCTTATGACTCAAAAATTATCATCATTCCCTCACCTTAGAATGAAGAATGTATCCAAGTTTTGTGCTTTATGATTACCCCTAACTTGAGATGTGAACCTAAGTTGAGCTAAAGGCAAAATGTTAATGTTGAAAAACAACTAAGATTTTACAAATGGCACAGTCACCTTGCCCTTTGACCTTTTGGCTCTAAGGATAGCCTGTGATGCTGGAATCATCTGGAATATATGGAATCATGTGTCCATGTTTGGATCCAGTATGATTAAGCAAAGATGAGATATGAACTGCTAAGTTGAGCCAGATATGAACTGCTAAGTTGAGCCAAATGGAAAATGTTAATGTTGAAAAAAACAAGAGGCCCAAGCAAGGGCCTGTGATGCTCACCTGGATAATTAGCATTTGAAACATTTGCATTTAAATATATATGATTCTTTACATTAAAAAAGGTGGAAAAAGAATTTCAAGCAAAATTCTGAATGGAAATTCTGGCATCTATGATCATAGGATCATTTTATCCAAGGAGAAGAAGCAATTTGACAATTTGCGGTAAATTGTTAATAAAATGTAAGATTTTTAACCAAAAAAATTTGATGAATCAAAATTCTGAATGGAAATTCCGGAGTCCATCATCACAGGATCCCTTCAGCCAAATTTTGTTGAAATCGCTCAGAGTGGTAATGCGAAGAAGCAATTTGACAATTTCCGATAAATCTTTCATAAAATCTAAGATTTTCACCCAAAAAATTGATGAATCAAAATTCTGAATGGACGTTTTGGAGCCTACCACCATAAGGTCCTTTCAGCCAAATTTGGTTAAAATCGCTCAGACTGACGAGAACAAGCAATTTGACAATTTCAGGTACATTTTTCATAAAATTTAAGATTTTCACCAAAACAATTGATGAATCAAAATTCTGAATACAGGTTCTAAAACCTATGGCCATAGGATCTTATCAGCCAAATTTGGTTGAAATCGGCCAGAATGGTAAGGAGATGTAGCAATTTGACAATTTCCGGTACATTTTTAATAAAATCTAGGATTTTCACCCAAAAAATTGATGAATCAAAATTCTGAATGGAAGTTCTGGAACCAACTACCATAGGGTACTTCCAGCCAAATTTGGTTGAAATAGCCCAAGTGGTTAATGATGAGTAGTGATTTAAAGCAAAAGTTGACGGATGGACAGTCGACACGGCATGCAACCCCAAGGTGACTATATGATGCGCTGTCATTATAGGAAAGTGTGTGTCCAAGTTTGGGTCTAGTATGATTAACCAAACATGATATATGAACTGATCTGATAAGTCGAGTTAAACACAAATTGGATGCTGACGCCGGGCGACGTGCAGGGTATCACTAAAGACTAAAAGCCTGGTTCAGTAAACGCTATGTAACGTAGGAGACACGATATGAAACATTCAAGTGATACAGATACTATAGTCACTTTGTAGAAGTTGATTGTCACCTGAAATGGACTTTGTGACCACAAGATTGTGGTGCTTTTCACACAGGTGCTCTTACGACCACTCATCTTAAAAGCCCACCCTCTTGTCCCTACAAAAGCCTGTCTTCGCTAGAAAGCCTTTTAAGGCTAGAATAATATGTAGCCAAAAATGACAAAAAGCGGACTAAATAGTTTAATATTATTCCAAATTATATTGACTTTTGATCTATAATCTGTGTAAAGTAGAGTAGACAGACCTGGTTCATAAATGAGTGTTAGCAGCGCATTGAACATGTTAGGAGTCATTAGCTCTAAATAAGATGAAACATGGCACCACAGTATAAATCCTTCCTCATTATACATTAGAAAATTGGCAAGGACAATAATTCTGGAAAGCCGGCCTGAGTATTGCGCTTGGTGCTGTCTGTTTGTCTGTCTGTCTGTCTGTCTGATTATTCGAGGTATATCCGCGAAGTCCTATGAGGTAGAATCACCAAATTTGGCACATACATTCATATCATAAGTGGCTAGAAAAATCTTAGTTTGAGGTCATAAGGTCATATATCGAGGTGATGGATCACTTAGAGCATACCAGAATACACATTTTCATCGATAACGTTGCAATGCAAGAAGGTAGAATCACCAAATCAATAACATATAATTCATATAATACTTTCATATTCTGGTGGCTAGGAGAAAAATTTGATTTCAGGGGTCACTGGGTCACTTAGTGTCCACAAGAACACATTTTTGTCGATAGCTCTGCAAGGCATGAACCATATTCCTCCTATTAGAAGCCTATGCCTTAATGGAAGCCTACCCCCATCATTTCTAGCTAAATCGTGTACATTTCTAGCTAAATCATGTACATTTCTAGCTAAGTCATGTACATTTCTAGCTAAGTCGTGTACATTTTTAGCTAAGTCATGTATATTTCTAGCTAAGTTGTGTACATTTCTAGCTAAGTCATGTACATTTCTAGCTAAGTTGTGTACATTTCTAGCTAAGTCGTGTACATTTCTAGCTAAGTTGTGTACATTTCTAGCTAAGTCGTGTACATTTCTAGCTAAGTTGTGTACATTTCTAGTTAAGCTCTGCCTCCTTTATACCAGTGTTCAAATCGATTTGAAACCTTGAAACCTAAATTCCAAGAATCTAAATTTCAAGCTAACAATAGGGATAAGCTGTTGAATATTTTGAAACTAATTTGATTGGAGGGCTGTTGCAGTCTTTGGCAGCAACATCTCCGAGTCAAATTATTTTCATCAAAGACACACAAGTCATACACTTTTGTGACAGTCTTTTCGAATTTCGCAGCGGAGCTACGTCAGTTTGCTCGTGATGTCAGCTAGCATGTGACATATTTGATTATGAGATCAGATACTTGAGTGAAAGATCAGATCCGTCTATTGAATGCTGGGTATTATCCTTCTGTACACAAATACTTACTTGAGAGGTTTAAATTCCTGAAGTAGACTCTCATCACTTGCCATCCTGGACAATGCTCTGTCCACTACGGGTCCAGCCAGCTGAAATAAAAAAATTACTTCTTTAACTCTTTAGCCCTCTAATTTCTTCAAATAAATTTCAATTTTCTCTTTGCTATTTTTTTTAATAGACTTGCCGTTTGATGTGTACTAGATGATTAAAGGACAGCATGTGTGCTTACAACAATCGACAGACGATTCTTTACAAATTAACCTTTCCAGTTTATCCATCAGTCATATGCTGTCATAATCACCTATGTGATGTGTAGGATGATGTCATTAACAGCGCGCTCGGTTTTATTTTTAAAAATCGCGTTTTCGATTAAATCGTAGGTCACAAATTCCCAAAAGTATAAACCGGGGTAACGTGACTTGTTTCTAGAAAAAGTTGAATGATACAAAAATAGCATGAAATTAGAACACATTTTCATGTGACAAATTCTTACCATCTTACGTCTATGCTTAATGTATACTTTATATCCATCATCGCGGGAGTGAAATTATTAATTGGGATCGCCTAAATATTGCACATAGTTTAATAAACATTATTTATTTCATCAAAATTTGAGATAAAATGTCGCCAAGAAAAAAATATAAATTACATGATGTATCAGCTTCCGCTTATAGCCTCCTTTTGTAGGACGAGTTTAGGTCATTATTGGAGTAACGTGAAGACGCGAGGATCAAGACCCCAATATTAGTACCCGGGGAGATACTGCGCAATCCACATACATAGGACGGTAGCTTTGAGTAGGTACGAGTGTAACAGCGTAAACTTGTCCTACGGTGCAGTTTATAGTTGCTTTCAGAATGTACGATTTACATTTAAGAGTAATCAACAGAACGCATAGTGCAAAATCAAACAATCTGGAATGCTGTTGCTTTATTTTCCTTAATTTGACATGACAACTGAACCAAAAGGGAAAAATTATTAAACCGCCTGAAATTGCTAACTCTAGAATTAAAAAGAATTATGTTCACTGATTGCCTAACACTCTGCAACTAAGTATATACTTGGCATTTCATGACAGACTCAGCTCTGCAGCGAAAGCAAGAAAATTATATAGCGATTCGACAGGGTAACTAGCTGGTTTTCTCAATGACAAAGGTGTTACCTCGCTATTGTTAGCTTGTTTATTGTAGCGCTTTGTGTTGTGATTAGTAATTATTTGACATGTGCATGGCACGGTGGGATATAAACACAATGAACACAGGCGTGAATCGATTATAATTGTACTCATGTATTGATAAAATGCGACGGAAAAGTACACACTTACGATTTAAAAAAAACATGAAATTTTTGACAATTTTCCGATTTTTCCTCAATTACATAGTAAAAATTGCGATTTTAGAAATAAATTGAACTTCACGATTAAATCAAAAAATCGCGCAAGCCTAGTCATAATTATTATGTATGAATGACTCGATTTAGTCCGTCTTAATACATTGTACATTGTGTAGTTCGACACATTGTACAAATTCTATGTCTGTTATTTAATAAACATGCCGTTGAATATTTTTGAAACTAATTTGACTGGATGCTGTTGCTGACTATCCCAACACAACCGAGGGGTATGTGGAGCTTAGCTAGAAATGGGCGGGGCATAGCTAAAACTGGACATGTTCATTGTATACGTAACACTTTAAAGAGCAAGCTGGCCAAAACCAGATTCTGCAGTAGTCTTGTGCAATGTAAAATTTGCAGGTCGAGAGGCACCCATTTTTGAAAATTTACCAGTGAAATGACAGGCTCGGTCCAGACATTCCTGTCATAAATTTCCAAACGGCATCAAATGGGCATTGATGAAGCATAACCTTTGTGTTTCTTGAGCAATCTTGGGTTATTATGGATCACGGTGCGTTCGTGCAAAAGACAAATCTAGTTAAATCTATTACCAGTGTTCATAGTCTCAAGGAATGTGCAAATTGAAGCACTGTTAAAAGGACTTTGTTCAACAATTTTCAAGTATGTTTTATGACCTTTGCTGACTATTCACAATTTTTGCAAACATATTGAACAGTTTATAATTATAATGGTAGATACTTTTAATGTACCGAGAGTAAAACCTCTGCGAAAATATATAGCCTTTCATAGATTTTGGCTAAGTTTAAGTATTTTCAAATGAATTTTCTAAAAGCAAGCACTCTTAAGTGCTTTGAATAATAACATCTAAATTAAAGCACTAGGTTCACTATGAAGCCAGATTACATAGATAATTTATCTTTTATTGGTTGATATAGAAGTTGCAATGCACACTTTGAATCAATCAACATCACAGGAGAGAATGGAGAACAAGATTAAATTGTTATAGGAAGAATAAAATCATTAAATTTTTAACACTCAATGGACCTTTCCAGCTTTAGCTATTCCCCGCCCATCTCTAACAAAGCTCCACCCACACGTCGCTCGTGTTGGGATCGATCGACCCCTGAACTGTCTGACAGGAAACTATACAGGCAAGCTGTTGAATATTTTGAAACAAATTTGACTAGGTGTTGTTGCTGCCTATGGCTGCCTATGGCAGCAGTCAGCCTATGGCCCAATCAAATAGTTTCGAAATATTCGACAGAATGTTTATTAAATAGTAGACATACAATTCCTACATCATTTAAATCATTTAAAATGAACTAAATCGAGTCATTCATGAAGCAATGATTATGACATCATTCTACACGTCACGTAGTTGATTATGACATCATATGATGGATAGATAAGGTGGAAGGGTCCATTCTACTGAATAATTGTGCAACTGTAGTTCACAGACGCATGTGATACGGTTGGCTTAAAGCCAGACCTACGTTAAGTATTCATAAATAGGATTCCTTAATGCAGCATACCTGACTCTGATATGCTTGTTCTCTGGACAAAGCCACAGTCAACTCACTCTTCAATCTGTTGATATGCTGTTTGTGTGCTGATACTTCCTCCTGCAACAGGCGCACCTTTGACACAGCCTGATTCTGTGTGTCCACAAAGGCAGACACTAATGTCTGAAGCAAATACAGAGAGGCATGTGGTAAAGTTAGCATTCATCAATGAATAGCATGAATGTTTATGCCTCACAGCATGTCCAAGAAAGAAGTAGAACATTATTAGCTAAAGGTAGGACTACGATAATGAAACAAATTGGCTCGATAGAGAATCATGCCCGCCAATTTCTAGCCCACTCTTTTTATCAAAACAAAATTTCAGGGTAATTATACAAGTCGCACACTTTCGTTTTTCTATTAGAATTTTCTATTTTCATGACAAAGCTACATCATTTTGACATCAGCTAACATGTGACATATGATGTAGGATACTTGAGTGAAAAATAGAATCCATCCATTAAGATGAAACACTATAAGAAATACTCTGTTAAAAACATTTTTCATTCAAATTATTTTCGAAATATTCAAAATCGTTTCTGTACGAGTTCTATTAAAAATTCATCTACTAGAACCCTAGGATTCATTTATCATTTCTCTTACATATTTCTCCATTAGGGAAGCAGAAAAGATTAATGGACAAGCCAGTCCAAAATAATGCTCTGCAATGGTCCTAAGGAATGTCTATTTGCAGGGCAAGACTATTATTGAAAATTTAAGACTGGAAAGACTGGTTCGATTACCAAGTCAACCATCAGTGGAAGGATTCTCAAAAAGTTTTCTCATAGCCATCAACAGGACATTCAATAAGCAAAAATTCTGATTTTCTTTACCAAACAAGAACGCTAACGCGTGATATGGCTTGCCCCTGGATGGCTTTTAGTATTATTGATCCAGTTAATACCGGTACTTAAGTTCCTATTGACTAATAATTGAACAAATATTATCTGATGACATTGCACAAAATCAACTTTTTAATGATAAATATTGCATCCCTACATGAGATAGAAACAGTTAGTAAGGTTTCAAAATCCGAAGAACTAATACAGTGATTATGTGATATATCTCACCCCACTATTTTCTTTCACGTTATAACCATCACCATTGACGTACCGATGGTACCGCATATATGAATGCATCCAATTCCACTTTTTACTGCCAGTGAAACCATCTAAATGGAATACTAACCGTATTCAGGATACAAAAATAATTGTAAAATGTAAATGTGCCTTGGATATTACATTAATTGTTTGTTTTTCTTTTTAACACTCTTTTGTGATTTTCTTCCTCGTGTTGATCTTGGCTAAACATATCTTGTGAAAGGTCATCTTTAAGGCTTTTTGAAGCATCCACAGGAGTTGATACAAGTAGTTCAGATTCAGTGATGTCAAGTGGTACTTCACTGGCATCCAAAAATTCATCAGTAAAGCTGCTTAACATGGTTTGCGATGCATTCAGCTTTTCAGTACTTTTATCTAACTCTATATTGAGTAATGAATTCTGGGACAAAAGATGTGAATTCTCCTTCAACTCCTTTCAACTTTTAATTCCAGTTCCTTAATTTTAAGTTTTAACTCACTTGTTTGTGATTCATTTGCACAAATGTTTTTTTTAGCTCAGTGCACTTATAATTCGCTGATAAAGCATTTGCCTTAGTTTTCATTGCCGTGCTTTCCAACTCCTTTCACATTTCCTCAGTAAGTGTTTCTAATTTTTATACAAAGTTCCTAATTTATCCCACATTCTGTAGCCTTAATCTCAGAAATGTTCTTTTCTATCTGCTCAGACAGTTTAATATTGTCTGACATTGTTGACTCTATCTGGAAAAGTAAAAGGGAATTTCATGATTATATTTTAGGCCTGCAGAAATTGTTTAACCCATTTTTTTATTCGCGCAAAGGTTATGCAAATATTTTTAGCGAACCACTTTTGCCAGAATAAATAAAGATTAGAGTAATGGAAAATCGATGGACATGCACCATAGCATAAGCTCAGATGGAGAAATGACGGACGTGCACGATAGCATAAGCTCAGATTGAGAAATGACTGCTGTGCACCATAGCATAAGGTCAGGTGGAGAAATGACTGCTGTGCACCATAGCATAAGCTCAGATTGAGAAATGACGGATGTGCACCATAGCATAAGCTCAGATTGAGAAATGACGGATGTGCACCATAGCATAAGCTCAGATTGAGAAATGACGGATGTGCACCATAGCATAAGCTCAGATTGAGAAATGACGGTTGTGCACCATAGCATAAGTTCAGATTGAGAAATGACGGATGTGCACCATAGCATAAGATCAAATGGAGAAATGAAAAACACGTGGAATTTCCTGAGTAATGATGAGCAATTGCATCTCTACCTTGCATAAAATAAGTCTGTGAAGTTTAATTGAAATCTGATGACCCATTTTTGAATAATAAGCCTGATGAAAAACTTTAACACAAATGACACGCCACTGCGGACAATGACACCAAAGGTAACCCCATTGTCTCACTTTCCCTATGGGGTGAGACTAAAACTTTCACATTTACCTGATTTTTGTTGGAAAATAGACCAAGTTCAAATTTGGAAAAAATTTGAAAATCATTTTGCTGATGTTGGAGACTAGATGCCATGACGGTATAGATCATATCTGTAAAATTTCATCAAGATCGGACAAGTATTTGATGAATTATATGTTAATTGAAAAACTAAGGTATATCTGATATTTGTTGGAAAATAGGCTAAGTTGAAACGCTGAAAAAATTTGAAAATCATTTTGCTGATGATGGCGCCTAGATGCCATGATGGTATAGAGCATATCTGTAAAGTTTCATCAAGATCAGATAAGTCTTTGATGAATTATATGTTGATTGAAAAACAACATTTACCTGATTTTTGTTAGAAAATAGGCTAAGTTCAAACACCGAAAACAATTTGGAAAACATTTGAAAATCATTTTGCTGATGATGGAGACTAGATGCCATGATGGTTTAGATCATATCTGTATAATTTCGTCAAGATCGGACACGTCTTTGATGAATTATATGCACATTCAAAAACCTTAACACAAATGACACACCGCCACGGACGACGACGACGCGGACGACGCCACCTAAGGTAATCCCAGCGAGACAAAAATTGAGCTTTTTAAATTCATGAAAAATATAAAGTGCATTAAACCTTAATGTTCAAGCCGCTGAGTACTGCCTTCTGCAGCCGTCTTGTGGAATATTCATTTACCAGCCAAGACAAATCTATGTTTGAAAATTTATTACTAGTATGCCTGACTTTCTAAAAAATTTCTCTTCTCTTGGCCTGCAAATGGACATTCAATAAGCAAATATTTAGATTTTCTTGACCAAATTTGGCCATTAAAGGGATATGACATTAGACTCTCCTTGCAGTACCTGACATGCCTTCAGCTCTGGTCCAGGTTTACCACTCTCTGCTGGTATAAGTTCTGATTTGGAGAGTAGTTCTGGACTGCGACATTCACCGCCAGGACCACTGCTATCATCTTGAGCAGGACACAAAGATAATCTGGATCGCACCTGAAATGCACACTTGATGTTTAGCTACCATTCATTCACAAATCATTTATTCTATATCTAAGTTCTTCTACTATATGTAAAGACATACCTACTGGGTCATATCATGTCAATGGAGGGACCCATTTCTAACTATGTCCCCCACCCCCACCCCCATTTCTTGCTAAGCTCCAGCCACACTCTGCCGGTGTTGAGCATTATCGAAATCTAAATTCGCAGAATCCCTATATCAAGGTATATACAGGTTGAGCTGTTGAATATTTTGACCGAAATTTGACTAATTTAATTAGTTTCAAAATATTCAATAAAATGTGCAATTCATACACTTGACGGATTATTGCAGCTTCTTGACCGAGTATTATGTTTCAATTATGATTGTGACGTCAACCTATATGTGACATAATTGACTATGACATCAATACGTGAGCAACAGATTGGATTCATCTATTGAAGTAATGGTCCACATATGACCATCCCAAATTGGTCTATACATGTATGACTCTGTACGTAAAGAATAAACAACTGTCTATTCCATAATGTTTTGTATACATGTGCTTTATTTCTGATTCATTCATTTATTTATTTACTTATTTATTTATTTATTATTAATAATATCGTATGTTTCATTTAGAAAAAGAAGGACCACTTCTAACTTGGCCACAATGATAACTTGAGTTAGCAATCTAGTGATGTTACACAATGCTGGTGGCACTGAGATTTAGATTGATACCCACATCCTTATCCATGTTTATTGGGAGGACATGCAGGGAACCATACGCACGGAGACAGGATGAATCTTGTGTGGACCGCAATGCCAGTTTATGCTGTGATCCGCGAATAACTGGACAGCTGTCTTTTCAACGACTCTTCATTGCATGTTCAAACTCATCCTTGAAGAGTTCTGGATCACGATTGGTCCTACAAGCAACCTCTCTCTGGCTCAGTATGAGGTGTTCCAAATATTTTATCACAAATTAAGATAATTAGATGGCCACGTCCCATGTATTGAGCGCTTTAGTCTTTCTGCATATCACACATCATGTGTGGCAGTAACTCACTAAAAAATTGACAAATGGTTCTGAACGAATCGTACTGATTAAGGCACTATTAGTTCCAATGGGAAAGTTTACGTGTACAGAAATTAGGATCGACTGACCTAGTTCCTATCTACCAGATTGTTTATACATCTACCTACAGATAATCACCCAGCAATTTAGAAATCAAAAGCACTGAATATGACGAAACAGCACAGCAAAGTAATATCTTGCCTTATTGGCATCAATACTGAATAGTTTCCAATGTGATAATTCTGGTCCTCGTGACAGAATCATTTGATTTTTCACAATGAGCATATTGGATGCCAATATGAACATATTGGTCAGGTTTGCTGTCTGTCTTACAACAAATAACAAAACATGCCAACAAAACAAAATATTCGGTACATTGCATGTAAGACCCATAATAAGGAAAATTAATTAACTCTCCGGGATATAGAATTTGTTCTAGTGTAGTTTTTGTGACCATCTCGGTCACTTCTTTCATACTAACTGATGGTCACTGGTTACGAACTGACCAAAGTAATGTAGCCATTGACTGTCAGTTAGTGCTGAAGAGTGATCGAGATGGTCATGAAATCTACACTCAAATAAATTCTACATCCTGGAGAGGTAACTAATTTTCCTTATTATGAATAACCCTGCGGCTGGGGGCCAACATTTTTGGAAATATGTAATCTTAATGTAAGCGTCTGTACATAAAAACATTCTTTATAACTGATGTTATGCCAAATGGATCCCCTCACTTATGTTTTTACAATCATACCTTGTTCAAAGCGCCCTCAACAGCATGCATGTATGCAGCCAGTTGATCCTTGTCTCTGGAAAGCAAAATATGAGGCATTAAATATATCACACAAATCACTTGCTAACAAGATAAGCAAACAGAAACAATACAGCGTTTCTATATTCAACACACATTTTCTTACTCATAAATATGCTTGCACGATTCCGTAATTAAATTGAAAATCGCGATTATGTTTTAAATTGTGAATTAAAAATCAAATCAAATAATCGCGAATAATTTCTATTGCATAATATACTTGAAAACCTACCTTTTAATTACTCTTTAATTCGATCGGTCATGAAAATTGACATTTTGCTCAGTGCAGGGCAAGAGAAGAGTATTTTTGAAAATGCATCACTGGAATAACTGACTCGAGAATCGAGCCAGGAATTTCAGTGATACATTTTCAAAAATAATCTTCTCTTGACCTGGAAATGAACTTTTGTAACCACCATTGCAGATTTCATCATTGATACTCTTTTGTTGTTATGTCTTGGGTAATTTGTATCCAAGCCGATTGATCGAGTAATCACGCTTATTTTTAAATAATCGATCATGAACATGCAAAACAATAATCGCACAAGCCTACTCGTGACAAATTTGTCTTATCTGTTTTGTCGGATTGAAAGAATTACTCATGTATGAATAAGATTCACGCTTCACTTATTTTATCATTAATATTTGTGCATTAGTCAAACCTTTGAGAAAAACATTTCTAAGTGAATGCTCAATGATCAGATCTGTCACTCCAGTATTTGATATCATAAACAAGTACATCACTAGTTTGCTGTTGTCACAATAATAATGACGTTGCGTTGTGATGAAAATCGAAGTCTGTCAGAAATTGTATGAATTGCATGTCTTTGATGAATTTACAATTTAATAAACACTCTGTTGAAATTTTTGAATCTAATTTGACTGGGGGTTCCCAGTCAAGTTAGATGCAAAATATACAAGAACTTACATTTATAGTTACCTTGATTAAGATTAAGATTCTGGGAATTCAGGTGTCAAAGTTTTGTAAAAAAGTGGGTGGAGCTTAGCTATAAAGGGTGGGGCATATCTAGAAATCGATCCATCTATTAATTTTTTGTTATTCTTTGATCTTGCTAACATTTTACAAATAAGTACCATACTCAAAATCTGTGCCAGATTGCATTCGATACAAATATTTGAATGCAAACAGCCGTATGTAAATAAGAATGCTTCAGTATTAGGAACAAAGCTTCAGCAAAATTATATATCTTGTCAGCCTTCATCATAGTCAATAAGGTCCAGTTCAAAGTTTGTACAAAGTGAATAATAACATTGACCGTTGACCTAATGCGCTAAGGTGCTCCATCCTCTGACCATGAGAAATATCGAATTTCATTGCAGCAAGTATTACACTTATGAAGTATATGTCACGATCAGGCCTGCACAAATTACAATTTTGCATAACCCACAAATGGTTTATGTTAATTTTTGTCAGCCAACCTAGTTAGTTCTGGTCTTTGGAAGAAATTACGTTTTTATATTTTATAGATCTATGCTTTGTATTTTCATGTTATATAGCTGCATTAATTTGTGTTAAACATCTATTTCAGTGTTGTCATTGTGTTTCTTTCTTAACCCATACTACTCTGATGTCAAAATTTTAAAATTTCAAATTAAATTAAATGATGTACTGGTGCTCATTTTTCGACAAATTTGATGGATGATGTTACTGTCATAGACAGCAACGTCGTCCACCAAAATTGTCGGAAAATGTACACCAGTTTCTTTGCTATTGACACAGTAAAAGATAGAAAATTGACATCAGAGTGGTACATTGTGTAAGGGTTAATTATCCACCTGCTTTCCTGTATGGTTGCCTTCAAGATTCCATTGATGAAACCAGAAGGGTTAATAAATCAAATTTTTCATTCTCAATCAACATTTGTGGAAGCATGGGGTGCATTAAATCACTTGGTTGTTACTTGTTTAAAAAAAAATGAACATGTAATATAATTATAAATAAAATGTACTGGTCAGAATGAATGGGCCTTTCCAGTTTTAGCCATGCCCTGCTCATCTCTAGATAAGCTCCACCCATACCTCGCTCGTATTGGGATTGATCGATACATGAACTCCCTGACTATCAGTTTCCAGAAAACTATACAGGTTAGCTGTTGAATATTCAACTATGGCAGTAACAGCGCCCAGTCAAATTAGTTTCAAAACATTAAACAATGTTTATTAAATAGTAAAGACATACAATTCGTACATGTCAGACTATTAAGCGTTTAAGACAGACTAAATCAAGTCATTCATGGTGTAATTGAGTATGATGTCATCCTAAATGTCATGTAGTTGATTATGACATCATATGATGGATGGATAAACTGGAAAGGTCCATTGCAGTGAGTGTTTTATATTTCCCCACATAATGTCATGTGTCTGATACAACATGACATTTCAAATCTGAAAGCAGTTTAATGAGTCATTATAATATTGATCATTGAGGGAGATAACAGCGGACCTACTTTAGAAAGAAATGAATCAAAATGTCCATTTTAGAGACAAATACTATTTTGAAAAAATTATTAACGACATGATCTTTGGTAATTTTTAAAAATCTTTGTTTCCCTATTGACTCTATGTAACGTTTACGTCTATACTCACTCTGAAGATGCTCCCACGCTTTGCCATACTTTTCTGAATTCACATTGTAGATTATATATACACCTGTGCAAAAGTTAAGCACCACCCTATTTTTACGCACATGCGAGGGTATATTCATGTGCTATGAAGAAAGCAATAGCATAAACATGTATGTACCCATCCATCTTAGTGCAAGAGGTAATAATGCAACTAGAGGAATGCTGATTATGATGGTGGGGAAACACTGTATGTTTTTGTTTGAACTTGAAAACGAGGCCTGAATATGGTTACGTTGACACAACTGACAACTATTGCCCTACAGTTGACACACGTGGCTAGATTGTCATTAATGGTGTCTGAAAACGAAGTTTAACATCTGTGCACGAGTTTGAGACTGTCATTATTAATACCGGGTATATCCACCTTGTGCCTGGATGACGGCCTGGACACGACGTCTCATGCTGGTCACCAACCGACTGATACGCCATTGTGGTATTCGTTGCCATTCAAGATGGAGTGCGTCTGTTAATTCCTGTAGGTTCTGCACAGGAGGATCCCTCCTTCTCACCATGTTTCCCAGAATGTCCCAGATATGCTCAATAGGGTTCATGTCAGGGCTCCTTGCTGGCCATGGTAGGGTTTCGATGGCATTCTGGCGGAGGTATTCATGCACAGCTCTAGCACGATGTGGTCGGGCGTTGTCATTCATGAATATAGGGTGGGTTCCAGGTGCATGATTTACAAAATGAGGGACCACAACTCTATCCAGTATGGAATCTTGATATCTTTGTCCATTTAGTGTTCCAGGTACAGTCAACAGATCCAGCTTACAATCAAATGAGATGCACCCCCATATCATAACGGAACCTCCACCAAATGGAACTTCTTCCATGATGTTACGTTGGTCGTACGCCGTGCGTCTGGACCTCCATACACGAGTTCGACCATCTGTGGCATGAAGTAGGAACCGACTTTCATCGGACCAGTGTACCCGTCTCCAGGATCTCACGTTCCAGTGTCTTCTTTCGTTGCACCACCTCAGACGCTCCTCTTTGTGGTGTGCAGTGAGGAGAGGACGTCTGACAGGTCTCCTAGCTTTCATGCCAGCAGCATACAGTCTCCTTTTGACGGTAGACATTGACACTCTATTGCGCATTTCCCATTGCTGGCTGAGCACTCTGCTGTTGGTGAATGGAGATCTCCTAACAAGGCGTACTAGGGCTCGATCATCACGGGCAGTAGTCTTCTTCGGTCTTCCAGATCTAGGCCTGTCCTTCACCTCGTTAGTTTGCCCATGTTTTGCAATCAAACGACTGATTACAGTATAGTTAATGTTCAGCTGTCTGCCAATCTCTCTGCATGACATACCAGTGGTATGCATGCCTATGATTTGCCATTTCACACGATCACTTAACCTTCGTCTTGCCATAGCGGTTCACAATCAAGAGCTAATTCTCTCTGTACAAATAAACCACGGTCATGAACACAAAATTCCTAATCTTGTCGCCTAAATCTGTATGTAATGTTCTACACCTCAAACTGGACTTTTACATAACTGAACACGTGTGCTGTTTCCCGCCATGCACGGACATCAAGCGGCGTGAAGTCATGCATGCATGTGCATTTCGTACTTGGAATTATGTCAGCTAACGCGGGGACAAAAAGTATGGCAGCCTAGTTGTACCATCATGTTTCTACGTTCTATTGTTTTTGCTGGTGCTTAACTTTTGCACAGGTGTATAGTTTGACAAATTCATCAACATCGTACATAAATTGATTTGCCACAGGCCTATTCTTGAAAGTTTTGACAGTTAGAGAAATGCAGTTTTTCAGTAAAATGATCTACATACAACGTTGATTATGATTGGTTAGCTGGACCACGATAAACCAATCAGAATCCATTTTAGTAATTTACCGATGCGATCTAGCACGAAATTTATCATATTCATGGCTTTAAAACTATGTTATATGACAACAAAGTGACGGAACTAGAATAGAGTATGGTACGGTAGATCTGGCCAGACATGATGGGTACGTGTTGAGAACGTATTCCATGTTGATAGGAATTACCATTATAATACAAGGAAGTAGTTGGAATTTCGGAATTGTCTTCTATTTCTGGTGTGAAAGGAATTCGGGTTACATTAAGTGTCAGTTGCGCAACCTATGCATGAACGAAATTATCATTTGCGCAATGGATGAATCCAGTTTTAGCTAGGCCCCGCTCATCTCTAGCTAAGTTCCACCCATGCTTTGCTCATGTTGGGATCAATCGATACCTGCACTCTCTCAATCTGAATTTCCAGAAAACTATACAGGTAAGTCGTTGAATTTTTTTATACTAGTTCAACAGCCCCCAGTCAAATTAGTTTCAAAATATTCAATAGAATGTTTATTAAATAGTAGACATACAATTCGCAAAACTTGTCAGACTATTAAGTATTTATAAAATTTATCAAATTGTGACAGACTATATCGCTTCATTCATGACGTAACTGATTGTGACATCAGCCTACATGTGACATAGTTGACTGACTGAGAATCAAAAAAGCATCTGCTTTTGTTTCTATACAAGAATTGTTAATACTTACCAGATGTACTATTATGATAATGTCTATTATCTAGTCTAGCTCAAAATAAACAATTAAAACTCTGCACTCTCCATGGTCATGCCCATACTGTGTCCGGGAATTACGATAGCCTCCAGGTACCGAGTCAATTCCCAACAACAGTCAGATTCGTCATATAATTGTCTTGAAAAACAGTGAAAGCAGTTCAGCCTCACCTCAGCGGGGTGGCGCAGGCATGCCATAGTACATCTGGTAAGTATTAACAATTCTCATAGAAACAAAAGCGGATGCTTTTTTTATTCTACTTCAAATAATACTTACCAGATGTACTATTATGGTAAACTCCGGATTTCGACAGACAAGAAACTGTTGGAGGTGAGGCTCGAAACAGATCTCATCTACCATCTGACAGAGAAGGTTGTGAAGAGACTGGAACCCCAGCATATGCTTGGGTCCGACCATCTGGCTCATAGTGCTAAACTTCCATGATCTAGACCGCACTACCCCACACCCCCATTTGTCTGCGCAAATTCCAGAGGGCTGTCAAAAGTGCACCAGACTCGTATCAGCCCCAAGTCTCAGCTTAGGCAGTCCAGGAGGGTGCAAAGAAGCTACTACAACTTCTAATTTTGAAAAAAACTATCAGTATATCGATTAGATTTTCAAATTTGAATGAGTCTATTGTCTGTTGCAATGAATAAGATACTCTTGAACCAGACTTTTTACTTAATATTAGTCACTTAAACTAAGAAAACACTCACTATTCTGAGTGCTTGGTCTTTCTTGATCATTGCAGGAGCCCAATCCACGGTCGTTCACAGATCATGTGCATCACCAGTGTTAGTCCCTGTGGAAGACCCTACAATGTATGCGTAAACAGTGGTCGGATGTGGATTTAAGTTAGATTCGATAAATTGGCGACGGCTACCAGATTAAGTGCGCTGGAAATATCGCGAAGGTAGAAATCAGTAAATGACGACTCGGCATGCCATGTGCTACAGACATCACCTCTAAAGAGACACCCGTATAAAGGGCTGCTGCTGCTGCTAGTGCTCGGACTTGATGGGCATTCACACGATCAATCTGCTTTCCTGTTGCGATTTATGTGACATCTGAATAGCATCGGCTATCCAACGAGAAATGGTGTCTTTCGAGGCATGAAGATGAGGAGCTTTGAGACATAACCACAGAGATTTCGGGTCATCTCTCCACTCCTCAGTATGTTTCTTATACATCTTCAGACATCTGACAGGACACCAAGCAGAAGAGCTTGGGTCATGCCTCATTAAACATGGCAAATTGATCGGCTGTCCTGGATATTTAAGTGACTGATTCTTTGCCAGGAAACAAAGATGTGGTAATAGTCTTAAACCTTCACCCATAACGACAAAACGATTTTTTGTTCAGCAGAAAGCCCATGAATTTCACTTCTCCTTCTCGCCGATGCAACCAAGAAAACTGACTTAATAGTTAACGGATTAATATCTATAGATCTAATTGGTTCAAAGGGAGCATGCCCTAAAACCTGTAGAACAAGAGATAGATTCCATGCTGGGATAGGAATTGGGTGTCTAGGTCACAGATTGCTCATTCCTTTAATAACTTCGTTCAAAGTGTCGATCTCCACTTCTACAGCGGCCAGACTGGGAACGACTGAAGCTAATGCAGACTTATATGCTGCTAGGGTTGAAGGTACAAGTTTGTCAACCTCGTATAGATGACAGATAAAACCTGCTATGTGTTGAACAGATGCAGAAAAGGGATTAATATCTCTTCCCTTACACCACTCTGCAAATTTGTTGATTCTATAATTATATCTTCTGGTGGTTGACCCCTTCTGGCTGAAGCGACAAACTTCGCTGCTTGCTCAGAAAAGCCACCCTCAATTGCTCGCTGCTTGATAACATCCATGCAGTCAAATGGAACATCTCCGGTCTATCGTGGTGCTACAGACCTTTGTTCTGAACAATCAGATCCCTTCTGTCTGGAAGACGGATTGGATTGCAGACCAGAAGGTCCAGCAGATCCATAAACCATGATCATGCTGGCCAATTAGGGGCGATCAGTAGTACTTCGCATATGTCCTCTCTTATCTTTGCCAGAACCCATGGAATAAGAATTGCTAGAGGATACGCGTATGCGTACATTCCTTTCCAACTTACCGCCAGTGCGTCTACTGCTACTAGAGCTAGTGGGTCAGGGATCGGTGACACATATGTGACCATCTTTGCGTTTCCCTTCATCGCAAAAAGATCCACATTTGGCTTGCCCCAATGTTTGAATACAACCACCGCTACCGACTGGTTGAGCTGCCATTCCATCGGACGACAAACCGTCCTTCGACTGAGTGCATCCGCTAGGATGTTCAATCTTCCTGGAATGTGTGCTGCCCGAAGAATAACATTTCTCTCTTGGCAACACACCAGAAGGTCCCATATCATCATACACAACTCTGGTGATCTCGTCCCTGTCCTCAGATTAAGTTCTTGAATTTCCGAAGTGCTAATGCCACCACTAATAATTCGAGAACATTTATATGTTTCTGCGCATTGGTCCGATCCCATTCCCCTGACAGATCATCCAACACAGCTCCCCAACCCATCGTCGACGTATCTGTGAAGATGGACATCTGCGGTTGAGGAAGTTGTAGAGGAACACCTCGCAGGAGATTCTGTTCTGATAACCACCACTGAAGATGGAATATCAATGGTTCCTTTACTGGAATCCTCAGAGATAACGGATCTGTTCTCTGAGACCAGAATGACATCAAGTACATCTGAATCAGCCACCGCCTGAGTGTCGCATACGGTACCATCTTCTCCAGAGATACTAGTAAACCCAGTATTCTGAGAAATTGATGCGCCGTCAGATAGGCTCCTAGAGAAATTAACCCCAGAACTGAAATCAAACTCTTGACTCTGCTCTCCGCCGGAAAAGCCACACCGTCCATGAGATTGAAAAGAATTTCCAGATACACAAACACCTAGGATGGAGTCAATTCTGATTTCTCTAGATTCACAATCCATCCTAGGTCCTTTAGTAAGGCCAGAACTACCTGAAGATTCCCCGCCTTCAGCAGCCACTCGTCTATGTAAGTATGAACAGCTATGTTTCTTCTGCAAAGATAAGAAGTCATGGTAAGAACCACTTTAATGAAGACCCTCGGGGCTGCGGTCAGACAGAACGGTAACGTATTGAACTCCCAGACATTGTCCTGGAACGCAAAGGGAAGGTATTTCTGAAAAGGAATTGACACTGGAATATGAAATATGCATCCTTCAGATCTATCGATACTGTCCACATGCTTTTTCTCAGCCCTGTCATATCCGCTGCCAGTCTCCAGCTGAAATTTTGGTGAAAGAATGAATTTGTTCAGCGGTTTGAGGTTGAGAATCGGTCTCCAACCTCTGGTGCATTTCGGAACGAGGAAAATTATCGAATAGAAGCCCAGGGAGAACTGATTGCGGACTAAATTAATCGCATTTTTTCATTGAAGATCTTTGATTTCTGAGCAAATGACATCTAGACAATCGGATTCCCTTGGAATGGGATTCCATACGGGAGTCAATGTTAATGGAACTAACGATTGACAGATGAGCCAGTCCGGTTCGTAGCCATTTCTTAGCCAATGACAGAGTAAACAATCTTGCATGACCTGTTCCCAGTGGTTTGAGAACAGCTGAAGTCTGCCTCCGACGGAAGGAATCTGCACCCAGCTCATGGTCGATGTTGCACGACAAGACGTTAATTCGTTTTGGTGAAGATCCTTGACTCCTTGCATTCCTGGCGCCACCGGTACAGGTCTCCCAGAAGCCCATCAGGACTGTCCCCCATGGCTACCTCGCTGCTTCTTGGAATATGATGGCCCCGGAACCGCCACTACGGCTCTTCTTGTGGCCTTACAGTAGCCGCCGAGTCCCAAGCCGCCACCCTTCCTGTCATCTTCATACAGCCTCTTATTAGAAGACCTGTATGATGACAAATGGCCATGTCCCTGAGAACCGGATGCCCGATGGGCATCACGGCCTGACGGACAGAAGGGCGATCTTTGTCGCTGCCTCTGCTGCTCCTGATGGTGCTGCTTATAGGACTACTGCGGCTGAGTCCTTTCGTCGACTTTCATGACTTGCAATCTACTCTGCAACCATGGATGCAATCTTGGAGAGAGCTTGTCTTGCCGAGCCGCCAAACAAGCGCGGACCAATGAAGGGCGTAGAAGACAAAGCAGCCCTCATCTCTGGTCCTGGTTCTACACAATCGAGAACCATTCTCCGCTCCACCAATGATCTGGTGATCAACCAGGCCAGGCAATCTTGGGATATGTGCATGGCGTCCTGGATAACTTCGGGAGAATCCTCTGGCACTTCCCGACATTCCGCCACGCAGGTCAGCATCCCCTGCAGGATGGTACAACCATGCGAGAGAGCAGCTATAGCCGCTCTCGCCGTAGCCGCTCTCGCCGCATCCTCAATAAGCATTAGCTCATTGAAGGCATCTTTAGTAGTTTGAGAAACAAAGGGTCGAGAACGACCCTTGGATTTCTCCGCTAATGGCCTATTTAGTGCTTCACGTTCTCCGACTGAAAGCTGAGGAACACAGGCATACTGATGATAGGCCTGCTCTGGAAAACGGACCCTATTCCTTATCCCCTTAGGGGCCTTGGGTAATGTGTACTCTGGCTGAACCAAATGGTACGCTGCGACTTCCAACATGTCAGAAGTCTGAGTATCCAATGGTAGTTGGCATGGCTGAAGAGCCACTTGAGAGAGCGCTAGCCGGACGCTCTGACATCCGCTCCATTGCCGGATCGCGCCGAGACCCTTGGTCAGACGTCAACCTGAGACGGTCGGACATACAGTCAAGGACCTGCACCCATTCAGCCTCGGTGCAGAATGATGATTCATCCATTAAAGGACTACCATTCTCATCCTCCTTCTCACCCTTAGATGAGAAGGCCACCGACGATCCATGCTGAGAGCTACGGACCAAACTTCCAATTCGAAGCGCGTCCGTGGTTCGACTACTTGCGGCTCCAGTATCTAGCGAATCACCAGCTACGGAATCACTGCAATCCATAGGCTCCAGCACTGGAGCCGGGACTACGGCCGCTAATTACGGCAGGACATGGGACTGAGAGCAGCCGCCATACCCGGATCCGCGATGCCGATGGGAACCGTAAGACGGCTGTGACGACAGTCTGGATAGAGTGAACTCCATGTGGAAGATGCCTGATGGAACGTCGACATTCCCCACCCAGCTGACAGATTCGAACAAAACCTTGGGTGACCCACGGAAAATACCGGAGTCCATCACTTGTGAAAGCTCTGGCATGCCAGTCTTCCATCAGGAGAAGATCCTCTTCCTCCGCCGTCGGCTCTTGAGCCGGTGTGAGAGAAAGGTCAGGTGCATGTTTCTCCGCAGAACTGGCCGGACCACCGATAGATTGTCTTGCACCAGGCTGCATCGACGGAATCGTGGACTGAAATGACTCGAACATCGCCTTGAATTGGGCCACCCAAACACCCAAGGCCGAGTCCATCCGCTCATTCATGTGCTCCTCCAAACCTTTAAGGGAAACCTGATCCATCTTGGCCGCCTTGTCCTTCACGATGCTCTCCACACGTGCACGCCGATTGCGATCAAACTCCGCCACTAAGTCCGATGACCACCTTACGCATACATCGCAAGGACTTCCAGCCTTGCACTTGGCACAAGCGACACAGTGGTGCCCCGCGAACTTCCGCTTCATGAAGCGACTACAGCGAGAGCACAAGGTATCCGGAGGGGCCTTGCCCTGCCCCTTCACTTTCTGTGAACACAGAATAAGACTTAAAACACTGCACATGATAAGATGATGATGAGCAACACGCACAATTTACTTGATTGTAATCTTTAAATTACGTAAAAACATTAACTTTCTCTTGGATTAATGATAATCAAGTTTTAGGCAGGAAATATTTGAAAATTTTTAGAGTGAAAATTTTATAAACACAACTTGGAAATTAACTAACGTTAAAAGAACCAAGAAATTAAGACCGATCGCTACAAACACCCTTGACAATGAAGTGAGAGATAATGATCGCCTTAAAACTGAGTGCATAGACACACCAAGCCAAAACAAAATGATAATCATGGGCGCCGCCATCTGGGCTAAGGGCGCATCCATCTTGGAAGGAACCGAGTCGCAAGAGAAATTAACTGAGTACCCGGATAAGATTAAAAAGTTAACAGTACTGGAGCGACTCCAACAATGGCTACCATTTTAAAACAATGTGCAAATTTAAGGAAATTCCAAAAAGTCATTATGGCACGAATGTATAAATTCTAGATGCCCCTGCGATGATTTCCCTTTTCCTTCCATTACACCAGCGATTAGAACTTGCTCATCGCAAAAATTCAGCTGATTTTCAGACCTGGAGGCTATGGTAATTCCCGGACACAGTATGGGCAGGACCATGGCGAGTGCAGAGTTTTAATTGTGTATTTTGAGCTAGACTAGAATATAGACATTATCATAATAGTACATCTGCTAAGTATTATTCGAAGTAGAAATTGGATTCCTCCATTTGTGTAGATCTGAAAATGTATAGCTCAACAAAATTATTCAATCCCTGCTAGCCAATGCAAACACCTACTTATACTATGGCTCATACTTTTCCGGCAAGACAACCAGGACAGGCAAGACAGCCATCAACATATTTCTTGCAGCTGAATGATAACAGCAGCCTCTGATCATTGGTTTAAATAAAGATTATTTGCACAGATACATTTACTGCAGAGGTATTACCTAGCAGCTGTCCTCGAGGCCTGATTAGATGCACAGATATATTTACTGTAAAAGTATTAGCTAGCAGCTGTCCTCAGGGCATGATTAGATCAACAGAAGATATATTTACTGCAAAAGGTCTTACCTAGCAGCTGTCCTCAGGGCATGTTCCGCATCTTTTAATTTTTCCTTAAGGCTGACTTTCTCCTTTTCTAGCTGGCTAAGCTTCTTATCCATCTGTCGCAGGGAGTGTTCTTTATATCGAGTTTCCATCTTCGCATCTGATAAATTCTGAAATGGAAATCTATACGGCTCACATACACAAGGGCAGATAACCATCAAACGGTACCATCTACACGCAACGGGAGTTTTGGTTTCTGAAGCTCTACTGAACTCACTGACTCTTCAACCTTCAAATTGGTCAAGAAAATTTCAAATTTGTTCATCGTAAGAAATGTAAAAATGGTTCACTGTCGTTTCAGCTATGACTCTCAAGTTGGCCAAATGGCTTCTGCAGTGGTCTTGAGAAATGTCAATTTGCATAACAACACATTATTTTGGAAAATTTATCACAGGAATGACTGGCTTGGTTACGGAGTCGGTCATACCAGTGGTAAATTTTCAAAAATAGTTTTCTCTTGGTCTGCAAGTGGACATTCAGTAAGTTAAAGTTTAAAATTTTCTTGAACAATCTTGACCATTAAATGGATAAACACAGTACTACTTCAATATATGAGAAAGACACATATGTAATGAATGCTACTTTCACCAAACCTAAGGTATCATATCAAACAAGAGGCAAATCAACAGTAATACATTCTTGAGAGTACAAAGTCTCATTTGCCTGCTGGTCTACTGCATGGCCATTTTCAAATCTTTAAAGATTTGTCAAGAAAGACAAAAATTTATGTTTAGTAGTTGTTCATTTGTTGGCCAAAAACGTTTTTGAAAATTACCAAAATACTCTTCTCTTGGCCTGTATGTAGACATTGCTCAAGAACACTGTAAAGACCGGTTGTGACCAGCTTGACCATTAACCCGTACCACTCTGATGTCAAAATTTAATATTTTCAAATAAAACTAAAAGATGAACCAGTGTTTATTTTTCAACAAAATTGTTGAAACATGTACACTAGTTTCTTTGATATTGACACAGTAAAAGATAGACTTTTGACAGCAGAGGGGTGGGTAAGAGTTAAAAATTAAGATGCCAAGTAATAATTTAGCTGGCCACAGATACAGAGTAACTTTTAACGTTCTACAGATACATATTCCCATTATTAATTAATATCCTGTGTACCTGTGTAGTTTGTTCTAATCTGCTGTCTCTGTGTATGTCGTGCGATGCCTGAGCATTTATCTGTGAAGACAGTTCATCCATACGCTGATTCTGTTCATAGAGTAACACTTGAGCTTGTTTTTCACGACTAAGCGCATGATTCAATTCCTCACAGACACTGTCGTATTGGTGTACAGACACTGTTGCACCATCAGCAGCCTGTAGGTGATTGAACATGTGCAGGAGATATAACACCATAATATATAATTGGGAACATTATTCAATCGAGGGATACATTTCTAACTATGCCATACCCACTTATAACTAAGCTCCACCCATGTTTTTATGTTCGTCAATTTACATATTTTGAACCCTGAATTCCCAGAATCCAAATAATTCCAGTACAGGTAAAGCTTTTGAATATTTTTGAAAATAACTTGACTTGGGGCTGTTGCTGCCTGTGGCTGGTCAGGTCTTGATGAAGCGAATTTATGTGCAAAAGCCGGTTGAACAAGACAAAACTTGTACAAGCTAGGATCTGGAATGTTTCACAACTTTAATGGATGGGTGTGCTTCTAAATCCCATTGGCTCCGTTACGAGGGAAATAATTATCGCTAGAATACCGCTATCAAGTTTTATCAAGACCCATTGGTCAATAATGGAGCAGAGATTTAAAAATTTACGGGTGGGTCACCCGTATAAAATCCACTAGGGGAGTGAATCGAAAATTGGGCTCCGTAGTGGTCCATAGATTACCATTCTCAATTATTATCAAGATCCGTTCATCCTTAATGGAAGAATAGCTATTTAAACATTTACGGGTGGGACAGCCTACTAAAAGTCATCAGGCCAGTGAATCGAAAAAATGGCCCCACAATGATATCAAGAGTTACCAACAGAATAAATGAAATCTAGGATTTCTTTTTTCACAAGAGAGTTGATACTTACCTCCCTAATACTTTTGATATTGCTAAATATTGGCGTTCACTCAATAAACACTCAGATTAAAAACAGTTAGGTGCCCCTACTGGGCAGGTAGACAGAGGGTAGTCCGGCGGATGCCAGCCCCACCACCGCGCATGCGCCGACTACTACTTCCTCTGACTAATTTATTGGCTGACACACATGCAACTAATAAGAGCCTGAAGACCGAGCCTCTGTGGGGTGGAGAGGCCGGGTCCGTATCTAGGGAGGTAAGTATCAACTCTCTCGTGAAAAAAGAAATCATAGATTTCGTTTATTTCACATCAAGAGTATACTTACCTCCCTAATACTTTTGCTATTGCCAGAATTCGACAGGGAATTCGGCGGGAGGGAGGCGAGGTCAAAAGACCAGCTCTTCCCTATGCGCTTTCACGCGTTCAAGGCACTTAAACGTCTGAAACTGTGTGAAAACACACTCAGGATTTGAAGAAACATCGGCTAACACCAACCGATGGATGAGATGACCGATGTCATATGCGCTCCCCCTCCCCCCCCCCTCCTTCCTGGGAGGAAGACTAGCATGACCTCAATGTCCTATACGCTCTCTAGGTACCAGTGCCATGTACTATAGGACAGAGACGAAAAGGCTCCATTTTCGTATACTCTCAATGATGAACCACATCAAAAACACAAACCATCACCATATTAATAAAAACAGGTAACGTGACAATACAATCAACAATGAACAACACATGAACAAGACTGACCTTGTTGAACTTGGCAGCTGTCATCCTCTTCCCAGTGGAGAAGACCGATGCAGTCCCAAAAAGTGGATGTTTCCATTGATTAATTGTGAAGTATATAAGCAATGAGGAAACCCTCCTCAAAAACATATAAGCGATTATTTTTTCAAAATCGACAAGGCGAGAGGATTCGAGGTGTCACGGAGATAATGGTCTGTAAAACTTGACTCACAGTGCCACTGAGCCACGGACATAATGTCATCCACAGGGACCCCATTAAATAGGGCAGTGGAAGTCACTACGCCGCGGACACTGTCAGCCTTGGCTATGTCAACCTGCTTACCAGTGGCGGATTTGTGACAAAATTGGATACACTCTACAATCCACCTGGAAATGGTGTCCTTAGACGCCCTGCCATGGGGTTCAATATATGACAACCATAACGCTGACTGATCGGTCCGCCACTCCGAAGTACGCTGTTTGTACCGAAGTAGCGCCCGAACGGGACACCATGCTTTAGAATTAGGATCATATCTAGTTAAAGCAGGCAAAAAAATAGGTTGACCTGGATATTTCAAAGACTGATTTTTAGCTGAGAAGTTAATCCTAGGTAGTAACTTAAGGCCTTCCCCTGTAACCACAAAACGGTCATCCTCGGCTGATAAGGTATGAATCTCACTCCTACGCCTAGCCGAGGCCGCAGCAATTAAAAATACAGTTTTAAGAGTTAACATTTTCATAGAAATGGAACTAAGTGGTTCAAAAGGCTTATCTCCTAGTACTTGAAGCACTAGCGATAAACTCCAAGACGGAATCACCGGGGAATTCCTTGGTCTTAGATTGCCCATGCCTTTAATTAATACATTTAATGTACTTACTTCATCACTCCCCCTATTAGCCAAGCAAGGGATAACTGTCTTTAAAGCTGATTTATAACCAGCAATAGAGTTAGGCTTGAGGCTATAGGCATCATACATGTGACAGAGGAAATCAGCTACTACCTGAATAGATGAATCCATTGGATTAATACATCTTTTTGAGCACCATTCTGCAAATCTGTTGATTTTATAGTTATATGCTCTGGAGGTTGACCCCCTCCTGGCTATGGCCATAAACATGGCTGCTTGCTCAGAAAATCCCTCCTTAATTCTAGATTCCTTGACAACATCCACGCAGTCAATCTGAACATTGATGGATTGTTGTGAAGGGCCTTGCCCTGGAAGATAATGTCTTCCATCAGAGGTAGAGGAACCGGATTGCAGACCAGAAGGTCCAGCAGATCCGTATACCATGATTGGCTTGGCCAATTCGGGGCGATCAGAAGCACTTGGCATTCCTCCTGTCTGATTTTCTGAAGAATTTTTGGAATCAGGATTGCTGGAGGGAATGCGTATGCATACATTCTCCCCCAGCTGATAGCTAACGCATCTGTTGCGAAAGCGCTTGGATCTGGAATCGGAGAGACGTACGTCGTCATCTTCGCATTCTTCTTCGTTGCGAACAAATCGATGTTGGGTTTCCCCCAATGGTCGAACAGACGATCCGCCACACATTGATTTAGTTGCCATTCTGTCGGTAAAACACTCATCCTTCGGCTCAATGAGTCTGCTAGCAGATTCAACCTTCCCGGAATATGAACTGCTTTCAAGGTAATCCTGTGATCCAGGCACCAACAAAGCAGTCTCCATGTCATCATACAGAGACTGGGCGACTTCGTTCCGCCTTGGCGGTTTATGTAAGTCACAACTGTTGAGTTGTCTGAACGAATAAGAACAATCTTGCCCTGAACTTTCTGTAAGAAATGTTCCAGGCCCAGGACTACTGCTCTTAGCTCGAGTAGATTGATATGTTCTTTTGACTGTTCCAGATTCCAAAGCCCTGATATTGTGGATTCTTCCAGGCAAGCTCCCCACCCCTCCATCGATGCATCTGTATACACAGTCACCTGAGGGTGGGGAGGGGTTAGCATAACCCCCACCAAGAGATTCTCCGTGTTCAACCACCATTGCAGGTGGTGAATCAGAGGCGCCAACACTGACACGTTCGAGTCCAGCGAACCTGTACTCTGGGTCCATTGTGTCATGAGAAATAACTGGATCGGCCGCCTGCGTAAGGCGGCCTGAGGAATGACTGGTTCCAATGAAACCATCAACCCCAGCATTCTCAAGTAAACCCGTGCCAGGACATGACGACTGTCGCACACTGACTGAATTACTGAGATGAGTTTCTGAACTCTCTCCTGAGTAGGATAAACATATCCTGTCTCTAGATCGAAGAACATCCCCAGGTAAACAAACTTCTGGGATGGAGTCAGCTCTGATTTTTGGAAATTGATTATCCAGCCCAAGTCTGTGAGAGTCTTCAAAACAATCTCCAGATTGGCCGATAAACTTTCCTGGGTGTGTGCTTTTAACAGCCAGTCGTCTATGTACGTGTGGACTGCTATGCTTCTCCTGCAGCGGTATGCGGAGATCGCAAGAACCACACGGGTGAAAACCCGAGGAGCCGTGGAAATTCCGAAGGGTAACACCCTGAATTCCCACTGTCTGCCCTGGAATGCAAATCTCAGGAAGCGACGGAAACTCCTGGCTATGGGGATGTGGAAATAAGCATCCTTCAAATCTATCGAGGCTGTCCACATTCCCCTCTCTAACCCCGCCAACACCGAGCGCACAGTCTCCATCTTGAAACTGGGCGTCTCTATGAACTTGTTCAATGGCTTGAGGTTGAGAATTGGTCTCCACCCTCCGGTGTTTTTTGTTACTAAGAACACAGTTGAATAGAAGCCCGGACACCCTTGTGCCGGCTGAATAGCTCCTTTTGGTATGAGGGAAGTTATCGCCTCCTCGATACACAACCTTTGATCTGGATCCCTCGGATTCGGAGTCCAGATCGGCACGAGAGACAGTCGCGACGGTGGGCCTGTCATCCAATCGGGATGATACCCGACTGAAAGCCATCGCAAGACTAAACGGTCCTGAGTCAACCGTTCCCACTCTTGCATGTGGGCGGCCAGCCGGCCTCCCACCGGTCCACCTAGGTAGAGAGGTGGACATAAGGAGTGCAAGAGTGGCACTGTCTCCTCCGCCAGAAACACCAGAGTGGTTCTCACCGTGGCAATCGGCCCATCAGGCACGATTACCACGACCAGATCCCCGCGCGCCACGCCCAGCACCACGCGCACCGAGGTGCGCCGGTGGCTGCCTGGCTGGCTGCGCCTGGGGAGCCTGCGCCCCCCTCACTGCTGGCCGAAGCGCACGCGGCCTAGGCTGACGCTGCGATGGCGGGTGGCCTCTGACTTGGCCACCTCCACCTCGAGCCTGCAGGGGACGATACGCAGGGGGTGCGGCGCGAACGCTCGCACGGCGGAGCACTTCAAACTGCTCGCGCAGCGCCCTCTGGTTATTGACCAGGGTCACCGTCTCCTGGAGGTGCCTGCATCCCTCACCTCCAAAGAGACCAGGACCTGTCATAGGCGTACGCAGTAGCCTATTGTACAGGTCCTGGGACGGGCACAGATTGTCCAAGGCAAACGTGCGTCTCGCCCGGACACTCCTGGTCACCGCCCGCGTCATGCAGTCCAGAGCCAGGTTGATACCATCCTGGATGGCTCTCTGGACTGTGGCCGGGCTCGGCTGGCGCGATACGGATGCTGTTACCACCCCTTGTAACAGCTGGGAGACGTGGGACAGAGCAGCAATCGAAGCCCTCCCACTCTCCTCCGCATCACGCAGCGCGGTATTTGCCGAACGCAACGCGTTCGAACACAGAACACCCGTGTCAGAACGGGCGCCTGGCCGCGCATCTTCACCAAAAGCTGCGCGGTCATCCACGCTCGGCTTGGGTACCACACCGTACCGCTGGTAGTCCAGGGGCACGATGCGGCAACGCCTGGCCACCTCGCGAGGGGCCTTCGCGAGACGCCCATTCGCCTTAATGGACGACTCCGCCGCCTCGAACATGTCAACGACATGTTCAGCCAGCGGCAGAGATGGCATGGCGTTAGCAGTAGCCTTACCAGCTAACCACGGCCTGTGGTCACGCTGGCTAGCCGACTGCTCCACGGGCAGATCTGGCCGAACACTTACCAGCCATTGGCAAGCGTCCGACCAATCCTCCTCCGTGGCTAGCTGCGAGCGCTCTACAAGACGGGGGCCTTCGTTTTCCTCCTGAGCGCACACAGCAGAGCTTGACGGTGGATATGCTGATACCCCTGGCAAGCCAGGGAAAGCATGCGGGCCCGAAAGAACAGACATGCTAAACTCCCTGGCTTGACCAGGAGCAGGCGCCGTGGTAGAGCGCGGGGCAGACACCGCCCCACCACGGTCCCGGCAAGCACCAGCGACACGCTCGGCAAGCCGAGGTATGCGGTAACCCTGGCCATCAGCACCGCCCAGGGCCACCTTCTGGACCGTGAATTCTACTCCTGCGTGAGTAGATCCATGGAATACGTCGCCCGTATCCCCCGCGAGGGGTGCACAGACGTCGTACTCCATGGTCACGTCCCCAGACGGTGACCCTAGCAGGAAATCCTCTTCCTCCTGGCCAGAAAGATTAGACTCCGGGTCAGCAAAGAGAGCTAACCCGGACTGGCCAGGGAAGGTGCCATAGGAGGTACTGGCACCCGCGGCGTGCGGATCCCCCTGGACTGATAAGCAGCCCGCGGGTTCCTGCGACAGCTGTCCACGGCCCCTCGGCGCGGCACCAAGCCTGCTGCCAGGGTCGAGGATCGCCCCCACTAATGGGGCCACCTCTGAATCGTCGAACAACGTAACCGACCTATGGAAAAGTGACTCAGAGGTGGGGATCACCTGCTCTGAAGCAGACGCCGAGGACAACAAAGGATCTGGTCCAGGAAGCATGCTGCGAAGCAACTCTGGGACCAAATCCTTTATCGTCCTCTTCATCTCTCCCAACATTTCGGACCGGAAGGCCTCCATATCCACCGCGGACGAAGCCTTCCTCTTACCCTTCTTACTGACACCCTCTCTCTTCTGCTTCCTCTCCTCCTCCACCACCTTGTCCTTAGCCTGTAAACACAGAAACTCAGACATTAGCTCACACCCCATTGCTTACAGACCTCACACTTAAGCAGTGGTCCACAGGGACTACAGCTAAAGCATAAGTGGGGGACGAAACGATCCTTTAGGAACCGGCCACAGGATGGACAACCAGGTCTCGGAAACAGGACACAGGATGAGGACAATGAGCAAGTTAGTCAAGGTTAGAAAAAACTCAAAACCAACTAAAGAGAGGGAAAGATCATAAAGATCAGTAACCATAAGAAAACCAGCGTTGGACAAAACTTTAAATGTAAATAAAGAGCAAGGCTGATTATGACGTCATCAATCCCATGACAGAAATTAAATCGGTCCGCAACAAGCATCTAAGTGCAAGAACGAATTGTATTCCTAACATAACGTCCTCACCTGGATATTCTGACTACACACCATCAGATACACAATGATAACAATGGTAAATACAGTCATTATTTTTTCAAATAATTAACATCACCTCATATCATTAGTTAGATACCTGATACCTGGTATAGACAAACCATCCACCTGATGCACTGTATCACTCCACCAAGACCACGCCTCTTAACTCTCTCCACCTTAGGGGAAGGAATTGGATCAAGAGGGCAAAGTGAGAAGACCTTTATACTAGGCCTCCGACTCACTGGACATAGACTTTTTGGTTAGATAACCTAACAGTATTAGTAGGAAATGGAACCAAGGTGGAGAAAAACAAACATCTGATGCTGTGATGTCCATTACATATCCTCACCTAGACCTGTGGACATAAACACAAAGAGAGATTAGTATTATATAGCACCTAGTTGAAATAAACCAACTAAACAAGGCGCTTATCACGGTAAGTGCGAGTCCCGGAAACACATTACAACGGGAAAAACTCGCTAGAATATATTTGAAATCACCTGATATAAGGATCCTGCGCCTTCCTCCGGCGAAGTAGCTCTCTCAGACATAATCCAGGTGATATACTCTCACACAACAAGACTAAATAAGCCCAGAACGAGTGAAAACTTTGCACAAGCACAAAAAGCATGTGAACCCTCTGCCAATAAATTAGCAAAGAGGAAGTAGTAGTTGGCGCATGCGCGGTGGTGGGGCTGGCATCCGCCGGACTACCCTCTGTCTACCTGCCCAGTAGGGGCACCTAACTGTTTTTAATCTGAGTGTTTATTGAGTGAACGGCAATATTTAGCAATATCAAAAGTATTAGGGAGGTAAGTATACTCTTGATGTGAAATATCCTTCTCAAGTTTTATCGAGATCGGTTCATTAATAATGGAGTAGAGATATTAAATTTCAAGGTTGGGGGTGTGGGGTGGGGTGTGTGCCCTACTAAAACCCAGTAGGATAGTGAATCGAAAATTTGGCTCCATAATGATGTCAATAGTAACCCATAGAATAACCCTCTCAAGTTTTATCAAACTACATTCATTATTTATTTATTAAAGAAAAATCCAAGAAAATTTCAATTTTCTCAAGGAAAATGTCCATTGGCAGATGAAGAGAATATTTTTTGAAAATTTACTTTGTCAATTACTGATTGCAGATGTTTTGGGCTAGCTTGTATGTATGTCTTAAGCCTTTCACCGATGAATTCCCTATATCTCATTGTCAAGGCAAACATACAGGAAAACTGTTGAATATTTTGAAATTAATTTGACTGGAAGCCATTGCTGCTTTAGGCAAGCCATTGTCTGCAATGGCTTCCAGTCAAATTAATTTCAAAATATTCAACAGATTAAGTTTTTAAAATAAGAATTTACTTTTTAAGGGATTTGTCGGTGAAAGGGTTAAGGGTTAATTTCATACTCTGTTGCTTTTCAGATCTGAGATTTCTTGTTCTAGTTCAATGAGTTGCTCTCTGCACGCATCCAGTTCATCTGACTCTCGGCCTAGTTCTTCTACCGCATTACATTTCTCAACTTCAACACTCTGCATCTTTTTCGTCATGGAAATAACATGTTTCTGGAGGGCCACATAGATATCCTTTGAATACAGAATAAAGTACATGGCTGTTGTATTATCTCTTTTCTCATAGTATTTCTTTGACAAACGCAGTCAGAATAGACAGGTCTATTGTTAGCTATTCTCCACTCATCTCTAGCTAAGCTCTACCCACATTTATGCGTGTTGGAATCGATTTTAAACTTTGAAACCTGAAATCTGAGAATCTAAATTTTATGGTAACAATACATGTAAGTTGTTGAATATGTTTAAAATAATTTGACTGGGAACTGTTACTGCATGGGGCAGTAACAACTCACAGTCAAATTAGTTTCAAAATATTCAAGAATGTGTTTAAACTGTAAATTCATCAAAGACATGCAATTCGTAACATTATTGACAGTTTTTCAATTTTCGTGATACAGCTATACCCCATTATGATTATGACATCAACTAGTGATGTAATGGACCTATCCAGTTTTAGCTATGCCCCACCCATCACTAGCTAAACTCCACCCACACCTCGCTCATGTTGGCATCGATCGATCCCTAAACTACCTGACTATTAATTTTCAGAAAACTATACAGGTAAGCTGTTGAATATTTTGAAACTAATTTGACTGTGTGCTGTCGCTGCCTATGACATGTTTAAATAAATGGTAAAGAAATACAATTTGTACAAAGAGCCAGACTATTAAGCGCTAAAGACGGAAAATCAAGTCATTCATGCCATAATTACTTATGTCATCCTACACGTCACGTAGTTGGTTATGTCATACGATGGATGGATAAAATGGAAATGTCCATTGATTATGATGCAAGATACTTGAGTGACAGATTGGATCTCTCAATGGAGGACTCCATTTTCTCAGTCAATTATATATGTCATAATCAATTACGTGATGTGCAGGGGGGTAAAATTAGATTTTTTATGGTAACCTACAGTAGGTCTCGCAAATGCACATATGGCAACCTCTTGGTAGGTTACACAATAATAAATTTGAGGTAACCCATGGTAACCTTTGGTAACCTAATAGTATATAGCCTACCCGGTCAGCAGTAAATCTGTACTAAATCATGAAATAAATAATATTGAACTTGAATGGCCAGTACCAGATAGAGAAGGATATTGTGCATAATTAATTCGTGACTCACAATTAGGGCTGGGCAGTATTGACATTTGGGTGACGATAACAATATCACAGGAAAATACCACGATAAGGTGTAATACTGCAGTATTCTAGTGGCTTATGTCCCGAGAATATGATGATGATGATGATGATGATGATGATGAACTTAAAGCTTGCCCAGGGAAACTGAAAAAATATGGCGGGCAAGTCAATCTGACTTGCGCGCCATATTTTTGACGTAAACAAATAAAACTCACCCCAAATTTGATTTCTAAATTTAGACCCTTTTGGGACAAAGTTGGTCCCATGACTGTACATAGTCTCCCTTCCCAGTACCTATATTACTTGCTGGTAGAGATGGATAGGCTGTCTAGTATATCGGTTGCACTCCTGGGCGACTTGTTATTTTGGGAAAAAATATTTTTCTAGCGCTATTTCTATCTGTCAATGGCCAGTAGATTGCATTATCAGCTCCGGTACCGCTGTCTGGTAACGAAAACATTCCATTCTTATAGAAAGGGGCGATGATTTATTTCAACCAATCTCTGTGCGACTCTCACGATCAACATTGATAGACAATGGCGCAACAAAAAATCTAGTCACTGCCGCTTCGAAATATCATCCGCTTTTGTTTCTACGAGAATTCTTAATACTTACCAGATGTACTATTATGATAATGTCTATTATCTAGTCTAGCTCAAAATAAACAATTAAAACTCCGCACTCTCCTGGTCCTGCCCACACTGTGTCCGGGAATTACCATAGCCACAGGTACTGAGTCAGGTCCCAATCACAGTCAGATTCGTCTTATATTTGTCTTGACAAACAGCGAAAGCAGCTCAGCCTCACCTCAGCGGGGCGGCTGAGGAAGGGCCATAGTACATCTGGTAAGTATTAAGAATTCTCGTAGAAACAAAAGCGGATGCTTTTTTGATTCTACTTCGAATAATACTTACCAGATGTACTATTATGATAAACTCTGGATTTCGACAGCCAAGAAATACTGGTGGGAGGAGGTGAGGCTCGAACCAGCACTCATCTACCATCCAACAGAGAAGGTTGGGAAGAGACTAGAACCCTGGCATATGCTTGGTTTCTGCCATCTGACTCATAGAGTGCTAAACTTCCATGGTCTACACCGTGCTCCCCCCTCATTTGTCCACACAAATTCCAGAGGGCTGTCAAAATGGGGAGCAACACCTACCAGACCCGAGTCAGCCCCAAGTCTCAGCTAGGGCAGTCCAGTAGAGTGCAAAGAAGCTACTACAACTTCTAAATTTTGAAAAAAATCAGTATATCGATTAGATTTTCCAATTGGAATGAGTCTAATGTCTGCAAAAGAATAAGATGTTCTTTTCCAGACTATTTACTTAGATAGTCTGGTATTTCGACTATAAGTAAACTTAAAATTAGTCACTTAATTTAGGCAAACACTCACCATTTTTGAGTGCTTCGTCTTTCTAGTTCATCACAGGAACTCGGCCCAATCCATGGTCATTCTCGGGTCATGTGCATGGCCATTGTTCAGTGCAAGTGGAAGAACTTGTGATGTGTGCCAAATAGTGGTCGGACGTGGCTTAGTTTAGGTTTGACAAATTGGCGACGGCTACTGGATTAAGTGCGCTGGAGATGTCGCGAAGGTAGAAATCAGTGAATGACGACTCGGCATGCCATTGTGCTACAGACATCACCTCCTCTAATAAGACACCCTTATAAAGGGCCGATGATGCTGCTAGTGCTCGGACCTGATGGGCATTCGCACGATCAATCTGCTTTCCTGTAGCGATTTTGTGCGACATCTGAATAGCATCGACTATCCAACGAGAAATAGTATCTTTCGAGGCGCGCAAATGAGGAGCTTTGAGACATAACCACAGAGATTTCGGGTCAACTCTCCACACCTCAGTACGTTTTTTATACATTTTCAGACACCTGACAGGACACCAAGCAGAAGAGTTTGGGTCATGTCTAATTAAACTTGGCAAATTGATCGGCTGTCCTGGATATTTAAGTGACTGATTCTTTGCCAGGAAACAAAGACGTGGAAGTAGTCTTAAACCTTCACCCGTGATGACAAAACGGTCTTGTTCGGCAGAAAGCGCATGAATTTCGCTTCTCCTCGTCGACGCTGCTGCAACCAAGAAAACTGATTTAATAGTTAACAGTTTAATATCTATAGATCTAATCGGTTCAAAGGGAGCATGCCCTAAAAGCTGTAGAACAAGAGATAGATTCCATGCTGGGATAGGAATTGGCTGTCTAGGTCGCAGATTGCTCATTCCTTTAATAACTTCATTTAAAGTGTCATTCTCCACTCCTTCAATGGCCAGACTGGGAATGACTGAAGCTAATGCAGACTTATATGCGGGTAGGGTTGAAGGTACAGGTTTGTCAACTTCGTATAAATGACATAAAAGCTTCTACGTGTTGAACAGATGCAGAACAGGGATCAATATCTCTTCCCTTACACCACTCTGCAAATTTGTTGATTCTATAATTATATGTTTTAGTGGTTGACCCTCTTCTGGCTGAAGCAACAAACTTCGCTGCTTGCTCAGAAAAGTCACCCTTAATTGCACCCTGCTTGATAAGATCCATGCAGTCAATTTGAACATTTCTGGTCTGTTGTGGAAATACAGACCCCTGTTCTGAGAGATTAGATCGCTTCTGTCTGGAAGAGGGATTGGATTGCAGACCAGACGGTCCAGCAGATCCGTAAACCATGATCGGCCTGGCCAATAAGGGGCGATCAGTAGTACTTGGCACATACCCTCTCTTATCTTTGCCAGATCATTTGGGATGAGAATCATTGGAGGATACGCATACGCGCACATTCCCTTCCAACTTATCGCCAGTGCATCTACTGCTAGAGCTAGCGGGTCCGGGATCGGTGACACGTATGTGACCATCTTTGCGTTCTGTTTCATCGCAAACAAGTCCACATTTGGCTTGCCCCAATGTTTGAATAGAACCTCCGCTACCGATTGGTTGAGCTGCCACTCCGTCGGACGACAAATCGTCCGTTGACTGAGAGCATCTGTCTTCCTGGAATGTGTGCTGCCCGAAGAATAAACGAAATCACGGATTTCTTTTTTCACGGGAGTTGATACGTACCTCCCTAATACTCTTTGATATTGCTAAATATCGGCTTTCACTCAATAAACACTCAGAATAAAAACAGTTAGGTGCCCCTACTGGGCAGGGAGTCAGAGTGCAGTCCGGCGGATGCCAGCCCCACGACCGCGCATGCGCAGACTAGCGCTTTCTCTACTAATTTATTGGCTGACACACATGCAACTAATAAGAGCCTGAAGACCGAGCCTCTGTGGGCTGGAGAGGCCGGGTCCGTATTAGGGAGGTAAGTATCAACTCTCTCGTGAAAAAAGAAATCCGTGATTTCATTTATTTCACTTCAAGAGTATACTTACCTCCCTAATACTCTTTGATATTGCCAGAATTCGTCCGGGAATTCGGCGGGAGGGAGGCGAGGTCAAAAGACCAGCTCTTCCCTATACACTTTTCTGCGTTTAAGGCACTTAAACTTCTGAAACTGTGTGAAAACAGTCAGGATTTGATGAACATCAGTTAACACAAACCGATGGATGAGAGATGACCGAATGTCATATGCGCTTTCCCCCCCCCCCCTTTCCTGGGAGGAAGACTCGAATGACCTCAATGTCCCATACGCTCTCTACGTACAAGTGCCATGTACTATAGGACAGAGACGAAAAAGCTCCATTTTCGTATACTCTCAATGATGAACCACATAAAAACACATACCATCACACATTTTAATAACAAAGGGTCACGTGACAATACAATTAACAATGAACAACACATAAACAAGACTGACCTTGTTGAGCTTGGCTGCTGACATCATCTTCCCAGTGGTGAAGGCTAATGCAGTCCCAAAAAGTGGTTGTTCCCATTAATTAATTGTGATATATACAAGCAATGAGGAAACCTCATCAAAAAAGTACACGGATTATCTTTTCAAAATCGACAAGGCGAGAGGATTAGAGGTGTCACGGAGATAATGGTCTGTAAAACTTGACTCACAGTGCCACTGAGCAACCGACACAATGTCATCCACAGGGACCCCATTAAATAGGGAAGTGGAAGTCACTATGCCCCGGACACTGTGAGCCTTGGCCATGTCAACTTGCTTACTGGTGGCGGATTTATGACAAAACTGAATACATTCTACAATCCACCTGGAAATGGTGTCCTTAGACGCCCTGCCATGGGGTTCAATATATGACAACCATAACACTCGTGGCGCGCGAGGATCAGGTTGTGGTAACCGTGCCTGATGGGCCAGTTACCACGGTGAGAACCAATCCGGTGTTTCTGGCAAAGGAGACAGTGCCGCTCTTGCACTCCTTATGTCCACCTCTCCCTAGGTGGACGAGTGGGAGGCCGTCTGGCCAACCACATGCAAGAGTGGGAACGGTTGACTCAGGACCGTTTAGTCTTGCGATGGCTTTCAGTCGGGTATCATCCCGATTGGATGACAGGCCCACCATCGCGACTGTCTCTGGTGCCAATCTGGACTAAAATTCCGAGAGATCCAGATCAAAGGTTGTGTATAGAGGACGAAATAAACTCCCTCATACAAAAAGGAGCAATTCAGCCGGCACAGAAGTGTCCGGGCTTCTATTCAACCGTGTTCTTAGTGACAAAAAACACTGGAGGGTGGAGACCAATTCTCAACCTCAAGCCATTGAACAAGTTCATAGAGACACCCAGTTTCAAGATGGAGACTGTAAAGTTGGTGTTGGCAGTGTTGGAGAGGGGAATGTGGACAGCTTCAATAGATTGCGATGGTGGCTGGCCTCTGACATGGCCACCTCCACCTCGAGCCTGCAGGGGATGGTACGCAGGGGGTGCAGCGCGAACGCACTCCCTACGGAGCACCTCAAACTGTTCGCGCAGCGCCCTCTGGTTGTTGACCAGAGTGACCGTCTCCTGGAGGTGCCTACATCCCTCACCTCCAAAGCGACCAGGACCTGCCATAGGCATACGCAGAAGCCTATTATACAGGTCCTGGGACGGGCACAGGTTATCTAACGCAAACGTGCGCCTCGCCCGGACACTTCTGGTCACCGCCCGAGTCATACAGTCCAGAGCCAGGTTGATACCATCCTGGATGGCTCTCTGGACTGTGACCGGGCTCGGTTGGCATGATGCGGATGCTGTTACTACCTCCTGTAACAGCTGGGAGACGTGAGACAGCGCCGCAATAGACGCTCTCCCACTCTCCTCCGCATCACGCAACGCGGTCTTGGCCGAACGCAGCGCGTTCGAATACAAGGCTCCCATGTCAGAACGGGAGCCTGGCCGCGTATCCTGACCTAAAGCCTCGCGGTCATCCACGCTAGGCTTAGGTACCACACCGTACCTCTGGTAGTCCACGGGTACGATGTGGCAGCGCCATGCGACCTCGCGAGGGGCCTTCGCGAGACGCCCATTCGCCTTGATGGACGTCTCCGCCGCCGAGAACATATCAATGATATGCTCTGCTAGCGCAGAGATGGCATGGCGCTAACAGTCGACTTCCCAGCTAACCACGGGCAGGTCTGGCCTGACACTTATCAGCCATTGATAAGCGTCCGACCAATCCTCCTCCGTGGCTAACTGCGAAAGCTCTACTAGACGAGGGCCTTCGTCTTCCTCCTGAGCTAACGCAGTCAAGCTTGACGTTGGATATGCTGACACTCTTGGCAAGCCAGAGAAAGCAAGCGGGCCCGAAAGAGCAGGCATGTTAATCTGACTGGCTTGTCCAGGAGCAGGCGCCGTGGTAGAGCGTGGGGCAGATACCGCCACACCACGGCCCCGGCCAGCACCAGCAACACTCTCGGCAAGCCGAGGTATGCGGAATAACTGACCATCAGATCCAACCAGGGCCACCTTCTGAGCCGTGAATTCTACTCCTGCGTGAGTAGAACCATGGATCATGTCGCCTGTATTCCCCGTGAGGGGTGCACAGACGTCAAAATCCATGGCCATGGCTTCAGAAGGGGACCCCAGCAGATAATCCTCTTCTTCCTGGCCATAAAGATTAGACTCCGGGTCAGCAAAGAGAGCTAACCCGGACTGGCCAGGAAAAGCGCCATAGGAGGTACTGGCACCTGCGGCGTGCGGATACCCCTGGGCTGATAAGCAGCCAGCAGGTTCCAGCGACAACCGTCCATGGACCACCGGCACGGCAAGCCTGCTGCCAAGGTCGTGGAATGCCCCCTCTAATGGGGCCACCTCTGAATCGTCGAAAACTGGTAACAGCCTAAGGAAAGTCGATTCAGAGGCGGGGATTATCTGCTCCGAAGCAGATGATGAGGACAACAAAGGATTTGGTCCAGGAAGCATGCCACGGAGCAACTCTGGTACCAAATCCTTTATTGTCCTCTTCATTTCTCCCAACATCTCACTACGGAAGGCCTCCATGTATACTAAGGACCAGGCCTTCCTCTTACCCTTTTTACTCACAACCTCTCGTTTCATCTTCCTCTCCTCCTCCGCAACCTTGTCCTTTGCCTGTAAGCATAAAAACTCCTTCATTAGTTCGCCCCCCAATGCTTACGCACATCACAATTAAGCAATGGCCCACAGGGGCTACATTGGAAGCAAAGATGTGGTATAAACTTCTCCTTCAGGAAGCGACCACAGGATGGGCAACCAGGTCTCTGAAACAGGACAGAAGACGAGGACAATGAGTATTTTAGTTAAGGTTAGAAACTCAAAACCAAAAATAAAAGAGAGGGAAAACTGATCATAAAGATCACTAATCATATGAGAAACCAGCGTTGGGCAAAACTTTAATTGTTAATAAAGAGCAAGGCTGATTATGACGTCATTAATTCAAGACAGAAATTAAATCGATCCGAAAACAAACATCCAGGTGTAAGGACGAATTGTATTCATAACCAGAACATCTTCAGGATAGATATTGAGACTACACAAACATCAGATACACAATGATAATAGTGGCAATTTATAGTTTACATAATTATCATCACCTCATATCATTAACTAGAATACCTGACTCCTTGTATAGACAAACCATCCAATGTGATGAACTGGAGCACTCCACCAAGACTACGACCTCTTAACTCTCTCCACCTTAGGGGGAAGGAATTGGATCAAGAGGGCAAAGTGAGAAGACCTTCTTACGAGGCCTCCGAGTCACTGGACATAGACTTTTTGGTTAGATAACCTAACAGTATTAGTAGGAAATGGAACCTTGGTGGAGAGAAACAAACCCTCTGTTGATGTGATGTCCCATACATATCCTGACAGATACCTGTGGACATAAACACAAAGAGAGATTAGTATCATATAGCACCATGTTGACATAAAACAACTATACTAGGCGCGTATCACGATAAACGCGAGTCCCGGAAACACATTACACCGGGAAAAACTTGCTAAAATATAATAGAAGTCACCTGATGGATAGATCCTGGCCCCTCCTCTGGCGAAGTAACTCTACCTGCCATCTTTACAGGTGTTCTAAACTGCTAACAAACGCTTAAAAAGACTTGAAAAAGACTTGGAAAAGCTTTGAGCACAAAAGCATGTGTACACACCATGCCAATAAATTAGCAAAGAGGAAGCGCTAGTCTGCGCATGCGCGGTGGTGGGGCTGGCATCCGCCGGACTGCACTCTGACTCCCTGCCCAGTAGGGGCACCTAACTGTTTTTATTCTGAGTGTTTATTGAGTGAAAGCCGATATTTAGCAATATCAAAGAGTATTAGGGAGGTAAGTATACTCTTGAAGTGAAATAACATTCCTCTCTTGGCACCACAGCAGAAGGTCCCAAATCATCATACACAACTCTGGTGATCTCGTCCCACTTTGGCGGTTCAAATAAGACAACACTGTTGAGTTGTCTGTCCTTACTAGGACAATCTTCTCGGGTTAAGCTCTCGAATTTTTGAAGTGCTAACGTCACTGCTAATAATTCAAGAACATTGATATGTTTCTGCGCATTGATCCGATCCCATTCCCCTGACACTGACTGATCGTCCAATACCGCTCCCCAACCCATCGTTGATGCATCTGTGAAGATGGACATCTGTGGTTGAGGAGGTTGTAGAGGAACACCTCGCAGGAGATTCTGTTCTGATAACCACCACTGCAGGTGGAATATCAATGGTTCTTTCACTGGAATTTTCAGAGATAATGGATCCGTTCTCTGAGACCAGAATGACAATAGATACATCTGAATCGGCCTGCGCCTGAGTGCCGCATAAGTAACCCCTTTCTCCAGGGACACTAGTAAACCCAGTATCCTGAGAAATTGGCGCGCCGTCAGAAAGGCTCCTAGAGAAACTGACTCCAGAACTGCAATCAAACTCTTGACTCTGCTACGCCGTCTCTGAGGTTGAAAAATATTCCCAGATAAACAAACTCCTAGGATGGAGTCAATTCTAATTTCTCTAGATTCACAATCCATCCTAGATTCTTTAGTAAGGCTAGGACTACCTGAAGATTGTTGCGCCAGTCGTCTATGTAAGTATGAACAGCTATGTTTCTCCTGCGAAGACAAGAAGTCCTGACGAGAACGACTTTGGTGAAGACCCTCGGTGCTGTGGTCAGGCCGAATGGAAGCGCATTGAATTCCCAAACATTGTCTTGGAATGCAAAGCGAAGGTATTTCTGAAAAGGAGTTGACATTGGAATATGAAAATACGCATCCTTCAGATCTATCGACACTGCCCACATGCCTTTTCTCAGCCCTGTCATCACCGCTGCTACAGTCTCCATCCGAAACTTTGGAGAAAGAATAAATTTGTTCAACGGTTTGAGATTGAGAATTTGTCTCCAACCTCCAGTACGTTTCGGAATGAGGAACATCATCGAATAGAAGCCTAGGGAGGAGTGATTGCGGACTAGAGGAATCGCGTTCTTCCGCTGAAGAGCTTCGATTTCTGAGCAAATGGCATCTAGACGATCGGATTCCCTTGGAACGGGGGTCCACACTGGAGTCGATGTTAACGGAACTACCGATTGACGGATGAGCCAGTCCGATTCTCGACTCCCTTCATTCCTGACGTCACCGGAACTGATTCCGCCGGAAACCCGTCAGGACCGGCCTCCACGGCCGGCCCACGGTTTCTTGGAATATGACGGGCTGGGACCGCCGCCACGGCTATCCTTATGATAACCGCCGCCACCCTTCCTGTCCTCCTCATACGGCCTCTTATTAGAGGACTTGTATGAGGACGAACGGCCAGGTCCCTGTGATCAGGATGCCCGATGGACATCACAGCCAGGATGGAAGGGCGCTCTCTGGCGCTGCCTCTGTTGCTCATGCCGATGCTGTTTGTAGGACTGCTGCGGCTGTGTCCTCTTAGTCGACTTCCACGACTTACCGACTACTTCCTGCTCAGCGACCACTGACGCGACCTTGGATAAGGCTTGCCATGCCGAGTCGCCGAACAAGCCTGGACCAATGAAAGGCGCAGAAGATAATGCAGCCCTCATCTCAGGTCCTGGTTCTACACAGTCGAGAACCATTCTCCTTCGCTCCGCCAATCATCTGGTGATCACCCCGGCCAGGCAATCCTTGGACAAGCGCATGGTGTCCCGGACAACTCCGGGAGCAGCCTCTGGTACTTCTCCACCTTCCGCCATGCAGGTCAGCATACCCTGCAGGACGGTACATCCGTGCGAGAGTGCAGCCATGGCTGCCCTCGCCACATCCTCAATGAGCCTTAACTCAGTAAAAGGATCCTTAGTGACCTGGGAAACTAAGGGATGAGAACACCCCTTCGATTTACCAGACAACGGCCTATTCAGCGCCTCTCGCTCCCCGATGGAAAGCCGTGGAACCCGGGCATACTGATCGTAGGCCTGCTCTGGGGCTTTGGGCAATGTATAATCTGGCTGAACCAGACGATACACCGCAACCTCCAACATGTCGGAAGTCTGCGTGTCCAAAGGGAGCGTCGGCATGGCCGAAGAGCCACTTGACAGAGCGCGCTAGCTGCTCGCTCTGACATCCGTTCCATCGCCGGATCGCGCTGAGATCCTTGATCCGATGCCAACCCGAGACGGTCGGACATCCAGCAAAGGACCTGCACCCATTCAGCTTCGGTGCAAAAAGAGGACTCGTCCATCAATGGACTACCGTTCTCATCTTCTTTCTCACCTTTGGATGAGTAGGCCACCGACGATCCATGCCGAGAGCTATGGGCCGCACTTCTTCCAACATGAAGCGCGTCCATAGCCCGACTACTAGCGGCACCAGTGTCCAACGAATCGCCGGACATGGATTCACCGCAGTCCATCGGCTCCAGCCGCTTTCACCATGGTAGATGCCGGCACACCGAGAGAAGCTGCACCTAATGCCGCTAGGAACCACAAAACACAGCTCCAACGTCAACGCGGGTTGAGCAAAATACGGGTGGAAAATGCCGGACGGAACGTCGACATCGCCACCCGCTTGGCAAACCCGTACAAATCCCGAGGGAGATCCCTGGGATGTACCTGGTTGAGCCGTCAACGAAATATCCGGCATGCCGGAATCTTCCATTAGGAGATCTTCCTCCTCTGCTGTCGGCTCTTGAGCCAAGGTCGGAGAAGAGACAGGTGCTTGTCCCTCCGCAGAACTAGCCGGACCACCGAAAGGTTGCCCTGCACCAGCCTGCATCGTCAGGATCATGGGTTGCAAGGACTCAAACATTGCCTTGAACTGGGCTGCCCCAACGCCCAATGCTGAATCCATTCGCTCGTTCAGATGATCTTCCAGTCCTCTCACTGATGCCTGATCCAGCTTGGCTGCCTTGTCCCTCGCGATCCTCTCCAAGCGCGCACGACGATCACGATCGAACTCTGCCACCAACTCTGATGACCACTTGGCGCACACATCACACAGACTTCCCACTTTGCACTTCGCGCAAGCGACACAGTGATGACCATTAAACTTGCGCTTCATGAACCTGTTGCATTTGTGGCACAAAGTGTCCTGGTTCTTGACCTTCTGCGAACACAGAGAAGAATTAAAACGCTGCACATGACATACGATGACGAGCAATACGCACAATTGACTTGATTGTAAAGTAGAATTACTTAGAAACACAACTTGGAAATTAACTAACGTTAATACAGCCAAGAAATAAATGCTGATTGCTACAAACACCCTCGACAATGAAGCGAGAGCTAAAAATCGGTATAAAACAAGAGTGCATAGACACGCCAAGCTAAAACGAAATATTAATCATGGGCGCCGCCATCTTGGCTATGGGCGCATTCATCTTGAGAGGAACCGAGTCACAAGAGAAATTAACCGAGTACCCGGATAAAATTAAACAGTTAACGGGTACTAAAGCGACTCCAACAATGGCTACCATTTTAAAACAATGTGCCAATTTAAGGAAATTTCAAACAGTCATTACGGCACGAATGTATAAATTCTAGATTGATACAACCTACCCCTGTGATGATTTTCCTTTTTCTTCCATCCTTCCAGCAATGAATTACACAGAAACTGCTAAACTCCGTAGAAAATTGAAAATTTTAGAGAGCTCAAAAACGCGACTAGAAAGGAGAGCAAAATAGACGAATCTGACTGTAATTGGGAATTGACTCGGTACCTGCGGCTATGGTAATTCCCGGACACAGTGTGGGCAGGACCAGGAGAGTGCGGAGTTTTAATTGTTTATTTTGAGCTAGACTAGATAATAGACATTATCATAATAGTACATCTGGTAAGTATTCTTTGAAGTAGAATTTAAATGCAGTAAAGCAATATCTTAGCGCCCACTTTGATGGCCCAATATATTATTACTGGAAGGTTCCGAGATTAATACCACCTGATATTTAAGTGGTTCATTGCTTTGGAGCGATCGAGAAAACAGGACTATATGACCAGTGCGTAGTAACCTTTATTTCCATTAAATCGCATTTCCAGCAAATTGTCAGTTTAAAGCGTACAATTTAAGAAGGGTCAAGCTATCTACTAAATTCATTAGAGCTGGTTACGGCTTTGATTGTGGCGGACTTATTGTTGTGAGTCACAATTATGTTTGATGAATCATTTTATTCTCCTGACCATCAAAAACAGCATGCTTAAGTTGCGAAATCAATTCATCTTCATCTTCTCCTTTAGTGAACAAAAGAATATGCAGTAGCTGATTGGCTAAGCATTATTGATAGCCAATGAAATTATGATATAGCGCTTCTCTATAGAAGTTTTAAGATTTCTGTTTTATAAAAGGCGAAAATGTGGCCACACAAATTCGATGGAATTCTCACAACATGAGATATTGTGTTTCATACTCTCGTCATCAGAATGCATACAAGTGAGACAGAGAGAGCTACTCAGTTTATTTAATAAACCAATTCAAAAGCCGCAATCGCGGCCATGGAAACCCTGGATAAATGCGAAACTATGAGCTTGGCAGAATCAGTTTTTCATTCGCAATGTTGTATGAAATAATGAATTCCGAAAAGAACCGAATATAATTCACTCAGGACGGTCACCGAACATATTTTGACGACACGAACCAATTATTTCATGTAACTATTATGTCTATCTTATGAAAACAATTAATATACTAAGTACTTAGTACCGAGAGCTAAAAGTGCTGAATTCTTTTATGGCGAATGAACATAGGTATCTTATGGAGAACGGATATAGGTCTCCAAAATTGTGTTTGCGTAACCTCCACGCGAACGCGTTCAGCCGTTTGGCAAATTTACACCCCTGATGTGTAGGCTGATGTCATAATCAATTACGTCTAGGGCTGGGTGGTTTGGCCTAAAAGAAAACCGGTGACAGTATCACTAATTAAACTGGTATTAATGAAATACCGGTTTAAGAGGTTAGAATGATCGAAAATAATTTGAAATATGAAAATATGCCGTTTTCATTAACTACAATACATGTATTTTGTGATTTGACAACTGACGTAAATTGCCACAAAATTAGAATGGTAACTATGTACAACTGCTCACTTCGACACTATCTATCTCAAAATAGTAGTTAAAATAAATAAAATAAATAAAGTCTGGTTCATGTGATGTCGTGGAAAATAACACTAACTACTAAAATGTTGGTTTTCAACACTGTTATCAGGTAACTATTTTCGAAAGCGTAGTAAAATCTAACGCATGTAAGTAGGAACCCGGATATGAGAGCGAGGTTAGGCTCCTAGTAGAGCAGCGCTCAAACAGTTAAGAGTTCCTATAACCACCTACAGCATGATCTAGTCTAGTAAGTCACGTGTTTGTATTCGAGTACTCGGTATTTAGTAATACTCCTCAATAAACTGTCGTTCACGCGGGTGAATGTCATTCAGCACGTAACTAAAGGGTAGTAATTTCCCGGAAATCGCACCTCAAGAATTCTCACAAAAATCTGTGTTTGAATATTTTTCGAGGTTCATATGTCATATAATAAAGAGATTATGATAATTTGACAACATAAACGCAATGATTCGTGAACCTAACTCAAATCTACTTAAATCAACACTCCGTAGTCTTGAAGATATACGAAGATGAAAAAGACCGGGCTGGTCCGTAAAACAAAACGATGTGAGTCTAACACTTATCGACCAGAAAAGTCACGTGATAAAAAATACTACAAATTTCATTCATAAAATCGATAGTAGTGAATATCCCGGTGAAAGAATTTGTTAACAACCAATCACATTACGCCTGCTCGTATTTGAGAGGCTAAGAGGTTTATTTTACTTGTAACTGCTCCACTAACGTAAGAAGCGACTTAATCGTTTTCATTTCTGGGGCGTTCAAGCAATTTGTCTCGTATGCCTTATTCCGTGCTGGATCATTTTATGTTTGTCGAAATCTAAGGGAAATAATGACATGTTTGGATTGGGAGTCCATTGTATATCCTCGCTGTTTTTGTAGCACGTTTCTTAATTTTTTTTTGTATCATGTCACATTTGGAATCCTAATTAAACATAGTACAAACTCGAATTGAAAAAAGGATTAGTTGTTACAAAGAAGAAATTTAGATTTTCAAATTATTCATTCTTACATTTAACTCGCAGAGTTTAAGTTATGTAAAATTCATTGCTGGCAAATCAAATCATATTTGCCGAGTGTCGAACTCGGCTGATTTATTGGGATTTCACCAACACCCTTGCTTTCACACAGCTAATAGTTATAGGTGACTATTTTATGGCCCTATTAGCAAATGGTTACCCGCTAGATGATAATATTAAACCGCACGTCAAGAACAAACTAGTTTAGGACAGTCACCAGATTTCGCACAATGGCGATCTTACGGACGGTTTTTCTTTTTTCCGGGGTTTTTTTCGTAATGGTTTTTAAACCGTCGCCATCAAAAACCGTGAGATGGTGTGAAACCTGTATACTGCCCAGCCCTAATTACGTCATCAATGACGTAGCTTGTTACACGAATTGTATCCCAATCGGCCAACTTGGCCCAGTCAAATTCATTTCAAAATATTCAACAGCATGTTTATTAAATAGTAAATATTTAATAAACATGCTGTTGAATATTTTGAAATGAATTTGACTGGGCCAAGTTGGCCGATTGGCTTCGTTTGAACAAACTTGGAACCCTATGCTCTAAGGATGCTTCCTGCCATATATAATTGAAATCGGCCCAGCGGTTCTTGAGACCTCATTTAAAGGAAAAGTTGATGGATGATGGACGGACACACGACGGACAGCCACCACGACATAAGCTCACTTTGCCATTCAGGCCAGGTGAGCTAATAATTGCACAAGCCTCGCTCACCCAAGTTAATTTCAAAGCTTGATGAACCATTCCACAGATGTAAAGCTATCTTAAAGTTTGTACATACATGCGATGATGCAATGGAGCCATTGTCTTCCAACACTGTCCCCTGGATAGCATTCAACAGTCCAGCCTCTAGATGTTTAATGAGTGACTGATGTTCTTTCAAACCAGGCATGGGATCAGACATTGCGGAGGTACAGTTGAAGAATAAACCTAGTCGGTCCATTAGACGGCTGAAGGAGGCCTTGGAAGCATTCGTAAGTGCATTCATGTCCACGTAGACGCCTGTAAAGCAGGATATTTATTATAAGCAGCTAGATAACATGCATGTATCATAAGCAGCTAAGCAATGAAAAAAGTTGTAGTTTATTTAAATGTTTAATGGTCAAGCTTGCCAAAAATGACTTCCACAGTGGTCTTGAGGAATGTCCTTTTGGAGACAAAAAGAAGAGCATATTAGAAAACAAGACAAATAAATGTACGTGTGTGCGTGCGTGCGTGCGTGCGTGTGTGTGTTCAATAGCATTGGTGTACAACAACAAGAACCCCACGCTAAGTGTCTATATCGCTCAAATGCGGCGTTAGTATTTGGACCAAAACATGAAATCTATAGTTTATAATCTAAAATGGACTCTGGTCAAATGGATGAACCCAGCTGTATCTATGTCACATCCATCTCTAGGTAAGCACCGCCCTTACGTTGCTCGTGTTTGGTACTATCGATCCCTACACTCTCTGAATCTCAATTTCCAGAAAACTATACAGAAGTCAAATTAGTTTCAAAGTACTCAACCGCATGTTTATTAAATAGTAAAGACATACAATTTGATGGACTATTAACATATTCACACCAGAATGCTTGAAAATAAAACTGATAAAATTGAATTCTTTTATAGGCTTTAATTCTGTTTCTATATGTAATGAAACGAAACAAATCTTAACATATGATGATTTCATTCCATATAAATTAATATAATTTCGCAACTTAAAAAATTATATTAATTTAATTGGAATGAAATCATCATATGTTTTATTTCGCTTCATTACATATAGACACATAATTTAAGCCTATAAAAGTATTTAATTTAAACAATTTTATTTTCAGTAATTTTGCTGTGAATATGCACCTTTAAGCGAACTAAGTCACATCACTCATGACATAATTGATTATGATATCAACCTATGTGACATTATTGAGTATGATGTCATATGACTGATTGATAAACTAGATTCATCAATTGACTGGAGGATACTGCTGTCAGCAACGGCTTCCAGTCAAATTATTTTTCAAAACATTTCCAAACAACTTTCCATTGTATTTACAATGAAATCGTTAAGCTGATAAGATGCACATACATCGACATACGGAGTACGTAATGTTACTTGAATGTATTGTTTATAGTGGTATGTATTAAATCAGAGACAGTTAATACCATTATCTTACCTCGAGTATTTGACTGACCAATAATGTCTTGAATATCTGTTACTGATGAGAGTACTGCAGCGAGCAAATCAGCACTTCTTAACCAATCAAAATCACTCATTTCATGCTCGGGGGCATCTGAATATGTAATGAAAAAGCATGAAACCTAATCGAGAGACCACCTGCCCTTCAGCCCAAAAGATATTGGTTCTTTAAAATAGGTGATCACAAGAACACAAGGTTTAGATGCTTTAATGGTCAAGACGGCCAGAACTGTCCTCTGCAGTGGTATCGATGAATGCCAATTTGCAGTCCAACAGGCTATTTTTTGAAAATTTACCACTAGAACGGATGCATCGATAACCGAGCCAGTTATTTCAGTGATAAATTTTCCAAAAATTGTCTTGCCTTGGATTACAAATGGCCATTCAATAATTAAATAACATAAAAGATTCGTTGAAGGATAACTAATCTGAACTCTTGATAGCTATTCAGGTGATCTAATATGCTAGTCATAAACTATGCAGGTCATGTTAAGCTTTTCATCATGCCGCTAAAGAAAGATATTCAGGCTTTAGTAGCTAAATGTTGCTACATTTCTACAGCCTATGATGGCTGTCATGATTCACTTTTCAACCAATCAGAAAAATCCTAGCGTGCCTTGTCTCGGGAAATAGCTCAGTCATAGAGGTGCCAGCTATAGTTTGGCAGTGTGGTATAAAAGCAATCATACAGGTAAGCGGGTGAATATTCAATGAGATAAATATTATATAACAAAGAATGTAATGCAATGGCACTTACATGACATCACACACTATCGCTTGAGGAGACAAAATGGCGCTGATCACTGTTCAACATTTACGCGATATTACAAAGCAGATAATTGTGATACAGAAACGGGGAATGTGACAGAATATGAATGATATGGAATCTATAAACCATAATCTATCGGAGCAGGACAACATTTGATATGAGATTAGCATCGCCTTAAAAGATTCATAGCATGAATAGAACTGTTCTTGACTGTTCAATTAACACAGAATTATCTCAATAGAGAAAACCATTTCTGCTATGCACCGCCCATTTCTAGCTATGCACCGCCCATTTCTAGCTATGCATCGTACATTTCTAGCTAAACTCCACCCACATTTTTGGCTCATGTAAGGGAGTCGTGTTAGGATAGATTTGAAACTTTGAATCCTGAATTCCAAGTCTAAAATTCAAGGTAATTATACAAGTAAGGAATTATTTGAAACTAATTTGACTGGGGGCTATTGTTGCCTATAGAGACATCTTCTAGTCAAATTACTTTTAAAATATTTAAACGAATCATTATTAAATTGTAAATTCATTAAAGACATAATTTGTACAATCTTCTGAGACTTCGATTTTCTTGACAGAGTTATATCATCATAATTCTAACATCAGCAAACATGTGACATAATTGATTAAGACATCATACACTACACGAGGGACAGATCAGATCCCTTCATCTTGCCATGCTTCCAAGCTTTGCCATAAGCTGTGTCCATACTCCTTAGAAGGGAAGAGCTTTTAGGTTACAACTCACACAAACTCCCTTTCTTCTTCTGTCAGGACAATGTTCACATGCTCTCGATTTACACTGGAGAATTCCAGTTTATACATCAATCATATGATGTCATAATTAACTACACGATGTGTAGGATGATGTCATAATCAATTATGTTCTGAATGACATAGCTAAGTTCATCACGAACACTTAATTGATGACGGACTAAACGTTGTTGTACAAATTGTATGTCTACTATTTAATAAACATGTTGACTATTTTGAAACCAACTTGACTGACCGCTGTTGCTACCATAGGCAGCATCAACACCTAGTCAAATTAGTTTCAAAATATTCAACAGCTTACCTGCATAGTTTCCTCGATATTGATAGTCAGGGAGGTCAGGGATCGATCGATGCCAACACGGGTGAAGTGTGGGTGGAGCTTAGATAAAGATGGGTGGGGCATTGCTAAAACTGGATTCCTCGCTTGCTAGATAGGTCACTAGGTAGATGACGTTACAACCATAATGATATCACGACTATCTACATCTGTAATAAGTGTAAGAATTGTATGTCTTTGATGGATATACAATTTAATAAACCGTAACGTTCTCATGAATATTTTGAAACTGACTGTGCGCTGTAAATTTATGACATACATACAATCTCAGCACAAAGTTTCACAACAGACTTTGATTTTATACATCATTGCGATTGTGATGTCAGCTAACATGTGACGTATTTGATTACATATATGTCATCATAAATACATCATAGACTTGCGCGATTGTTGCTTTGAGTGATCACAATAGATTATTTTAAAATATCGTGATTACTCGATTAATTAGCTTGGGTACAAACTAACAAGACATAACAACAAAAGAATATCAATGACAAAAACTGCAATGGCGCTCAAAATTTCATTTGCAAGCCAAGAGAAGCTTATTTTTGAAAATATATCACTGCCTGTTCCAATGATACATCTTCAAAAATAGGCTTCTCTTGCCCGGCACTGACCAAATCAATCAATCACAAAACAAATCAATTTTCATTACCGACCATTAAAGAGTAATTAAAAGGTAGGTTTTGAAATATTTTATGCAATAGAAATTATTCACGATTATTCAATTATTTAATTTTTAATCATATATAGTCACGATTTAAAAGATAATGGTGATTTTCGATTTAATCATGTAATCGCGAAAGCCTAACAGAGCATACATACCTTTCTCATTGTCACTCATCTTCTGTAACCTTCCTCGACACACTATTAACGACTGATAATCCGGAGCAACTCCTGTCGCAACAAACATCTTACTTCCATAGTAACCAAGTTTCTTATATTGTCGCAGTCGATTGGCTGCGATAACTGCGACGGCGGCACTCCTGAACCTTAGTAAACCTGAACATTTAGCTTTCTTTGGCGGGTCAGAGATTTCCGCAGTAGGTGGTAACACTTGTGAGAGCTCAGATCCTAGCACACTCACAAGAGATTGTACTCGTGATTTAAATTCCTGTAATGTTAACAGATTGTCTTCTAGGTGATTCCGCTCAGCAACAACTTGTCGATATCTGTAGAAATAAATGGCCATTCGTAGTTGTATAGGTTCTGACCTAGATCTTCATCATAAACCAGTCTTAATCTTTCAACACTCATATCAGCCAAAAAAACAGCTTCTGCAGTGGTCTTGAGAAAAATCCATTTGCAGACCAAGAAAAGAACATTTTAAAGATTTTGCCACTGGAATGACTGGCTCGATAGCCGAGCCAGTCACGATAACTGAGACAGCTATTCCAGTGGTAAATTTTCAAAAATAGTCTTCTCTTGGTCTGCAAATGGACATTTTCTACGAAATTTTCTTGAACAAATTTGCGGGTTAATGGGTTAAGCATTTCAGGGGAGTATTTTTATTACATAAATAAGCTTGTATTGCAAATTGCATAACATTTACACAGCATGTTATATTACACTAGTGTAATAAAGTCACACGCTATAACATATTTCGCCAGAAATATATTATTATGCAGTTGTCGCCTGACAGCGATGACACAATGACTAAAACTTGTGTCGTAAAATAATGTCATTTTACTACTGCGTAAATGCTGTAGAATGAAACATTTTGATTAATTTGAATAGAAAGCACGGAAATTTTAAAACGCTCAATTAAAAATATTTTAAGCCTTGAGAAAATAGGATGCTGCGTTTGTAACTATATTTTGTTGCATATTTGTCAGACCTCGCAGTAGTGAACAGTATTTTGCATGGCATCTAAGGTCAAGTTCGACTCCTAACAATAGCTAACTAGATTCCCAGTCAAACTTCAAATAGTTAACTAGCTAGTCAACTATAGTCGACCGAGCACCAGAGCTCGGTTCAGATGGTTAGTGCAAAATTTGCAGAAATTTTAAAATGGTGGACACTGATCACTTGCCACGAATAAATATATATAAAAGTGTAAATATTTTACTAAATAACTTATGTTTGATGAAATTATGCTTTCACATTGTATGTCAATGTTCCCAAGTGCCTATTCCTTTCAACCTTATGTCATATGGACGCCTTTTGACGTCTTAAGTCTTAATGGACAAAAATAAACCATTTCCGTAGGCTATCAAAACAAACGACAGAAAGGGTTAATGGAGACTGGTACCCGGCTCCAAATTCTCTGCAATAGTAATTCAATGGGGAACCGGGTACCAATGATCTATAGTTAACCATTTAACGTCCAACTTGGCATAGCAACTGCTCATGTTCAGTAAACCAGCAAACTGATTACAGTTAGCGAGTCGAACTTGACCTAAATTATGAAGGTCCCAGGGGATCCACACCTAGAAATCTAGGGGCCCAACCAGAAATCTGAGGGTCTCAAACTGAAATTTGGTATTCCAATCAAGGTTATCTCATCGATGCTGAAATTAGAGAGTACCATAGGCTCACAGCTATGAATTATGGGGGGTCTAATGCTAGATTTTGTGGGTAGGCCTGTGCAAAGACATATAAAACTAATTAGAGAACAACTCATAGGTTTGCGCGATTATTGCATTGAGTGATCGCGAACGATTATTAAAAAATGATCATGATTACTCGATTAATCAGCTTGGACACAAATTACCAAGCCATGACAAAAAATATCAATGACAAAAACTGCAATTGTGTTTAGAAAAGCCCATTTGCAGGGCAAGAGAAGACTATTTTTGAAAATATATCACTGTAATGCCTGGCTCGATTCTCGAGCCACGAGCCAGGCATTCCAGTAATATATTTTCAAAAATAGTCTTCTCTTGCCCTGCAAATGGACATACATTCACTAAGTAAAATATCATTTTGCATGACCGATCGCATTAAAAAGTAATTGAAAGATAAGTTTTGAAATATTTTATGCAATAGAAAATATTCCTGATTATTCGATTATTTAATTTTTAATCATATAAACTCACGATTTAAAACATAATCACGATTTTCGATTTAATCACGTAATCGCGCAAACCTAACAACTCAGGTTTTTGAATCACCAATCTGCATGATTAATCCCTATGGGATCTAGCGTGTGTAGTTGATGTATCCAGTACTTCTCTTGTTCTTTTCTGATATGTGTTTTGTCAGTATCCTCAGGGTCATGAGGAAGAACTTGTATAATTTTATAGAGTATGTTTTTTCCATTATGATTGGGCAAATAAAAATGTTTAGCAACAGGGGTATCCTTGTGTTTTTTGATATCCCTAAGATGTTCTTTTACCCATATGTAGAATTCATGTTTTGTTTCTCCCATATACTGTTCGTGACATTGTGTGCATGTGATTAAGTATATGACATTGCGTGTGTCTGTTTAGCAACAGGGGTATCCTTGTGTTTTTTGATATCCCTAAGGTGTTCTTTTACCCATATGTAGAATTCAAGTTTTGTTTCTCCCATATACTGCTTGTGACATTGTGTGCATGTGAGTAAGTATATGACATTGCGTGTGTCACAGTATGTCTTGACCTTACATCTGCATTTTAAGCCCTTGTGTGTGCTGGTGAATTCGCGTTTATCGTACATGTTATGGCAGAAAAAACAATTTTTCTTAGTGCATGGATAGATAGGGTTTTGGAAGACTCTTCCTTGGAAGCCTCTAGTGGCGGGAAACTCAAATTTGGCTGTGACGAGCGTGTCTTTGAAAGTAGGATTCTTCCTATAGCCAAACATGAGCGGAGTGGGGAATGTGTTCCTACACTTGGGACTGCTTTCTAGTAGTTCCCAGTTCTTTTGGATGATTTTCTTTGCTTTATAGCTTTGAGTGTTCAAGTCCATTATGCATGGGATTCATGTGTTTTCCTTTATGTATTTAACTTTGGGTGTGAGTAGATCACGTCTTGAACGCGCTCAAACTTTCTGATAACTGTTCAGAAGAAGCTCGGGAGGATACTCTCTTTATTGATAGTAGCCAATGAGTTCATGGGCATGCTTGTGGAAATCTGTTTCCGTGCTACAGATTCTCCATAGCCTTAGGAATTGTCCATATGGGCTGGAGTTTTTAGTAGACTGCGCGGGTGCTGATTGGTAATGTACATACCCATGTGTGTCTGTAGGTTTACAGTATAAATCGAAGCATATGGAGTGGTCAGTATCAATGTATACATACGTGTCCAAAAAACTGACTCAGTGGTGGATTGTGCTGCCGTGAATTTGATGGAATGATGTGATGTATTCATATAGTTGATGAATTCATCTAGTTTTTGTTGACCAGATGTCCAGATCATGAATATATCGCCGATATATCGGCAATAGAGGGCCGGTCTGTGTGGTGCTCCAAGGATTAAATTTTTCTCCAGTTGGGCCATGAATAGTATAGCATAACTGGGTGCCACTTTCGTGCCCATAGCTGTCCCTCCTGTTTGGAGATAATGTTTGTCATTAAATTCAAAATTATTACATCTCAATACAATAGACAGTAGGTCTAATAGTGATCTACGAATGTAGGTGTGAGGTTGCCCGGAATACCAAATTCTCTGATATGTTGTGCGGCAGCCTTTAGTCCCTCACCGTGTGGGATATTGGTGTAAGGTGATGTGACATCCATGGTGACTAGAATCGCGTGTGTTGGTAATTTACCAAAGGTTTCTAGTTTATTAATGAAATCAGTGGTGCCCCTTACATATGATGGGATCTTTTGGAGGTGAACTTTAAGGTGTTCATCAATGAAGCTGCTTATGTGCTCAGTGGGGCAGCCGTTCTGCTGATGATTGGTCTACCAGGTATTGGTGTGGTTTGTTTGTGGATTTTTAGGTAGAAGATAGAATCACGCTGTGCGCCGATTATCTACACTTAGGCCATTAGCCATGTCGCGAGTTATCTCCCCTTTTAAAACTAGCCCTGTGATGGTTGTTTCTACTCTTTCAGCGTGTTTGGTGGTGAGGTTTTCTGTGACCAATTTATAATAGCGTGTGTCTTTTAGTTGTTTTAATGCTTCAGCATTATAGTCATATGCAATTAATATAACAGTGGCCTGTCCTTTATCAGCTTTTTTGATAACAATGGAGTTGTCAGCAGCTAACGTGTTGTTAGCTTTCTCTTACTTTTGGTGATATTGCCTCTAAAGTTGCGGTGGTGTTTAAGTTTATTAAGATCATGTTTTACTTTTCTGATGAAAGTGTCTAAGACATGATCATTGCCAGGCGGAGGTGTCCATTGAATAGGTGGTTTAAACTTTCTATTAAGCGTTTCTGTGAATGTGGAGACCGGTGGTTGTGGTGGTGTGGGTGTGTCCACCGTTGATGTATTGCTTTCATCATTACTCCATGGATATCGTGGGTGTTCAAAATGTAGTTTGAGGCGTAGCCTCCTGAAAGATTTGTTGAGGTCCGAGTGTAGTCTGCCCATGTTGGGTTCGATTACAGTTGGGCTGAATCCCAGCCCTTAGCGACAATACATGTACAACATCCTGACTGAGGCTTTTCTCAGACAGGTTTTTTACGAAGCAGATTTCAGAGAGATCTCTTTCGGGGGATGGGTTTTTTTGGGGTGTTTTTTGTGACATACATACTGTGACACACGCAATGTGCACACAATGTCACATACACACAATGTCACAAACAGTATGTGGGAGAAACAAAACGTGAATTCCACATACGGGTGAAAGAACATCTTAGGGATATCAAAAAACTAAATGAAATCAAAGATTTCTTTTTTCATGAGAGAGTTGTTATACTTACCTCCCTAACACTCTATGATATTTCCTAAATATCGACCTTGACTCAATAACCCCAGATTAAAAAAGATAGGTACCCTTAATGGGCAGGTAGACATGTGACAGTCAGCCGGATGCCGGCACCAATCTCGCGCATGCGCAGACTGTCACTTCCTCAGCTTGACAATTGGCCGACACATGCAACTTAAAAAAGCCTGAGGACCGAGCCTGTGTGGGGCGGAGAGGCCGGGTCCGTATTAGGGAGGTAAGTATAACTACTCTCTCATGAAAAAAGAAATCTGCGATTTCGTTTATTTCACTTCAAGAGATATACTTACCTCCCTAACACTCTATGATATTGCCAGAATTCGTAGGAGAATTTGGCGGGAGGAAGGCGAGGTCAAAAGACCAGCTCATCACTTGCGCATTTTGCGCATGAAGCACTAACATCTGAAATTGTGTGACACACACAATCAGGCAATGATTAGAACATCGGATAAGGAGAAGCTATGACCTCCATGTCCCATACGCTCTCTAAGTACTGGTGCTAAGTACTACAGGACAAGACACGAAAGGTTTCATTTCGTATACTCTCAATAAATGTACCACATAATACACAGGTACCATTACATTCTTGTTAAATAAGGGTAATACATCGTGACAATAAATTATGTAACAACAAAAAAGGCAGTACTGACTTTATGCATGAAAACTGTATCCATCCAGTCCACATCTGTGAAGGAAATACGATACACGAATATGCGGTTGTTTCCACAATTAAAATGTGCTGTCTGAAGACAGCAAGTGCAACTTATCTACAAGATATACACCTGATCATCTTTTGAATATCGATAACGAAAGAGGATTAGTGGTTCCACGGAGGTAATGGTCGGTAAAACTTGACTCACAGTGCCACTGAGCTACGGACATAATGTCATCCAACAGCACCCCGTTAAACAGGGCGGTGGATGCCACTATGCCACGAACACTGTGAGCCGTGGCTAAGTCAACTTGTTTACCAGTGCCGGATTTGTGACAAAATTGAATACATCCCACAATCCACCTACATATAGTCTTTTGACACCCTGCCATGGGGTTCAATATAAGACAACCATAATGAGGATGGGTCCGTCCGCCATTCCTGTGTACGTTGTTTGTACCTGTTTAATGAGCGGACTGGACACCATGCTTTTGAATTAGGATCAAACCTAGTCAAAGCAGGTAAAACAAATGGTTGACCTGGATATTTCAAAGACTGGTTCTTAGCCATGAAATTTATCCTATGTAGGTAGAAGCCTAAGGCCTTCTCCTGCAACCACATAATGGTCTGCCTCAGCGGATAAAGCATGAATCTCGCTTCTCCGTCTTGCAGAGGCCGCAGCAATTAGAAATACAGACTTAGGTGTCAACATTTTCATAGAAATGGCACTTAGTGGTTCAAATGGCTTATCCGCTAGTACCTGAAGGACTAGAGATAAACTCCAAGACCGAATCACTGGTGATTCCTTGGTCTTAGATTGCCCATGCCTTTAATTAAAATATTTAATGTACTTACTTCATCACTTCCACTATTAGCCAAGCAAGGGATAACTGTCATTAAGGCTGACTTATAGCCAGCAATAGAGTTAGGCTTGAGGCTACAGGCATCATACAGGTGACAGAGGAAATCGGCTACTACCTGAATAGATGCATCCATTGGATTAACATCTGTTTGAGCACCATTCTGCAATTCGATTGATTTTATAGCTATATGCTCTGGAGGTTGAACCCCTTCTGTCTTTTGCCATAAACATGGCTGCTTGCTCAGAAAAGCCCTCCTTAATTCTAGATTCCTTGACAACATCCACGCAGTCAATTGGAACATCGACGGGTTGTTGTGAAGGGACTTGCCCTGGAAAATAATATTGTCCATCAGAGGCAGAGGAACCGGATTGCAGACCAGAACGTCCAGCAGATCCGTAAACCATGATCGGCTTGGCCAATTTGGGGCAATCAGAAGCACCTGGCACTCCTCCTGTCTGATTTTCTGAAGGACTTTTGGAATCAAGATTGCTGGTGGGAATGTGTATGCACACATTCTCTCCAAGCTGATAGCTAGCGCATCTGGTGCGCAAGCGCTTGGATCTGGAATCGGAGAGACGTAAGTTGTCATCTTCACATTCTTGTTCATTACGGACAAATCTATGTTGGTTTCCCCCAGTAGTCAAACAGACGATCCGCCACACATTGATTTAGTTGCCATTCCGTAGGCAAAACATCATCCTTCGGCTCAATGAGTCTGCTAAGAGATTTAGCCTTCCCAAAATGTGAACTGCCTTCAGGGTGATCATATGATCTAGACACCAGGAAAGCAGTTTCCAAGTATTAATACAGAGACTGGGTGACTTCGTTCCGCCATGACGGTTTATGTAAGTCACTATTGTCGAGTTGTCTGATCGAACTAGAACAATCTTGCCCTGAACTTTCTTTAAGAAATGTTCCAGGCCCAGAACTACTGCTTGTAATTCCAATAGATTTATATGTTCCTGTGACTGATCCAGATTCCAAAGCCCTGATACTGTGGCTTCTTCCAGGCAAGCCTCCCCCATCCCTCCATTGATGCATCTGTGTACATCATTATTCGTGGGTGGGGTGGGGTGAGCATCACACCCGCCAGGAGATTCTCTCTCTTCATCCACCACTGAAGGTGGTGAATAAGAGGTTCCAACACTGACACCTCGGAGTCCAGGAAACCTGTCCTCTGGGTCCACTGTGTCATGAGAAATAACTGGATAGGTCATCTGTGCAAGGCCGCCTGTGGAATGACTGGTTCCAGAGAAACCATCAACCCCAACATTCTCAGGCAAACCTGTGCCAGTACACGATGACTGTTGCCACTGACTGTGTTACTGAGATCAGTACTTCTACTCTCTCCTGAGTAGGATAAACATACCCATCTCTAGATCTAAGAACATTCCCAGGTAAACAAACTTCTGGGATGGAGTCAGCTCTGATTTCTGAAAGGGTTGTTATCCAGCCTAAGTCTGTGAGAGTTTTCAAAACTATCTCCAGATTTACTGCAAGTCTTTCTCGATTGTGTGCTTTTAACAGCCAATTGTCTATGTAAGTGTGGACTGCTATGCTTCTCATGCGGAGGTATGCTGTTATTGCAAGAACCACCCTGGTGAAGACCCGAGGAAATTCCGAATGGTAAAACTTTGAATTTCCACTGTCGGCCTGGAATGTGAATCTCAGGTACCGACGAAAACTCTTCGCAATTGGAATGTGGAAATAAGCATCCTTCAGATCTATGGATGCCGTCCACATTCCTATCCCTAACCCCGCCAACATCGTTTTGACCGTTTCCATTTTGAAACACGGCGTGTCTATGAACTTGTTCAATGGCTTGAGGTTGAGAATTGGTCTCCACCCTCCAGTGGTCTTTGTCACTAGAAACACGGTTGAATAGAAGCCAGGGCAATTTTGTGCTGGTTGAATTGCTCCTTTTTGTATGAGGGAATTTATCTCTTCCTCTATACACAACTGTTGATCTGTATCTCTTGGAATTTGAGTCCGGATCGGAACCAGAGACAGGTGCGATGGTGGAGCTATCGACCAGTCGGGCTGGTACCTGGCTGAAAGCCATCGCAAGACTAAGCGGTCCTGGGTTAACCGCTCCCACTCCTGCTTGTGGAAGGTCAATTGACCTCCCAACCAGTCGGGCTGGTACCTGGCTGAAAGCCATCGCAAGACTAAACGGTCCTGTGTTAACCGCTCCCACTCCTGCTTGTGGAAGTTCAATTGGCCTCCCATGGGTCCACCTAGGGAGAGAGGTGGACATAAGCAGTGCAAGAGTGGGACTGTCTCTAGTTCTAGCATTGGTGTGGTTCTTGTGGAAAACGGCCCATCAAGCACGATTACCATGACCAAATCCTCGCACGCCACGGCTTGCGCCGCCCACGCCATGGACCAGTCCTCGCGCACCTCGAGGTGCGCGGGCATGGCTGCCTGTGCCTGAGGAGCATGCGCCCCCAAACCCACTGACTTGACCAGCGCCACCTTGGGCCTGCTGTGGACATAATACAGGGGGCGCTGCACGAATGTGCTCCCTACGAAGCACCTCAAATTGGTCGCGTAGCGCCCTCTGATTATTGACCAGAGTGACTGTCTCTTGGAGGTCTATACATCCCTTCCGCCGAAAGAGATCAGGACCTGACATAGGCGTCCGCAGCAACCTGTTGTACAGATCCTGAGATGGACACAAATTATTTAGTGCAAATGTGCGTCTCGCCCTGACACTTCTAGTCACTGCCCTAGTCATACAGCCCAGAACCAGGTTAATACCATCCTGGATGGCTCTCTGTACCGAGACAGGGCTTGCTTGGCGTGATGCAGACACTGTTACTACATTCTGTAACAGCTGTGAAACATGCGAGAGCACTGCTATGGATGCTCTCGAGCTCTCCTCTGCATTGAGCAACGCGCTGTTTGCCGAGCGCAGGGTGCACAGCGCTCCCATGTCAGAACGGGAGCCTGGCCGCGTGTCCTCGCCAAGCGCTGCGCGATCATCAGCGCTTGGTTTTGGCACTGTACCGTATTTCTGGTATTGGCCAGCAACAATACGGCACAGCCTCGCCACCTCGCGGGGGGGGGGGGGGGGGGGGGGCTTCGTAAGCCGTCCATTAGGCTTAATGGACGTCTCTGCCACCGCGAACATATCTACTATATGTTCTGCTAATGGCAGATGGCATCTGCCGGCTTTCCAGCCAACCACGGGTGCTGGTCCCGCTGCCTTGCCGACTGTTCTACACAGAGCTCTGGCTTAATGCTTTCCAGCCATTGGCACGCGTCAGACCAGTGCTCTGTGGCCACCTGTGAATGCTCGACAAGGCGCGTGCCTTCGTCATCCTCTAATGCACTCGCAGGTGTAACGTGGCTGGAGCCGTGGATACTGCTGGCCGGCCGTGGAAAATATGCAGGCCTGAGAGAGCAGGCATGTCTTGTGCCACGGCTGAAAAGCCAGGAGCCGGCGCCATGGAAACATGCGGGTGTAATCAACCACACTATGCCCCGGACCAGCCGCCGTCATATCCTTGGCATGACGAGGTATACGGAAACGGTGGTCATCCGCTCCAGCTCATGCCACCCTTTGAGCCATGAAAGCTACCCCTGCGGGAGTAATTCCATGGAAAAAATAGGCCGTGCTCCCCGCAAGGGGTGCACGATCATCCATTTCCATGTCCACAGCTTCAACGGGTGAACCCCACAGAAAATCCTCTTCCTCCTGGCCATCATAAACTGCCTCTGGGCTAGCAAAGAGCGCTAATCCGGGATGGCCAGGGAAGGTACCATAAGAGGTGGTGGTACCTATCAAGCGTGGACACTAGGTGCGAGCCTGTGTCCAGTGGCCCTAGTCTAAGATCTAACGGCGCGGCAAGTCTGCTGCCATGATCATATAGACCTGCTTCAGGATCCATTGGCAAGGCGGCGGGCCTTCCAAGATCTACTGAAACCACCACTGATTCTGAAACATTTTTGAACCATGGACCACGACCAGTCAGCAGTGGGGATTTTCTGCTCGGGAGGAGATGAAGAAGACAATAAATTATTTGGCTCAGGGAGCATGCTGTGACGCAGCTTTGGTACCAAGTCTTTTATTGTCTTTTTCATCTCCCCCATTATTTCCAACCTGAGTCTCCATTTCCGAAGAAACAGAAGCCTCTCACCCGACGCCTTATCCTTTGCCTGTAATGACAAGAATTCAGAAAATAAGTCACCATTCCCCCCCCCCCCCCCCACTGTTTACAGACATCACATTTTAATAATGGTCCGCAAGGTGAACATTTTATACAGAGGTGAGGAGTAAACTTTGATTTGAAAGATCGGCTACAGCCGACACAAGAAGGCTTCCGAAAAAAGGGACAAGACGATGACAATGAGTTAAAGATTCTTTTATAATTAAATAAATTAAATAACTCATAAAGGAGAAAGAATTCACCTATAGGCCTAAACAGGATGGTGAGAAAGATGAACAACCAGCCTCAAAAAGGATATTAATAATAATAATGCTGATTATGATGTCATAATTTCCAAAAGGAAAACAGACGAACAACATCCAGGTCTAAGATGAATTGTATGACAAGAGCACACTAAACAGTACTGTGAACACAGTAACGGATAAACAGTAAGACTGAAAAAATATTGACAGCAAATAATTACAAATATTTTCAAATATTTTAATGTGCTATAAAGCATAACTAGAGTACCTGAGTCTTTAGCAAAGGCATACCACCGCGTCCATCTCTTGGAAGTTCCACCAGACAACTACTCTTCATCACCACTCACTTATTTATTAAAAGGGAAGGGTGGGACCAGAGGACAGAACGACAAGCTCTCTCTTATGGGAGCCTATATCATTCTGGGCAGTATTTTTTCCTAACATTTATAGGGAAATAGTGGAGACAAACCTCTTTAGATGTGAACAAACCTTACAGAAACCTGTGGAAAAATCATAGAGATATTAGCAATTTATGGCGCCAAATAATAAAGTTACCAGTTTTCTGTGTGCCTATAACGTCTATACCACGTCACGGAAACAGGTTACACCGTGTAATTAAGATGTAATTAAAACATAATTGTACTAGAGTTCACCTGGTAACTCGGTCCTGAAGTGGCCTCAGATGAATTATGATGATCAGACATGATAATCAACACTCTAGAATAACTTTTGATAGATAATTGAGCAAAAACGTAGCAAGTATTAAATAAACACTAGCAAGTGGTTCAGGCTAATAGACAGGAAAGAGGCTTTGACAGTCTGCACATGGGCGAGGTTGGGGCTGGCATCCGGCTGACTGTCACCTGTCTACCTGCCCATTAAGGGCAACTATCTTTTTTTAATCTGGGGTTATTGAGTCAGTCGACATTTAGGAAATATCATAGTATTAGGGAGGTAAGTATATCTCTTGAAGTGAAAACAAGGACACTCTCGTTGCTAAACATTTTAATTTGCATTTAACAATGGAAAAAACGTATCCTATAAAATTATACAAGTTCTTCCTCATGACCCTGAGGATACTGACAAAACACATATCAGAAAAGAACAAGAGAAGTACTGGATACATCAACTACCCACACTAGATCTCATAGGGATTAATCATGCAGATTGGTGATTCCAAAACCTGAGTTGTTCTTTATACCAATTAGAATCACCAAACTACATGTCATGGAAACCCTTCCATGATGCCATAATATGACGTCACCATATGGCATCACACTGACCACCACGTTTGCTCCTTTTAACGTTAATCCAAATCAGTTATTCAATCATTGAATACTCACCTGTATGGGTCAATTCAAATGTACATTGTGCAGCGCACATTATGCGCAACATACGGGATTAAGAAGACACATACGTGTGGTCCATGAAAAGTCCGGCTTTTGAACCTGTGACTTTTGCGGTATCAGCTTTCCCCAACTAGAGGAAATGAGGGGTCACTACAACACTCAACACTTGATTGAAGCTGACCAGTTTGCTGAACTGGTCCGACAAGCTGGTAGCAGCAGAATCATACATATTCCCAGATTCACCTGTAGGATACCCGTCCCACCACAGAGAACAACACAATCTGTAGAATCGAACATTGCTGCAAACACAGACGCACCATCAACAAGTGACCCCATCGATGAAACAGCACCACGAGCACACAGCACCACAACACCACCTGACGAACTCAACGACAACATCGCAAGCGAACTCGCCCCCCCAGTGCTTACATATGTCACAATTAATCAATGGACCACAAGGGCTACATCGATAACACAGATGCGGCCAGAACTTCACATGCATAAAACGTCCACAGGACGCGCAACCCGGTCCCTGAAACAGGGCAAAGGACAAGGAGTATGAGCAACTAGTTAAGCTTAGAAACTCAATCCAACTCAAGGAGAAGGAAAAAACGATCATAAAGATCAATATACATCAAAAACCAGCCTAGCGCTTGAATTGCTAATAAATACATAGCCAGCTGATTATGACGTCATTAATCCCGTGACAGGAAAAATTCGATCCCAACAAAACATCCAAGTGCAAAGACGAATTGTATGCTGAATGGATAAGTTGACTACACAATCATCAGATACATATAGATAACTCTTTACTGGCAAAAATGTTAATTATCTCCCTTTGATTGTTTACAATAATTAACATCACCACATTATCAATAACTAGATACCTGACACTTTGTATAGACAAACCATCCAACGTAACGAACCGGAAACTCCACCATCAGCACGCCTCTTAACTCTCTCCACCTCATGGGGAAGGAATTGGAACAAGAGGGCAAAGTGAGAAGACCTTTATACCAGGCCTCCAACTCACTGGGCATAATTTTTCATTTGGTTAGATAACCTAACAGTGTTAGTAGGAAATGGAACCATGGTGGAGAGAATACTAATTCTCTGGCACTGTGACGTCACAACCTAGCGTCATACAGACCTGTGGACAGAAACAGAAAGAGAAATTAGTCCTAGGTAGCACCGAGTTGACCTAAACCAACTAACTAAGGCGCTTATCACGGTAAACGCGAGTCCCGGAAACACAATACACCGGGAAGAAAACTCGCTAATTTTACTAGAAGTCACCTGATTTAAAGGTCCAACGTCCTCCGGTGGCGAAGTGTAACCTCCCGCCATCCAAATCAGGTCTTATCACTTCCAAAATAACACCAATAAAAACGTTAATGAGCAAGAAAAGCTTATGACTGAAAAACATGTGTGTTCTCTTTGCCAATAATCTAGCAAAGAGGAAGTGCTAGTCTGCGCATGCGCGGTGGTGGGGCTGGCATCCGCCAGACTACGCTCTGACTCCCTGCCCAGTAGGGGCACCTAACTGTTTTAAATCTGAGTGTTTATTGAGTGAAAGCCAATATTTAGCAATATCAAAAGTATTAGGGAGGTAAGTATACTCTTGAAGTGAAATACATAATACACTTTCCAGAGGGGTACATTCCGTCCACCAGTGACGCCACTGGCCAAGAAGTCCTATTCCGTTTACACTAAGGAGCAACTGTAAACGGGACAGAATTGTATAAAAGCAAGTGCAAAACAGAGCACTGACATTCGTATTTCGATCCAACAGATCAACCATAAGAAAGACAGAAGATTTCCTGACCAGTTTAAACTATTCATATAAAACTAATTAGCGTTTAACAATTATACAAGTCTTTCAGGGGTCCCTTGAGATGCACCGCTAGAACTTTTGGGGGTCCCAAGTTGCAGTCTACCCTGTAAAGGACCCTGATGAGAAAACATGGTAGTGAAGTGGTATAATGATAGCAAAAAGGACATTGTACAATCGTAGGGAAATAGCCAGAAACGGTGTGAAAATTGTAAGTAATAGATTATGTGATACATAGAATCACACAATCATTGCCATTTCATATCAAATTTACCACACTCGCTCAGTAACATCGCATTTGGAAATTGCTAATGCTGATTCTAAATCAGATATTACTAAACACGTGTGATAAATTTAATACGAAACATAAATGATCCCATACCATGAGATAGCTGGTCGAGATGTATCTACATTACATCATTGCTGTTAGACAATAACGGCTTCAATAATACATTGTCTATGACATGTCACTAGTGTGTGACTATATTACAATAGTTGGATATAAAATCATATTATATAATGGCTTAACCCTTTAATGGTCACGCCGGCCAAAACTGGCCTCTACATTGGTCTTGGCGAATGTCCATTTGCAAGCCAAGAGAAGACTATTCTTGGAAATTTAACACTGGAATGGCTGGCTCGGTAACCGAGCCAGTTATTCAAGCGGTAAATTTTCATAAATAGTCTTCTCTTGGCCTGAAAATGGAGATTCAATATGGAAGTATTTTCATTTTCTTGACTTAATTTGACCATTAATGCTAAGGAATGTTATGAATACATGCATAATTTTATATTCTTATCTGATCCGATGTTATATGACAATTTAGCTAAGCTCCACCCTCTTTGCATATGTGTTGGAAACAATTTATATATTTTCAACCCTGAACTCCCAGATTCCGAATTTCAAGGTAATTTTACAGGTAAGCTGTTGGATATCTTGAAAATAATCTGACTCGTTAGTTAGCATCCGCCACCAGTCAAAAAAACTTTCAACAGAATGTTTATTAAATTGTACAATTATCAAAGGCATACAATGCGTACATAGTGACAGACTTTTCATATCAGAGCTATACATCATTATGATTGTGATGTCAGCTAACTAGTGACATTATGGAGGAATCCAGTTTTAGCTATGCCCCACCCAAATCTAACTAAGATACACCAATGCGTTGGTATCAACTGATCACTGCACTCTCTGAATCTTCTTCTTGCGTTCATCTTTCTCATGACAGTAATCTTAGACCGTTTTCCTTATTTGGTGCATGAAAGCTGAAGTGGTCACCAAACTGTCTCTGTCTCCTCTGATCTTCTCTTCAAAAGATACTTCCATAGGCCAGAACTTCTTCTAGCCTGTTCATATCGCTGGCAGTGCTGCAAGATGTTCTGCTGTTTCTTCTGCCTGTTGACACCCACAAAGTGCAGAATCTGTAATCTTGAGCCGGTCAAGATGTGCATCGAGACGATTGTGACCAGTCCTCAATCTGAAGATACATGTCTGATCCTCCCTACTGAGGCTGTGTATTGCATCATTATGCTGCCTGCTGGTGGTTCTTGTGGCTTTAATGATATGCTTCAGTTCTTCAAAGTTAACCTCGCGGTTGAATTGTTCTTTATTTGACCCTTCCTTAGCCAGTTGATCAGCTTTGTCATTTCCTAATATGCCACAATGCGAGGGGATCCACTGTAAGTTGACATTGTTCTCTTTAGCCAGTTGCATAAGATCTTCATGAATTAAATCTGTACTTTCCTTTCCACTTTCCAGCGCCTGGAGCGCTGAGAGGGAGTCTGTTTGGAAGACAATATTTTCATTTCTGGTTTTCATTGTATCAGCTTTTGGCTAGCTAAGATCAGTGCCTGGATTTTGCAGTGTAATTGCTACAGTGCTTCCCTGTTGGCAAGCATGAGTCTGTTATATCTCCACATGGAAACCGAATGTGAGCACCTGCCCCTCCATTCTTGATAGCCTGGATACCTGGTCCATCTGTATAAACATGTATCCACTCTTCCTCAGGGTAGTTTTCTGCAATATGACTCAATGCAAGAACTTTGTTTGTCACATCTGCTTGATCTCCCTTGCTTTTAATCCCTGGAATCGAGGGCCAGATTGAAATTGTGTTTTCTATTTCAGAAGCTTTCCACGGTTCCCACTCAGGGATAGCAGTTACGTTTCTACATCTGGGGAAGATGTCCGACTCTCTGTTTCTTTCGATTTTCTTTTAAGTTAATAAGAAATTATTCCTTTTGAGCCTTCCTCTAGACATTTGGTGAGTCAGCATATGCATGGGTCTGAATCTCAATTTCTAGAAAACCATACATGTTAGCTGTTGAATATTTTGAAACTAATTTGACTAGGTGCTGTCGCTACCTATGGCAGCAACAGCGCCCAGTCAAATTAGTTTCAAAATGTTCATCAGAATGTTTAATAAATAGCAAGCAAAGACATACAATTTGTACGAGTCGGACTATTAAGCGCTTAAGACAGACTAAATCGAGTCATTCTTGCTGTAATTGGACGTCATCCTACATGTCATGTAGTTGATTATGACATCATATGATGGATGGATAAACTGGAAAGGTCCATTGATTATGATGTCAGATACCCCTCCATTGCTCTCTTGAAGTAAAATTTCTCTGAAGTCAAAATAACAAATGTCATTACCTAAGAAATAATGGCCAGTATGATCCAGAGAGCAGAGAACATGCAATCAACAAAGCCTCATTATCTCTCTGTGATTGCGTTAATGACTGCTGAAGATGTGAACACTGCGACTCCAGCCCCTCCTGAACACTCCCAGTCACGCGCACTTTCTCCCAAGCTTGCGCAGCTACCGACTGACTCTTCTGAAAATAATACAGAATATATGATAATCGTGGTTACAAGTGGAGCTCATTAATATGACCATAAAGTACAGCTCAGAAATAACTGAATCAAAATAAAATGTATTGTTGAATATATATTTGATCACAATCCAATTATGTTCAAAATATTCAATACATTTCATATTAACATGTTTCTGTAATGGAGGAATCCAATTTTAGGTATGCCCCAACCATCTATAACTAAGCTCCACCCATGCTTTGCTCGTGTTGGGATCGATCAAACCCTGCACTCTCTGAATGGACCAAGTCCACCATTGAGTCAGTCATTGAAAGTTTTCTAAAACAATATGTTCCTGGCCTGCAGATGCACATGATCGCTGTAGAAGCCTTTTTATACTGGCTTCACAATTGACATGTCCAGTTTTAGCCATGCCCCGCCCATCTCTAGCTAAGCTCCACCCACCCCTTGATTGTGTTGGGATCGATCTATCAGTTTCTAGAAAACTATACACGTTAGCTGTTAAATATTTTGAGCCTAATTCGACTGGGTGCTGTTGCTGCCTAGCAACAGTGTCCAGTCAAATTAGTTTCAAAATATTCAACAGAATGTTTATTAAATGGTAAAGACAATCAATCCATACGTGTCAGACTATTAAGCATTAAAGACAGACTATATCGAATCATTCATGATCTCATCATTATGACATCATCCGACACATCATGTAGTTGATTATAACATCATAAGACAGATGGAAAACTTGGAAAGGTCCATTGGAGGATTATAAAAGAGACGTCCAAGCATTACTTTTATAGTACAGCTCAGAAATAAATTAACATGTTTCCAAAACAATGGAGCAATCCAGTTTATCGATCAGTTATAACGTCAAAATCAGGGACGTGAAGTGTATGATGACGTCATAATCAATTACGTCATGAACGACTCGATTTAGTCCATCTTAAACGCTTAATAGTCCATCAGGTTGAACGAATTGTTGAATATTTTGACACTAACTTGAATGGGTGCTGTTGCTGCCTAATATATTCAACTGCTTAACAGAATAGTTTCCTGGAAATTGAGATTCAAAGATTGCAGGGATCGATCAATCCAAACACGAGCAAAGCATGGGTGGAGCTTAGCTAGAGAGGGGCGAGCCATAGCTAAAGTTAGATTCCTCCATACAGCGCACATTATTAATAAATCCAGCTACATATGTCCAATATGGAAATGGATCAATAAAGGGGCATAGAAAGCATTATGGGACAGATATTAACCCTTTAATGATCAAGCTGGCCAAAACCGGCCTTTGCATTAATCTTGAGGAATCTCCATCTGCAGGTAAAGAGGAGCATTTTTGAAAATGTACCACTGGAATGGCTGGCTCGATAATCGAGCCAGTCATTCCGGTTGTAAATTTTCAAGTTTTCTCTTTACCTGCAGATCGACATTCAATAAGGAAGTATTTAAATTTTCTCAACCAAATTTAACCAGTAAAGGGCTAAACTAGTGAATATACAAACTAAATTTATCAGCTTTACCTGTGACTTATGCTTGAGATCATCCAATAGTTGTGAGTAATGCGCTTCAATCTGCTGTCTCTGATTGACCCAGAGGTGTTCCTTCTCAGTGCTAAGAGAAGATAACTGCTCTAGTTTTAATTGTTGTTCATGCTGTAAGTGACAGTGCTGTTCATCTCGTTTTTGTGTCGCCTCATGAAGTGCATCAGTCTTGGAAGAGAACAAAACACGTAATGTTTCATTTTATTTTGTGTACTGCCATGCATGATAGTGCACTTGATGCTGGGTGTTAATACTTATTTATAGTAACACTATTGGTACTTAATAAAAAATTACCAGCTTGTAGTTTTCAGCAGCTTAGTTTTGAGAAGATAGTGCTATAGGGTGTTGTTGTCTTCTAAATGCAAAATATTAGTGAGTTAAATGCAAAATCAAGGATTTCTTTATAATTACACTTTCATAAACTTTCAAATTGTTAATATAGCACACACACGCACTCACTCACTCACACACAAACAAGCACGCACACAGACATACACACGCACCCACACACACCCACGCATTGCATGCACACAGACACGCACACACACCCTTGCATGCACGCACGCACGCACGCACACACACACATGTACGCATAAGCACACATACACATCCATCATGTTCATACATACATGAATAGAAATGCATGTCCACACATAAGAAACGAACCTGCTTTTTATAGTGCAACAAGAACTTTTGCATCAGTGTCACTTCATCCATGACCTTGGTACATGCATCTGACCATGTACACATCTGGGCAATTGCTGGTGACATCTGGTCACCTGGAGCTTGACCACTTGTGACCGACACTCTGGCAGTCATCAAATGGCTACAGAGACTATTCACGAACAGCAGCTTCTCCTAGTACAACATGACGAGAGGTATTGTATCAATTTAACCATTTAACCCGCAAATTTCTCAGAAAATGCCCATTTGCAGACCGAGAAGACCAAATATTGAAAATTTACTACTGGAATTACTGGCTTGGTTATCGAGCCAGTCATTCAAGTAGTAAATTTTCAAAAATAGTCTTTTCTTGGTCTGCAAATCGACATTTCTCAAGATCACTGCAGAAGCCATTTATGGCCAGCTTGAGTCCTAATGAGTTAAGCATCCTTAAAGTTATAGGGCTGCATGGTCTGGCTTACACATGTAATCAGTTTCAATCTGACCTTTCATACTGGTTTTAACCAAATATCTTTTTATGGGTGTGGTGGTGGTTCTAAGTCTAAATCTCTGTGAAGCACTCGGGACAAAACGTTCTACGAAATTATACGTGTTTTTCCTCACGCCCCTGATGACATAGATAAAACGTATATCCAAAAATAACAAGAAATATTGGATACATCAACTATAACATGCTAGATCCTATAGGGATCAATCATGGAAACTGGTGATTCCATTAATTAGTTTTCTTATATTTCAAGAAAAACTTGAAATACATTCTTTAAAACGGTTAAAAAGAATTGTAAAAAACACGAACATTTGACCAAATTTCCCAGTGGAAATTCTTCCCGCTTCATGATTATGCTTAATCCATTATTGTGGGAGTGAAATTATTACCCATGACCACCTAAATATTAAGTACGCTGTAATAAGCATCATATTACAGCACGATTCATTATAAAATTTGACATCTTTTCTTCACTAAAATATATAAAATCACATGATGGCTGGATGTCATTGAAATTCAACATTTATAGTAGGGCTGAATCAAAGGCTGCTATTTCCGTGAAAACTTATTACAAAATAAATTAATATTTCATTTTATTTGACATTTATAAATTATTTAACTCACAATCAAAATCATTTCTTTACACAAACTGCTGAAATGTGGATGCCACTTCTATTAGATTCATATGCAGTTCTGAAGCTCCTAAGAAATTAGAATGGCTCAATCTCCGAAATTGATATGCAAATGAAGTATACGACTTCAAATGAGCGACATATGGAACTTCTTATTCGAAACTTGAAATCAGAGATTAATGGTAGCAGCGTTTTAAAGGATGCCACCAGAAAAATTGACCAATCACAATTCTGAAAAGAAGTTCTGAAACCTACCACCATTGCATACGATTCTCCCGGCTATATTTGTTTAAAATTCGCCAATTGGTTAATGAACTAATTAGTGATCTACGATATGCTGAATAATTTTTCCAGGCCACAGTTTCTTACCTCGCTATCAGCATTGTGTTTCCTAACAAGCTTCATAATCTGCAAAAACACAGAAAAAACTTAATGAGCATAAACAATGAAGGAATCCAGTTTTAGCTATGCCACACCCATCTCTAGCTAAGCTCCACCCATGTTTCACCTGGGTTGGGATTTGATTGATCACTACACGCCATGAGTCTCAATTTCCAGAAAACTATACGGGTAAGCTGTTGAATATTGTGAAACTAATTTGACTGGGTACTGTTGCAACCTATGGCAGCAACAGTGCACTACCTATGGCAGCAACAGTGCACGGTTAAATTAATTTTGAAATATTGAACAGAATGTTTATTAAATAGTAGATGTACAATTCATACAACTTGACCGACTATTAAGAGTTTAAGACAGACTAAATCGTGTCGACGTAATTTACTATGATGTTGAATATTTTGAACCTAATTTGACTGGGAGCTGTTGCATCCTATGGCAGCGACAGTTTTGAGTCAAATTAGTTTCAAAATATTCAACATGTTTATTGAATTGTAACCTCATAAAAGACTTCATGTCAAATATTTGCCACTTTCACGACGGACCCACACCATTTGATTACGACACCAGCTAACAACTGCCATGACTGACAAATTTAGATTATTATGAGTTATTTGCGTGACACATAAAATCCTCCAGTGGATTACGACAATCTTGATCATTGCCCTACTAATGCCAAAGTCAGTACTTAGAATCTGTCAGGACACACTCTTCCCTCCTCTACTCACCTCTTGTGAAAGATCACTTATCCTTCCTTTGTCCTGTCCTTGGGCATTCAAATCCTGTCTCAGCCGACCAATTACTGCCTCCAGCTCAGTATAATCACGCCGAGATTTGTTCAGATCTTCAGCTGTTCGACATAACTTTTTCTCATTAGCCTATTACAGAAGAGCAATTGAGATGAATAGGAAAGTTCTCAAAGCAAAACCTCAATGAATTAAAACCCTCTCTAAACTGAACCTACTTCAAAGAACTGATTCTGTCCTCCTTTAACCCTAATCACTCTGATGTCAATATTATGTCTTTCACTGCATCAATAGCAAAGAAACTGGTGTACATTTTTCAACAAATTTGGTGGACAATATTGCTGTCTATGACAACAACATCCTCCACCAAATTTATTTAAAAATGAAAACCAGTTCATCTTTTAATTTAATTTGAAAATTCAAAATTTTTGCATCAGAGTGTTACGGGATAAGCATTTAACCTCTGTAACCCATAAATCTCTCTCAACAGGAGCAATTCTTCAGTTCTTCGGGCATTCCATCCAGAGAGGTTGCACTGTATTTATTATGGCATTAGTTCAGAATGGAGCCATTTCTACCTATGTCCCGCTAAATCGTTAAATGGCTAAAATGGTCTGCATATACAGGTCTGTGGAAAGTAATATGAGACAATATTTGCGCACCTGCAATGATTTCTCTTTACCCTGCAGCTTCTCTTTGTAGGTGTCGGATTCTTTGTTTAAACTCTCAACTTGACCCTTGCTTTTCTTCAACTAAAAATAAAGTATTAACCCTTTAAGCCTTAAATTTGTTCAAGAAAATTAAAATTCTGTCATAGAAAATGTCCATTTGCAGACCAAAAGAATACAATTTTTGAAAATTTACCACTGGATTGACTTGGCTCCGTTATCGAGCCAGTCATTCCAGTGGTAAATTTTCAAAAATAGTCTTCTTTTGGTCTGCAAATGGACATTTCTGAAGCCTACTATAGAAGCCATTTTTGGCCGGTTTAAGTGTTAACCGGTAATATTAAATATTCAGTTAAAATACAAGACTTGAGTACATGACGAAAGTTCATTATATCCCCCAAAATACATGTATAGGGAAATAGCTGACCAACACAAGATTATAACATATCAGATATTGCTGGATACATGTAGTAATATAACGATTCATTTCTAGCTATGTCTGCCCATTTCCATGAATCGATTTATATAATCTGAACCCTGAATTACCAGATTCCCAATTTCAGGGTAATTATACATGTAAGCTGTTAAATGGTTTGAAACTAATTTGACAGGGGGCTGTTGCTGCCTATGGCAACAGCAGTTTGGTGCCTATACCATCTACAGCTCCCAGATAAATTAGTTTCAAAATAATCAACAGAGAGTTTATTAAATTCTAAATTAAAGACAATTTGTACACTTTAGTATTACATTGGTAAATTTTCAAAGCACTTCGCCTGCAAATTGACACTGATCAAGCAAAAATTCAGATTTTCTTGACCATTAAATCTTTAATGGTCAAGCCGGCCAAAACAGAATCTGCAGCGGTCAGAAGATGTATCCACTTGTAGGACAACAGAAATTTAGGCTGAGCATGTTGAGCGATTTGAGGCGCTGTTTACACAAGAGAGATTAAATGTCGATATTAGGTCATGAATATTTCTGAAACTTTACCATTGGAATGACTGGCTCGGATATGAAGCCTGGATGGGTTATCAAGCTAGCTATTCCAATGGTAAGCTTTGCAAAATAGTCATCTGTTGGCCTGTAAATAGGCATTTCTCAAGACAATAACAAAGCTTGGCCATTAAAGTGTTAGCGTCTGCAGCATATTCATCATGCAGAATATATTCGACGGGTTATATCTCTGGAGGTGCTAAATATTTTGAAAACAATTTGACTGAAAGTTGTTGCTGGCGATGCCAACAACAACTTTCAGTCAAATTGTTTGCAAGATATTTAAGCCAATCAAGAGTCAAGCATCAGTTCTCTGTAGGATGAAGTATTGAAGAAACATCTGCAGATACTCAGCCGTATATTACTAAAATTGATGAATCCAGATTCTCAGTCAATCATAGGACGTCATAATCAACTACATCAAATGTAAGCTGACGTCATAATCAATTACATCATGAATGAAGCGACTTAGTCTGTCGTAAATGCTTAATAGTCTATCAAGTTGTAAGAATTGTATTTCTAACGCCAAACTATTTAATAAACATTCTGTATGGCAGCAACAGCACCCAGTCAAAATAGTTTCAAAATATTCAACAGCTTACCTGCTGAGTGTATAGTTTTCTTGAAATCCAGATTCGGAGTGCAGGGTTTAACTGCTCCCAACATGGGTAAAGCGTGGGTGGAGTTTAGCTAGAGCTGGATGGGGCATAGCTAAAACTGGATTCCTCAATTGTGAGTTCTGGTGAATTTTATTTAAAAACTTATTACTCCATAATCTATGAGAAAATGGCAGCAAGAGTTACCTCTTCTGTAGAAACGTCCAAGCGCTTACGATATTGAATAAGAATCCGACGCAGACTCTCCAGCGATCCGGAAGGACTTTTAACTGTGCTTTTTTGACTTTCTGCATAAAGAGATAATTTTGAAATTTTAGGTATAGTAAGTGAGGAAGCAGTATGTGTATAAAAACCTTTTAACCCTTTCACGCTGAAGGCGGTCAAAACCGGCCTCTGCAGCAGTGGCTTTGAGGAATGTCCATTTGCAGGTCAAGAGAAGACCGAGCCAGTCATTCCAGTGACAAATTTTCAAAAATAGTCTTCTATTGCCCTGCAAATGGACAATCAATAAGAAACTTCTTTGATTTTTGATCAAATTTAGTTTCTCATAGAAAATGTCCATTTGCAGACCAAGAGAAGACTATTTTTGAAAATTTACCATTGGAATGATTGGCTCGGTTATCGAGCCAGTCATTCCAGTGGTAAATTTTCAAAAATAGTCTTCTCTTGGTCTGCAAATGGACATTTTCTATGAGAAAATCGAAATTTGTGTTAAAGGCTTAAAAGACTATTACTACAAACACTTGAATGCATCTATTTCAATCCTTTTATCCCAGAACTCCCAGCAATGTAACGTCAAAGCAACATCATCGGCATGACGTAATAAATTTTGAAACAAATTTGACTTTTAAGTCCATCATTTCAGTTAAATTAATTTCAACTGAAAATGTAATAAATCTCAAAGAATTTTGGCATTTTATTGCGATGCATTTAACACTCTGAACCTTATTTCCAGAATCTCAATTTCAAGGTAATTATACAAGCATGCTGTTGATTATTCTGAAACTAATTTGATAGGAAGCTTTTGCGGCCCTGGGAAAGAACAGCTTCCAGTTAAATTAGTTTCAAAATACTCACCAGAATAAATTTATTAACCCTTGAATTTGTTTTAAAAAATTCAATTTCCTCATAGAAAATGCTCATTAGCTTATCGAGCCAGTCATTCAAATGCTAAATTTTCAAAAATAGTCTTCTCTTGGTCTGCAATAAATGAAAACACGGATTTCTTTTTTCACGAGAGTGTTGTTATACTTACCTTCCTAACACTATGATATTTCCTAAATATTGACCTTGACTCAATAACCCCAGTTTAAAAAAGATAGGTGCCCTTAATGGACAGGCAGACAGGTGACAGTCAGCCGGATGGTGGCCCCAACTTCGCGCATGCGCAGACTGTCACTGCCTCAGCTTGACTATTGGCCGACACAACTTAAAAGCCTGAAGACCGAGCCTCTGTGGGGCGGAGGCCGGGTCCGTGTTAGGGAGGTAAGTATAACAACTTTCTAGTGAAAAAATAAATCTGTGATTTCGTTTCTTTCACTTCAAGAGATATACTTACCTGCCCTAACACTCTATAATATTGCCAAAATTTCTAAGGGAATTTGGCGGGTGGGAGGTGAGGTCAAAAGACCAGCTCATCCCTTGCGCGTTTTGTGCATGAAGCACTAACATCTGAAATTGTGTGACACACACAATCAGGCAATGATTTGAACATAGGATAAAACAACCGATGGTGAAAGTAATGACCATATGTCAAATGCGCTCCCAACCCTCCCTTTGGGAAAGGAAAAGCTATGACCTCCATGTCCCATACACTCTTTAAGTACTGGTGCTAAGTCCTACAGGACAACAGACAAAAGGTTTCATTTCGTATACTCTCAATAAATGAACCACATAATACACAGGTACTATTACCTTATTAATAAATAAGGGTAATATATCGTGACAATAAATTATGTAACAACAAAAAAGGCAGTATTGACCTTATGCATAAAAACTGTATCCATCCAGTCCACATCAGCGAAGGAAAAAAATGATACACGAATATGTGGTTGTTTCCACAATTAAAATGTGCTGTCTGAAGACAGCAAGTGCAACTTATCTACAATAAATACACCTATCATCTTTTGAATATCGATATGGCCAGAGGGTTAGTGGTGTCACGGAGGTAATGGTCAGTAAACCTTGACTCACAGTGCAACTGAGCTACCAACATAATGTCATCCACCGGCATCCCGTTAAACAGGGTGGTGGACGCTACTACGCCACGAACACTGTGAGCCTTGGCTAAGTCAACTTGTTTACCAGTGGCGGATTTGTGGCAAAATTGAATACATTCCACAATCCACCTAGATATAGTGTCTTTTGACGTCCTGCCATGGGGTTCAATATAAGAAAACCATAACGAGGATGGGTCCATCCGCCTTTCCTGTGTACGTTGTTTGTACCTGTTTAATGCGCAGACTGGACACCATGATTTTGAATTAGGATCAAACCTAGTCAAAGCTGGTAAAACAATTGGTTGACGTGGATATTTCAAAGACTGGATCTTAGTCATGAAATTTATCCTAGGTAGAAGCCTAAGGCCTTCCCCGACATAACGGTCGGCCTCGGCGGATAGAGCATCAATCTCGTTTCTCCGTTTTGCAGAGGTCGCGGCAATTAGAAATACAGTCTTAAGTGTCAACATTTTCATACAAATGGCACTTAGTGGTTCAAAGGGTTTGTCTGCTAGCACTTGAAGTACTAGAGATAAACTCCAAGACGGAATCGCTGGAGGATTTCTCGGTCTTAGATTACCCATGCCTTTTATTAGTATTCAATGAACAGACTTCGTCACTTCCCCTATCAGCCAGGCAAGGGATAACTGACATCAAAGCTGACTTGTAGCCAGCAATAGAGTTAGGCTTCAGGCTATAGGCATCATACAGGTGACAGAGGAAATCGGCTCATACCTGAATCGATGCATCCATTGGATTAACATCTCTGCAAATCTATTGATTTTATAGTTATATGCTCTGGAGGGTGACCCTCTTCTGGCTTTTGCCATAAACATGGCTGCTTGCTCAGAAAAGCTCTCCTTAACTTTAGATTCCTTGACAACATCCAAGCAGTCAATTGGAACATTGACAGGTTGTTGTGAAGGGACTTGCCCTGGAAAATAATATTGTCCATCAGAGGAAGAGGAACCGGATTGCAAACTAGAAGGTCCAGCAGATCCATGTACCATGATCGGCTTGGCCAATTCGGGGCGATCAGAAGCACTTGGCACTCCTCCTGCCTGATTTTCTGAAGAACCTTTGGAATCAGGATTGCTGGTGGGAATGCGTATGCATACATTCTCTCCCAGCTGATAGCTAGCGCATCTGTTGCGTAAGCGCTTGGATCTGGAATCGGAGAGACATACGTCGTCATCTTCACATTCTTGTACCTTGCGAACAAATCTGTTGGGTTTCCCCAGTGGTCGAACAGACGATCCGCCACACACTGATTTAGTTGCCATTCCGTAGGCAACCCACTCATCCTTCGGCTCAATGAGTCTGCTAACAGATTTAGCCTTCCCGGAATATGAACTGCCTTCAGGGTGATCATATGATCTAGACACCAGGAAAGCAGTTTCCAAGTCATCATACAGAGACTGGGTGACTTCGTTCCGCACTGGCGGTTTATGTAAGTCACTACTGTTGAGTTGTCTGATCGAACTAGAACAATCTTGTCCTGAACTTTCTTTATGAAATGTTCCAATCAAAGAACTACTGCTCGTAATTCCAGTAGATTTATATGTTCCTGTGACTGATCCAGATTCCAAAGTCCTGATACTGTGGCTTCTTCCAGGCAAGCCCCCCATCCCTCCATTGATGCATCTGTGTACATCACTAATTGAGGGTGGGGTGGGGGTAAGCATAACACCTACCAGGAGATTCTCTCTCTTCATCCACCATTGAAGGTGGTGAACAAGAGGTTCCAACACTGACACCTCTGAGTCCAGGAAACCTGTCCTCTGGGTCCACTGTCTCATGAGAAATATCTGGATAGGCCGTCTGTGCAAGGCCGCCTGTGAAATGACTGGTTCCAGAGAAACCATCAACCCTAGCATTCTCAAATAAACCCGTGCCAGTACATGATGACTGTTGCACACTGACTCTATAACTGAGATGAGTACTTCTCCTCTCTCCTGAGTTGGATAAACATACCCTATCTCTAGATCGAAGAACATTCCCTGGTAAACAAACTTCCGGGATGGAGTCAGCTCTGATTTCTGGAAGTTCATTATCCAGCCTAAGTCTGTGAGAGTTTTCAAAACTATCTCCAGATTTCCTGGAAGACTTTCCCAATTGTGTGCTTTTAACAGCTAATCGTCTATGTAAGTGTGGACTGCTATGCTTCTCCAGCGGAGGTATGCTGTTATTGCAAGAACAACCCTGGTGAAGACCCAGAGGAGCCGTGTAAATTCTGAATGGTAAAACTTTGAATTCCCACTGTCGGCCCTGGAATGCGAATCTCAGGTACCGACGAAAACTCTTCGCAATTGGAATGTGGAAATAAGCATCCTTCAGATCTATGGACGCCGTCCACATTCCCATCTCCAACCCTGCCAACACCATTTTGAATGTTTCCATTTTGAAATTTTGTGTCTATGAACTTGTTCAATGGCTTGAGGTTAAGAATTGGTCTCCACCCGCCAGTGCTCTTTGTCACTAGAAACACGCTTGAATAGAAGCCCGGGCAATTTTTGCGCCAGTTGAATTGCTCCTTTTTGTATGAGGGAATTTATCTCTTCCTCTGATCTGGATCTCTTGGAATTTGAGTCCAGATCGGAACCAGAGACAGGTGCGATGGTGGGCCTATCGCCCAGTCTGGCTGGTACCCAGCTGAAAGCCATCGCAAGACTAAGCGGTCCTGGGTTAACCGCTCCCACTCCTGCTTGTGGAATGTCAATCGACCTCCCATGGATCCACATAGGGAGAGAGATGGACATAAGCAGCGCAAGAGTGGGATTGTCTCTGGTTCTAGCATTGGTGTGGTTCTTGTGGAAACCGACCCATCAGGCACGATTACCATGACCAGATCCTCGCGTGCCACGGCTTGCGCCGCCCGCGCCATGGCCCGCTCTACGCACTTCAGTGTGTGGGCAGCTGCCTGCGCTTGACGAGCATGCACCCCCGCCCCCTCCACTGCAAGCCGGTGCTGGCGTGGCCATGGCCTAAGCTGCACTAGTGGCTGGCCTCTGACTTGACCAGCGCCACCTCGGGCCTGCTGTGGACGGTATGCAGGGGGAGCTGCGCGAACGTGCTCCCTGCGAAGCACCTCAAATTGTTCGCGTAACACCCTCTGATTATAGACTAGGGTGACTGTCTCCTGGAAGTGTCTACATCCCTCACCCCCAAAGAGACCAGGACCTGATATAGGCGTCTGCAGCAGCCTGTTGTACAGATCCTGAGATGGACACAAATTGTCTAGCACAAATGTGCGTCTTGCACTGACACTCCTAGTCACTGCCCTAGTCATACAGTCCAGAGCCACGTTAATCCCATCCTGGATGGCTCTCTGTACTGAGACAGGGCTTGCTTGGCGCGATGCAGACGTTGTTACTACACCCTGTAACAGCTGAGAGACAGGTGAAAGCGTCGCTATGGACGCTCTCGAGCTCTCCTCTGCATCGTGCAACGCTGTGTTTGCTGAGCGCAAGGCGCCCTGCGCTCGAGCACAGCGCTCCTGTGTCAGAACGGGAGCCTGGCCGCGTGTCCTCACCAAGCCTGCATGATCATCAGTGCTCGGCTTTGGCACTGTACCGTATTTCTGGTATTGGCCAGCAACAATACGGCACCGCTTAGCCACCTCGCGGGGGGGGGGGCCTTGGCAAGCCGTCCATTAAGTTTAATGGACATCTCTGCCGCGGTGAACATATCCACTATGTTCTGCTAATGGCAGAGATGGCATGGCAGTAACTGTCAGCTTTCCAGCCAACCATGGGCGCTGGTCCTGCTTGTTTGCCGACTGTTCAACACAGAGTTCTGGCCTAACGCTTATCAGTCACTGGCACACGTCAGACCAGTCCTCCTCTGCGGCCACCTGTAAGTGCTTGACAAGGCGCGGGCCTTTGTCATCCTCTAATGCACTCGCAGGTGTAAATGTGGCTGGAGCCATGGATACTGCCGGCTGCCCGTGGAAAACATGCGGGCCCGAGAGAGTAGGCATGTCTTGCGCCACGGCTGAAAAGCCAGGAGCCGGCGCCATGGAAGCGTGTGGGGTGTAATCAACCACACCATGGCCCGGACCAGCCGCCTTCATATCCTCGGCAAGCCGAGGTATACGGTGACGGTGGTCATCCGCTCCAACCCCAGGCCACCCTTTGAGTCGTGAAAGCTACCCCTGTGGGGTGCACGATCGTTCATTTCCATGTCCACGGCTTCAACGGGCGAACCAAGCAGAAAATCCTCTTCCTCCTGGCCATCATAAACTGCCTCTGGGCTAGCAAAGAGCGTTAACCCGGGCTGGCCAGGGAATGTACCGTAAGAGGAGGCGGTACCTTTCGGGCGCGAACACTCTAGGCGCGAGGCTGTGTCCAGTGGCCCTGGTTCAAGATCAACAGACGAGGCAAGCCTCGAGCCGGATCATATAGACCTGCTTCAGGATCGATTGGCAAGGCGGCGGGCCTTCCACGATCTACTGAAGCCACCACTGATTCTGGAACATTTTCGGATCACGGACCACGACGGACACCAGAATCAGTGGTGGGGATTTCCTGCTCGGGAACAGATGAAGAGGACAATAAATTACTCGGCCCAGGGAGCATGTTGCGAAGCAGTTCTGGTACCAAATCTTTTATTGTCCTCTTTCTCTCCCCCATCATTTCCAACCTGAAAGTCTCCATTTCCGAAGAAACAGAGGCCTTTCTCTTACCCTTGCCACTTACACTCTTCTTCGACCCCTTCTCCTCCTCCAAATCCTTCGCCTGTAAAGACAAGAATTCAGAGAATAAGTCGACCCCCCCACACACTGTTTACAAACATCACATTTTAAAAGTGGACCCCAAGGTGAACACTTGATATAGAGGTGAGGGGCACACTTCGATTTTATCGAACGATTACAGCCGTTACAAGAAGGCTTCTGAAAAAAGCGACAAGATGACGACAATGAGTTAAAGATTCTTGAATCAATTTAATAAATCCTAATAACTCATAAAGGAGAAAGAAATCACCTATAGGCCTAAAAAGGACGGAGAAATGGGATGAGCAACCAGCCTCATAGAGGATATTAATTAAAATAATAATAAGGTTGATTATGACATCATAATTTTCAAAAAAGAAAACGGACGAACAACATCCAGGTGTAGGACGAATTGTTTGAGTACAAGAGCAACAGTAATGAGAACACAGTAATAGCTCATGCTTGTATAATGATACAAATAAACAGTATGACTGAAATATATTGGCAGCAAATAACTACAAATATTTTCAAATATTTTAATGTGCCATAAAGCATACATGTAACTAGAGTACCTGAGTCTTTAGCGAAGGCATACCACCACGTCCATCTCTTGGAAGCTCCACCGGACAACCACTCTTCATGACCACTCACTTATTTATTAAAGGGAAGGGTGGGACCAGAGGGCAGAACGACAAGCTCTCTCTTATGGGAGCCTATATCATTCTGGGCATAGTCTTTTTTCCCAAACATTTATAGGAAAATAGTGGAGACAAACCTCTTTAGATGTGAACAAACCTCCTTACAGAAACCTGTGGACGCAATCATAGAGATATTAGCATTTCATGGCGCCAGATAATAAAGTTACCAGTTTTCTGAGTGCCTATAATGTCTATACCACGTCACGGAAATAGGTGACACCGCATAATTAAGATGTAATTAAAACATAATTATACTAGAGATCACCTGGTAACTCGGTCCTGAAGCGGCCTCAGATGAATTATGATGATCAGACATGATAATCAACACTCTAGAACAACTTTTGATAGATAATTGAGAAAAAACTTAGCAAGTATTAAATAAACACTAGCAAGTGGTTCAGGCTAATAGACAGGAAAGAGGCAGTGACAGTCTGCGCATGCGCAAGGATGGGGCTGGCATCCGGCTGACTGTCACATGTCTACCTGCCCATTAAGGGCACCTATCTTTTTTAATCTGGGGTTATTGAGTCCCGGTCGATATTTAGTCAAATATCATAGTGTTAGGGAGGTAAGTATATTTCTTGAAGTGAAAATGGGCGTTTCTTAAGACAATAAATGAAGCCATTTCTGATAGATATTAGTGTTAAAGGGGAAGATTGTAAATGATTTTGGTGTTTTGGCTTTTCAGGTTCAAAGGGTTAACAATGTGTATTGCATAACTGTATTGATTTGATATTGAGATGTTGATTTTAATCAACACTTACTGGTCTTTTTACTTGGAAACACATTGATATCGTCAATACTGAAGTTCTTTGTCAGGACATCTAATTCCTTCATGCTCCCTCCATATGTCTCTTCCAGTTGGACCTGTCTTTTACGAGCCTACAAGCATGAAATACTAAAGTGAAAATTTACAAACAGTTGTTACAATGGATAGAGTGAGATCTCAATGACATTACACCAAGTTTATCAGAATACGATTGACGCTGATTTAAAACCCTAAGTTCAGTAGCTAATGCACTGAAGGAAAGCAAGGGGCCCCAAATGTCATGTATCACTCATCTGCAATATATACACCTGTGCAAAAGTTAAGCACCACCCTATTTTTACGCACATGCGAGGGTATATTCATGTGCTATGAAGAAAGCAATAGCATAAACATTTATGTACCCATCCATCTTAGTGCAAGAGGTAATAATGCAACTAGAGGAATGCTGATTATGATGGTGGGGAAACACTGTATGTTTTTGTTTGAACTTGAAAACGAGGCCTGAATATGGTTACGTTGACACAACTGACAAGTATTGCCCTACAGTTGACACACGTGGCTAGATTGTGATTAATGGTGTCTGAAAACGAAGTTTAACATCTGTGCACGAGTTTGAGACTGTCATTATTAATACCGGGTATATCCACCTTGTGCCTGGATGACGGCCTGGACATGACGTCTCATGCTGGTCACCAACCGACTGATACGCCATTGTGGTATTCGTTGCCATTCAAGATGGAGTGCGTCTGTTAATTCCTGTAGGTTCTGCACAGGAGGATCCCTCCTTCTCACCATGTTTTCCAGAATGTCCCAGATATGCTCAATAGGGTTCATGTCAGGGCTCCTTGCTGGCCATGGTAGGGTTTCGATGGCATTCTGGCGGAGGTATTCATGCACAGCTCTAGCACGATGTGGTCGGGCGTTGTCATCCATGAATATAGGGTGGGTTCCAGGTGCATGATTTACAAAATGAGGGACCACAACTCTATCCAGTATGGAATCTTGATATCTTTGTCCATTTAGTGTTCCAGGTACAGTCAACAGATCCAGCTTACAATCAAATGTGATGCACCCCCATATCATAACGGAACCTCCACCAAATGGAACTTCTTTCATGATGTTACGTTGGTCGTACGCCGTGCGTCTGGACCTCCATACACGAGTTCGACCATCTGTGGCATGAAGCAGGAACCGACTTTCATCGGACCAGTGTACCCGTCTCCAGGATCTCATGTTCCAGTGTCTTCTTTCGTTGCACCACCTCAGACGCTCCTCTTTGTGGTGTGCAGTGAGGAGAGGACGTCTGACAGGTCTCCTAGCTTTCATGCCAGCAGCATACAGTCTCCTTTTGACGGTAGACATTGACACTCTATTGCGCGTTTCCCATTGCTGGCTGAGCACTCTGCTGTTGGTGAATGGAGATCTCCTAACAAGGCGTACTAGGGCTCGATCATCACGGGCAGTAGTCTTCTTCGGTCTTCCAGATCTAGGCCTGTCCTTCACCTCGTTAGTTTGCCCATGTTTTGCAATCAAACGACTGATTACAGTATGGTTAATGTTCAGCTGTGTGCCAATCTCTCTGCATGACATACCAGTGGTATGCATGCCTATGATTTGCCATTTCACACGATCACTTAACCTTCGTCTTGCCATAGCGGTTCACAATCAAGAGCTAATTCTCTCTGTACAAATAAACCACGGTCATGAACACAAAATTCCCAATCTTGTCACCTAAATCTGTATGTAATGTTCTACACCTCAAACTGGACTTTTACATAACTGAACACGTGTGCTGTTTCCCGCCACGCACGGACATCAAGCGGCGTGAAGTCATGCATGCATGTGCATTTCGTACTTGGAATTATGTCAGCTAACGCGGGGACAAAAAGTATGGCAGCCTAGTTGTACCATCATGTTTCTACGTTCTATTGTTTTTGCTGGTGCTTAACTTTTGCACAGGTGTATATATATATGTATTTGTATCAGACCCATGAAATGTATTTTGTCGCCAAACAACTTCATACAATTCAATGCACTTAGTACTGTTCAAAGTTACCGCGAAGTGCAATAAATTGTGGGATATTTGCTGAAGACCGAAAATATGTATATGAAAATACTGACTGAAAATAGTAAAATTCTGTATGAAACATGGTAATCTCAGTTCCAAACGTGAAAATTTTGATAGAAGACATGAGCATTTATGTCAGAAATGTAGGAATTGGGATAAATATCAGGGCATAATTTAGAATTTAATATTTGTATAGTATAAATTGCATAGTTGTCTGCAAAAATGTATTGCAATTAACTCTTTCATGGATAAATTCCCTGTATCTCAATCTCAGAGCAAACAAACATGGAAAGCTGTTGAATAATTTGAAATTAATGTGACTGGAAGCCATTGCTGCCTTTGGCAGTAATGGCTTCCAGTCATATTAATTTCAAAATATTCAACAGAATATGCTATACATTGTAAAGAATTTACTTTTTCAGGGATTAGTCGCTGAAAGGGTTAATGATAGAACTTATGAAAATCAATGCTAAATTGCAATCGCATAAAAATTGTGCATAGCTGATACAGCTTTGCATGATGCAGAATGTATAGCAGTGGCCTAAATATGTGTAGCAAACTGAGATGCAATACCAGGTAAATTATGCCCTGAAAATGCAAATTTTTGGATCGAAGCAATTTATTTATGCATGCCACAAACCCGATCGACAAATTAGAATGAGACATACCAGTTTCCTATTCACCATGATAAAATAGCTCTATATTGCCATTTTCACTGTCAAAACCCATCAATTAACAAGTATTCTGTAAGTATTGCTTTGCAATACATGTCCATGTCCCTACCTAATGATGTAAATCTTTAGAGATTAACAGTCAAAAACTCCATTAAAAATTGACAGAAGCAGCTGAAACTCGAACTTGATCTGTACCCTCTCATAACATAGAAACAAACCAAGTTTCAGTTATATATCGTGAAGGAGAACGAAAAAGTCTTGAAAGCTGATATGTTTGTTTTTCATAAGTCGAAAGGGACATAACTCTATCAAAAATTGACACAAAGACCTGAAACTCGATCTTGCTCTGTAATTTCTCATAACAAAGCAATGTAGCAATTCTCAGTAGAATATCTTGAAAGACTGCGGAAAAAAAAGGGCGGAGAACTAATATTTTTTGTATTTCATAAGCCGAAAGAGGGTATAAGTCCATGAAAAATTGAGGAAAATGTCTGAAACTGGAACTTGCTCTGTAACTCCTTATATTAAAGCGATGTACCAATTTTCCTTTAAATATCTTGAGAGTGTGAAAAAAAGTGTGGAGGGCTGATATTGTTCATATTTATTAAGTCGAAAGGGGGCAAAACTCCATAAAAGATTGATGCATACATTGCATGCCTGAAACTCGAACTTGGCCTGTCTCAGTTGAATACCTTGAAGGACTGCGAAAAAGTGTGGAAAACCAACTGCGACAGACGGCACGATAGGTCTGCCGGAGTGCAAAGTTATAGCCACCCACCTAAATTCAAATGTCTTTTGTGCATCTAAAAAAATATGTTTAATTTATGATAAAGTGCTATATATGGCATTGTATAACTATTACTTGGTAGATTCCCTTACCTTTCTTTCAGAAAACTAATTTTCAGCTAGTTTTGTCTGATCTTTTGACAGAAATGGAATTGTGCAAACAAAAAGACAATCAGATAATAATGAACTTAATCCATGTGTTTAACCCTTTAATGGTCAAGATTGACCAAGAAAAGAAACTAAGACCTTTTGCATAGCGAATGCCAGTCATTGCAGTGGCAAACTTTCAAAAATGGTCTTCTCATGGCTTGTAAATTGACATTCCTCAAGACCACTGCAGAGGACGGCTTTATTGGCCTAGGTTAACTCTAACGCACCTTTACTAGATCCTCTTTCAAATCATTGAAGTTTTTCTGATGACTGGCGAGTTGCTTGGAGAGATTCTTAATGACATTCTTTTTATCTTCCACCTCACATGACAGACACGCATTCGTGGTCTTGTGCTCTTTCTCTAAGCTGAAAGACAAGAAAAACAGAAACAGCGAAATGACAACGATGCTGAAGCATTCAATGTCACGCCTGCACTGAAGCAATGCACACCTTCACCAATCACTGAAAAGCAATGAGTAAACCTAACCTCCTTAACTTATGGATCTGGTCTATCACTCAAGTATCTGACATCATAATCAATTACATAGTCCCAAGTAAAATTAGATTAAAAATATTCAACATCTTACAGTACATGTACAGTTACATTGGGATTTTGGAAATTTAGGGCTCAAAGTATATAAATATATTCTAACATGTGCACAAAATGGGTAGAGCTTAGATAAGAAATGGTTAGAGCTTAGCTAGAAATGGTTAAAGCTTAGATAAGAAACGACCAGAGCTTAGCTAAAAATGGCCAGAGCTTAGCTAGAAATGGGCAGTGCTTAGCTAGAAATAGGCAGAACTTAGCTAGAAATGGGCAATGCATAGCTAGATATAGGCAGTGCTTAGGTAGAAATGGGAAGTGCTTAGCTAGAAATGGTCAGAGCTTAGCTAGAAATGGGCAGTGCCAGCTAGAAATAGGCAGTGCCTAGCGAGAAATGGGCAGAACTTAGGTAGAAATGGGCAGTGCTTAGCTAGAAATGGGCAGTGCTTAGCTAGAAATAAACGAAATCAAGGATTTCTTTTTTCACGAGAGAGTTGATACTTACCTCCCTAATACTTTTGATATTGCTAAATATCGGCTTTCACTCAATAAACACTCAGATTAAAACAGTTAGGTGCCCCTACTGGGCAGGGAGTCAGAGCGTAGTCTGGCGGATGCCAGCCCCACCACCGCGCATGCGCAGACTAGCACTTCCTCTGACTAATTTATTGGCTGATACACATGCAACTATTAAGAGCCTGAAGACCGAGCCTCTGTGGGGTGGAGAGGCCGGGTCCGTATCTAGGGAGGTAAGTATCAACTCTCTCGTGAAAAAAGAAATCCTTGATTTCGTTTATTTCACATCAAGAGTATACTTACCTCCCTAATACTTTTGATATTGCCAGAATTCGACAGTGAATTCGGCGGGAGGGAGGCGAGGTCAAAAGACCAGCTCATCCCTATACGCTTTTCTGCGTTTAAGGCACTTAAACTTCTGAAACTGTATGAAAAAACAGTCAGGATTTGACTAGCCATCGGATAACACCACCGATGTATGAGAGATGACCGAATGTCATATGCGCTCCCCCCCCCCCTCCTTCCTGGGAGGAAGAGTCGAATGACCTCAATGTCCTATACGCTCTCTACGTACAAGTGCCATGTACTACAGGACAGAGACGAAAAAGCTCCCTTTTCGTATACTCTCAACAATGAACCACACAAATACACAAAACCACCATCATATTAATAACGGGTAGCGTGACAAGACAATCAACAATGGACAACCCATGCACAAGACTGACCTTGTTGAAAAGGCTGCTGACATCATCTTCCCATTGGTGAAGAATAAACGAAATCTAGGATTTCTTTTTTCACGAGAGAGTTGATACTTACCTCCCTAATACTTTTGATATTGCTAAATATCGGCTTTCACTCAATAAAACACTCAGATTAAAAACAGTTAGGTGCCCCTACTGGGCAGGGAGTCAGAGGTAGTCCGGCGGATGCTCGCCCCACCACCGCGCATGCGCCGACTACTACTTCCTCTGGCTCATTTATTGGCTAACACATGCAACTACCAAGAGCCTGAAGACCGAGCCTCTGTGGGGCGGAGAGGCCGGGTCCGTATCTAGGGAGGTAAGTATCAACTCTCTCGTGAAAAAAGAAATCCTAGATTTCGTTTATTTCACATCAAGAGTATACTTACCTCCCTAATACTTTTGATATTGCCAGAATTCGAAAGTGAATCTGGCGGGAGGGAGGCGAGGTCAAAAGACCAGCTCTTCCCTATACGCTTTCAAGCGTTTAAGGCACTTATGACGTCTGAAACTGTGTGAAAACACAGTCAGGATTTGATAACCCATCGGATAACACAACCGATGTCTGAGAGATGACCGATTTGTCATATGCGCTCCCCCCCCCCCTTGGGAGGAAGATTAAATGACCTCAATGTCCTACACGCTCTCTTCGTACTAGTGCCAAGTACTATAGGACAGAGACGAAAAGGCTCCATTTTCGTATACTCTCTCTAAAGAACCACAACCCACATAAACCATCACCATATTAATAACACTGGGTAACGTGACAATACAACACAATGAACAACACATGAACAAGACTGACCTTGTTGTACTAGGAAACTGTCATCACGATTCCAGTAGAGAAGGATGATACAGTCCCGACAAGTGGTTGTCACCGTCGCTGAATGGCGAAGTATATAAGCAATGCGGAAGCACTCTTCACAACATAAAGCGGTTATTGTTTCAAAATCGACAAGGCGAGAGGGTTAGAGGTGTCACGGAGGTAATGGTCTGTAAAACTTGACTCACAGTGCCACTGAGCCACTGACATAATATCATCCACAGGGACCCCATTAAACAGGGCAGTGGATGTCACGACACCGCGGACACTGTGAGCCTTGGCCACGTCAACCTGTCGCCCGGTGGCGGATTTGTGACAAAATTGAATACATTCCACAATCCACCTAGAAATGGTGTCCTTAGACGCCCTACCATGGGGTTCAATATATGACAACCATAACGCTGACTGGTCGGTACGCCACTCCGAAGTACGCTGTTTGTACCGGAGCAGCGCCCGTACGGGGCACCATACTTTAGAATTAGGATCATATCTAGTTAAAGATGGCAAAAAAATAGGCTGACCTGGATATTTCAATGACTGATTTTTAGACAAGAAATTAATCCTAGGTAGAAGCTTAAGGCCTTCCCCTGTAACCACAAAACGGTCAACCTCGGCTGATAAGGCGTGAATTTCACTCCTACGCCTCGCCGAGGCCGCAGCAATTAAAAATACAGTTTTAAGAGTCAACATTTTCATAGAAATGGAACTAAGTGGTTCAAAAGGCTTATCACCTAGCACCTGGAGCACCAGTGATAAACTCCAAGACGGAATCAGTGGAGGATTCCTTGGTCTTAGATTGCCCATGCCTTTAATTAATACATTTAATGTACTTACTTCATCACTCCCCCTATTAGCCAAGCAAGGAATAACAGTCATTAAAGCTGATTTATAACCAGCAATAGAGTTAGGCTTGAGGCTATAGGCATCATATAGGTGACAGAGGAAATCAGCCACTACCTGAATAGATGATTCCATTGGATCAATACATCTTTTTGAGCACCACTCTGCAAATCTGTTGATTTTATAATTATATGCTCTGGAGGTTGACCCCCTCCTGGCTTTGGCCATAAACATGGCCGCTTGCTCAGAAAAGCCCTCCTTAATTCTAGATTCCTTGACAACATCCACGCAGTCAATCGGAACATTGACGGATTGTCGTGAAGGGCCTTGCCCTGGAAGATAAGGTCGTCCATCAGAGGCAGCGGAACCGGATTGCAGACCAGAAGGTCCAGCAGATCCGTATACCACGATCGGCTTGGCCAATCCGGGGCGATCAGAAGCACTTGGCACTCCTGCTGCCTGATTTTCTGAAGCACCTTTGGAATCAGGATTGCTGGGGGGAATGCGTATGCATACATTCCCTCCCAGCTGATAGCTAACGCATCTGTTGCGAAAGCGCTTGGGTCTGGAATCGGAGAGACGTACGTCGTCATCTTCGCATTCTTCTTCGTTGCGAACAAATCTATGTTGGGTTTTCCCCAATGGTCGAACAGACGATCCGCCACACATTGATTTAGTTGCCATTCCGTGGGTAAAACACTCATCCTTCGGCTCAATGAGTCTGCTAGCAGATTTAACCTCCCCGGAATATGAACTGCCTTCAAGGTGATCCCATGATCCAGGCACCAACAAAGCAGTTTCCATGTCATCATACAGAGACTGGGCGACTTCGTTCCGCCCTGGCGGTTTATGTAAGTCACTACTGTTGAGTTGTCTGAACGAATTAGAACAATCTTGCCCTGAACTTTCTGTAAGAAATGTTCCAGGCCCAGGACTACTGCTCTTAGCTCTAGTAGATTGATATGTTCCTTGGACTGATCCAGATCCCAAAGCCCTGATACTGTGGACTCTTCCAGACAAGCTCCCCACCCCTCCATCGATGCATCTGTATACACAGTCACCTGAGGGTGGGGAGGGGTTAGCAAAACCCCCGGCAAGAGATTCTCTGTATTCAACCACCATTGCAGGTGGTGAATCAGAGGCGCCAACACTGACACGTTCGAGTCCAGCGAACCTGAACTCTGGGTCCACTGTGTCATGAGAAACAACTGGATCGGGCGCCTGCGCAAGGCGGCCTGCGGAATGACTGGTTCCAAAGAAACCATCAAGCCCAGCATTCTCAAGTAAACCCGCGCCAGGACATGACGACTGTCGCACACCGACTGTATTACCGAGATGAGTATTTGAACCCTCTCCTGAGTGGGGTACACATACCCCGTCTCCAGATCGAAGAACATGCCCAGGTAAACAAACTTCTGGGATGGAGTTAGCTCTGATTTCGGGAAATTGATCATCCAGCCCAAGTCCGAGAGAGTTTTCAAAACAATCTCCAGATTGGCTGACAACGATTCCCGGGTGTGTGCTTTCAACAGCCAGTCGTCTATGTACGTGTGGACTGCTATGCTTCTCCTGCGGAGGTATGCAGTGATCGCGAGAACCACACGGGTGAAGACCCGAGGAGCCGTGGAAATCCCGAAGGGTAACACCCTGAATTCCCACCGCCGGCCCTGAAATGCGAATCTCAGGAAGCGACGGAAACTCCTCTCTATGGGAATGTGGAAATACGCATCCTTCAAATCTATGGAAGCGGTCCACATTCCTCGCTCCAACCCCGCCAACACCGAGCGCACAGTCTCCATCTTGAAACTGGGCGTCTCTAAGAACTTGTTCAAAGGCTTGAGGTTGAGAATCGGCCTCCACCCTCCGGTGTTTTTCTTCACTAAGAAGAGGGTTGAATAGAAGCCCGGGCACCTTTGTGCCGGCTGAATGGCTTCTTTTAGTATGAGGGAATTTATTTCCTCCTCTATACACAACCTCTGATCCGGATCCCGTGGAATAGGAGTCCAGATCGGCGCGAGAGACAGTCGCGATGGCGGGCCTGTCAACCAGTCGGGACGATACCCGACGGAAAGCCATCGCAAGACTAAACGGTCCTGAGTCAACCGCTTCCACTCTGGCAAGTGGCCGGCCAAACGGCCGCCCACCGGTCCACCTAGGGATAGAGGTGGACATAAGGAGTGCCAGAGTGGCACTGTCCTCTCGGCGTGAAACACCGGAGTGGTTCCCACCGCGGTAACCAGGCCATCAGGCCCGATTGCCGCGACCAGATCCCCGCGCGCCCCGTCCAGCGCCGCGCGCACCACGGTGCGCGGGCGGCTGTCTGGCTGGGTGCGGCTGGGGAGCCTGCGCCCCCCTCGCTGCTGGCCGAATCGCACGTGGCCTAGGCCTACGTTGCGACGGTGGCTGGCCCCTGACCTGGCCAGCACCACCTCGAGCCTGCAGAGGACGATACGCAGGGGGTGCCGCGCGAACACGCTCCCGCCGGAGCACCTCAAATTGTTCACGCAGCGCCCTCTGGTTGTTAACCAGAGTGACCGTCTCCTGGAGGTGCCTGCATCCCTCACCTCCAAAGAGACCAGGACCTGTCATAGGCGTCCGCAGCAGCCTATTATACAGGTCCTGGGACGGGCACAGATTGTCAAGCGCAAACGTGCGCCTCGCCCGGACACTTCTGGTCACCGCCCGCGTCAAACAGTCCAAAGCCAGGTTGATACCATCCTGGATGGCTCTCTGGACTGTTACCGGGCTTGGCTGGCGTGACGCGGAGGCCGCTACCACCCCCTGTAGCAGCTGGGAGACGTGGGACAGAGCGGCAATCGACGCCCTCCCACTCTCCTCCGCATCACGCAGCGCGGCATTCGCCGAACGCAACGCGTTCGAGCACAAGACTCCCGTGTCAGAACGGGAGCCCGGCCGCGCATCTTCGCCTAAAGCCGCGCGATCATCCACGCTTGGCTTTGGCACCACACCGTACCGCTGGTATTCCAGGGGCACGATGCGGCAACGCTTCGCCACCTCGCGAGGGGCCTTCGCGAGACGTCCATTAACCTTAATGGACGCCTCCGCCGCTTCGAACATGTCCACGACATGCTCAGCCAGCGGCAGAGATGGCATAGCGGTAGCCGCCGGCCTACCAGCTAACCACGGCCTATGGTCACGCTGGCTAGCCGGCAGCTCCACGGGTAGATCGGGCCGAACACTTACCAGCCACTGGCAAGCGTCCGACCAATCCTCCTCCGTGGCTAACTGCGAGCGCTCTACTAGACGAGGGCCTTCGTCTTCCTCCAGAGCACTCGCAGTTGACGTCGACGGCGGATAAGCTGATACCCTTGGCAAGCCCGGAAAAGCATGCGGGCCCGAGAGAGCAGGCATGCTAAACTCCGCGGCTTGACCAGGAGCAGGCGCCGTGGCAGAGCGTGGGGTAAACACCGCCCTACCGCGGCCCTGACCAGCACCAGCGACACCATCGGCAAGCCGAGGTATGCGGTATCCGTGGTCAACAGCACCGCCCGGGGACACCCTCTGGACCGTGAAATCTACTCCTGCGAGAGTAGAACCACGGAACACGTCGTCTGTATTCCCCGCGAGGGGTGCACAGACGTCGTATTCCATGGCCACGTCCTCAGAAGGCGACCCTAGCAGGAGATCCTCTTCCTCCTGGCCAGAAAGATTGGAATCCGGGTCAGCAAAGAGAGCTAACCCGGACTGGCCAGGAAAGGTGCCATAGGAGGCTTTGACACCCGCGGCGCGCGGATACCCAGGGTCTGATGAGCAGACCGCGGGTCCCAGCAACAACCGTTGTCCACGGCCCCTCGGCGCGGCGCCATGCCTGCTGCCAGGGTCTTGGACTGCCCCCAACAAAGGGGCCACCTCTGAATCCACAAACGGACCGGACCTAATGAGACCGGATTCAGAGGCGGGGATCACCTGCTCGTAAGCAGATGCCGAGGACAACAAAGGAGCTGGCCCAGGGAGCATGCCGCGAAGCAACTCTGGGACCAAATCCTTTATTGTCCTCTGCATCTCTTGCAACATTTCGGACCTGAAGGCCTCCATATCCACCGCGGATGAGGCCTTCTTCTTACCCTTCTTACTACCCTCCTTCTTCTTCTTCCTCTCTTCCTCCATCACCTTCTCCCTTGCCTGCAATGAGAGAAAATCAGACATTAGATCTCCCCCCCACTGCTTACATACATCGCACTTCAGCAACGGTCCACAGGGACTGCAGCTGAAGCACAAGTGCGGTACGAATCTATTCTTCAGAAACCTCCCGCAGGACGGGCAACCAGGTCTCTGAAACAGGACAAGGACAAGGACAATGAGCAAGATAGTTAAGGTTAGCGAACTCAAAACCAACTAAAAAGAGAGGGACAGGATCCTCAAGATCGCAAGTCAAGAAGAACCAGCCGAGGACAAAACGTTAAATGTTAATAAATGGCCAAGGCCGATTATGACGTCATCAATCCCGTGACCAAAATAATCGATCCGCAACAAGCACCAAGTGCAAGAACGAATTGTATAAGTAACCGGAACATTTCCGTTGAATTGGCATATCGAGTACACAACAATCAGATATACAGAGATAACTCCTTCCAATTCTAGCATTGGCAAAAAAGGAAATTATCTCCCCTTTTGTTTATCAATAATTAGATACCTGACACTTGTACAGACAAACCATCCAACGTGATGAACCGGAGAACTCCACCATAGTACGCCTCTACATTCTCTCCACCGAAGGGGAAGGAATTGGATCAAGAGGGCAAAGTGAGAAGACCTTTATAATAGGCCTCCAACTCACTGAACATAGATTTTTTTTTGGTTAGATAACCTAACAGTATTAGTAGGAAATGGAACCGTGGTGGAGAGAAACATATCCTCTTGTGCCGAGAAGTCCATCAAAGCTTCTACGTGATACCTGTGGACAAAAACACAAAGAGAAATGAGATTTATGAAGCACCATGTTGTAAAAAACAAACACAAACAGGCGCTAATCACGGTAAGCGCGAGTCCCGGAAACACATGAAACCGGGACAAAACACGCTAGCATATCAAAGAAGTCACCTGATAAAGAGATCCAGCTCCTTCCAAAGGTGAGTCCTCTCTTTCCGACATGCCAGGAACGTACAACAATCGTCAAATAAGTGAAAAACAAGGTAAACGCGCAGAAAATGTAGAGTAGCACAAAACCGCATGTAACCCTTAGCCAATAAATGAGCAAAGAGGAAGTAGTAGTCGGCGCATGCGCGGTGGTGGGGCGAGCATCCGCCGGACTACCTCTGACTCCCTGCCCAGTAGGGGCACCTAACTGTTTTTAATCTGAGTGTTTTATTGAGTGAAAGCCGATATTTAGCAATATCAAAAGTATTAGGGAGGTAAGTATACTCTTGATGTGAAATGATGCAGTCCCAAAAAAGTGGTTGTTTCCATAAATTAATTGTGAAATATATAAGCAATGAGGAAACCTCATCAAAAATATAAACCTAGTTATTTTTTCAAAATCGACAAGGCGAGAGGATTAGAGGTGTCACGGAGATAATGGTCTGTAAAACTTGACTCACAGTGCCACTGAGCCACCGACATAATATCATCCACAGGGACCCCATTAAATAGGGCAGTGGATGTCACTACGCCGCGGACACTGTGAGCCTTGGCCACGTCAACCTGCTTCCCGGTGGCGGATTTATGACAAAACTGAATACATTCCACAATCCACCGGGAAATGGTGTCCTTAGACGCCCTGCCATGGGGTTCAATATATGACAACCCTAACGCTGACTGGTCGGTACGCCACTCCGAAGTACGCTGTTTGTACCGGAGCAGCGCCCGTACGGGGCACCATACTTTAGAATTAGGATCATATCTAGTTAAAGATGGCAAAAAAATAGGTTGACCTGGATATTTCAAAGACTGATTCTTAGACAAGAAATTAATCCTAGGTAGAAGCTTAAGGCCTTCCCCTGTAACCACAAAACGGTCATCCTCGGCTGATAAGGCGTGAATCTCACTCCTACGCCTTGCCGAGGCCGCAGCAATTAAAAACACAGTTTTAAGAGTCAACAATTTCATAGAAATGGAACTAAGTGGTTCAAAAGGCTTATCACCTAGTACTTGAAGCACTAGCGATAAACTCCAAGACGGAATCACAGGGGGATTCCTTGGTCTTAGATTGCCCATGCCTTTAATTAATACATTTAATGTATTTACTTCATCACTTCCCCTCTTAGCCAAGCAAGGAATAACAGACATTAAAGCTGACTTATAACCAGCAATAGAGTTAGGCTTGAGGCTATAGGCATCATACAGGTGACAGAGGAAATCAGCTACTACCTGAATAGATGAATCCATTGGATCAATACATCTTTTTGAGCACCATTCTGCAAATCTGTTGATTTTATAATTATATGCTCTGTAGGTTGACCCCCTAGTGGCTTTGGCCATAAACATGGCTGCTTGCTCAGAAAAGCCCTCCTTAATTCTCGATTCCTTGACAACATCCACGCAGTCAATCTGAACATTGACGGATTGTTGTGAAGGGCCTTGCCCTGGAAGATAATGTCGTCCATCAGAGGCAGAGGAACCGGATTGCAGACCAGAAGGTCCAGCAGATCCGTATACCATGATCGGCTTGGCCAATCCGGGGCGATCAGAAGCACTTGACATTCCTCCTGTCTGATTTTCTGAAGAATTTTTGGAATCAGGATTGCTGGAGGGAATGCGTATGCATACATTCTCCCCCAGCTGATAGCTAACGCATCTGTTGCGAAAGCGCTTGGATCCGGAATCGGAGAGACGTACGTCGTCATCTTCGCATTCTTCTTCGTTGCGAACAAATCGATGTTGGGTTTCCCCCAATGGTCGAACAGACGATCCGCCACACATTGATTTAGTTGCCATTCCGTGGGTAAAACACTCATCCTTCGGCTCAATGAGTCTGCTAGCAGATTTAACCTTCCCGGAATATGAACTGCTTTCAAGGTAATCTGGCGGTTTATGTAAGTCACAACTGTTGAGTTGTCTGAACGAATAAGAACAATCTTGCCTGAACTTTCTGTAAGAAATGTTCCAGGCCCAGGACTACTGCTCTTAGCTCCAGTAGATTTATATGTTCCTTTGACTGTTCCAGATCCCAAAGCCCTGATATCGTGGATTCTTCCAGGCAAGCTCCCCAGCCCTCCATCGATGCATCTGTATACACAGTCACCTGAGGGTGGGGAGGGGTTAGCATAACCCCCACCAAGAGATTCTCTGTGTCCAACCACCATTGCAGGTGGTGAATTAGAGGCGCCAACACTGACACGTTCGAGTCCAGCGAACCTGAACTCTGGGTCCACTGTGACATGAGAAACAACTGGATCGGGCGCCTGCGTAAGGCCGCCTGCGGAATGACTGGTTCCAATGAAACCATCAAACCCAGCATTCTCAAGTAAACCCGTGCCAGGACATGACGACTGTCGCACACCGACTGTATTAAGGAGATGAGTCTCTGAACCCTCTCCTGAGTAGGATAAACATATCCCGTCTCCAGATCGAAGAACATGCCCAGGTAAACAAACTTCTGGGATGGAGTCAGCTCTGATTTTTGGAAATTGATTATCCAGCCCAAGTCCGTGAGAGTTTTCAAAACAATCTCCAGATTGGCCGATAACGTTTCCTGGGTGTGTGCTTTTAACAGCCAGTCGTCTATGTACGTGTGGACTGCTATGCTTCTCCTGCGGAGGTATGCCGTGATCGCGAGAACCACACGGGTGAAGACCCGAGGAGCCGTGGAAATTCCGAAGGGTAATACCCTGAATTCCCACTGTCTGCCCTGGAATGCAAATCTCAGGAAGCGACGGAAACTCCTCTCTATGGGAATGTGGAAATAAGCATCCTTCAAATCTATTGAAGCTGTCCACATTCCCTGCCCTAACCCCGCCAACACCGAGCGCACAGTCTCCATCTTGAAACTGGGCGTCTCTATGAACTTGTTCAATGGCTTGAGGTTGAGAATTGGTCTCCACCCTCCGGTGTTTTTTGTTACTAAGAACACGGTTGAATAGAAGCCCGGGCACCTCTGCGCCGGCTGAATAGCTCCTTTTTGTATGAGGGAATTTATCTCCTCCTCGATACACAACCTTTGATCTGGATCTCTCGGAATCGGAGTCCAGATCGGCATGAGAGACAGTCGCGATGGCGGGCCTGTCATCCAATCGGGATGATAGCCGACAGAAAGCCATCGCAAGACTAAACGGTCCTGAGTCAACTGCTTCCACTCTGGCAAGTGGTCGGCCAATCGGCCGCCCACCGGTCCACCTAGGGAGAGAGGTGGACATAAGGAGTGCGAGAGTGGCACTGTCTTCTCGGCCAGAAACACGGGAGTGGTTCCCACCGTGGTAACCGGCCCATCAGGCCCGATTACCGCGACCAGATCCCCGCGCGCCACGCCCAGCACCGCGCGCACCTCGGTGAGCGGGTGGCTGCCTGACTGGCTGCGCCTGGGGAGCCTGCGCCCCCCTCGCTGCGGGCCGAATCGCACGCGGCCTAGGCCGTCGCTGCGATGGTGACTGGCGTCTAACCTGGCCACCTCCACCTCGAGCCTGCAGGGGATGATACGCAGGGGGTGCTGCGCGAACGCTCGCACGATGGAGCACTTCAAATTGCTCGCGCAGCGCCCTCTGGTTGTTGACCAGAGTCACCGTCTCCTGGAGGTGCTTGCATCCCTCACCTCCAAAGAGACCAGGACCTGTCATAGGCGTACGCAGTAGCCTATTGTACAGGTCCTGGGACGGGCACAGATTGTCCAAGGCAAACGTGCGCCTCGCCCGGACACTCCTGGTCACCACCCGCGTCAAGCAGTCCAGAGCCAGGTTGATACCATCCTGGATGGCTCTCTGGACTGTGACCGGGCTTGGTTGGCGCGATGCGGATGCCGTTACCACCCCCTGTAACAGCTGGGAGACGTGGGACAGAGCAGCAATCGACGCTCTCCCACTCTCCTCCGCATCACGCAGCGCGGCATTTGCCGAACGCAACGCGTTCGAGCACAGGACACCCGTGTCAGAACGGGAGCCTGGCCGCGCATCTTCGCCCAAAGCCGCGCGGTCATCGACGCTTGGCTTGGGCACCACACCGTACCGCTGGTAGTCCAGGGGCATGATGCGGCAACGCCTGGCCACCTCGCGAGGGGCCTTCGCGAGACGCCCATTCACCTTAATGGACGTCTCCGCCGCCTCGAACATGTCCACGACATGCTCAGCCAGCGGCAGAGATGGCATAGCGTTTGCAGTCGGCTTACCAGCTAACCACGGCCTGTGATCTCGCTGGCTAGCCGACTGCTCCACGGGCAGGTCTGGCCGAACACTCACCAGCCACTGGCAAGCGTCCGACCAATCCTCCTCCGTGGCTAGCTGCGAGCGCTCTACAAGACGGGGGCCTTCGTCTTCCTCCTGAGCGCACGCAGCAGAGCTTGACGGCGGGTATGCTGATACCGCTGGCAAGCCAGGGAAAACATGCGGCCCCGAAAGACCAGGCATGCTCAGCTCACTGGCTTGACCAAGAGCAGGCGCCGTGGTAGAGCGCGGGGCAGACACCGCCCCACCACGGCCCAGACCAGCACCAGCGACACTCTCGGCAAGCCGAGGTATGCGGTAACGCTGGCCTTCAGCACCGCCCAGGGTCACCTTCTGCGTGAGTAGAACCATGGACCACGTCGCCTGCATTCCCCGCGAGGGGTGCACAGATGTCGTAGTCCATGGTCACGTCCCCAGACGGCGACCCTAGCAGGAAATCCTCTTCCTCCTGGCCAGAAAGGTTAGACTCCGGGTCAGCAAAGAGAGCTAACCCGGACTGGCCAGGGAAGGTGCCATAGGAGGCATTGGCACCCGTGGCGCGCGGATACCCAGGGTCTGATGAGCAGACCGCGGGTCCCTGCAACAACCGATGTCCACGGCCCCTCGGCGCGGCACCAAGCCTGCTGCCAGGGTCGTGGAACGCCCCCATCAACGGGGCCACCTCTGAATCGCTCTCAAACAACGGAATCGACCTACGGAAATCAGATGCTGAGGACAACAAAGGAGCTGGCCCAGGAAGCATGCTGCGAAGCAACTCTGGGACCAAATCCTTTATTGTCCTCTGCATCTCTCCCAACATTTCGGACCGGAAGGCCTCCATGTCCACCGCAGATGAGGCCTTCCTCTTACCCTTCTTCGAAACACTCTCTCTCTTCGCCTTCCTCTCCTCCTCCACGCCCTTCTCCTTTGCCTGCAACGACAAAAAGTCAGACATCAGTTCGCCCCCCCATTGCTTACATACGTCGCACTTAAGCAGCGGTCCACAGGGACTGCAGCTGAAGCACAAATGGGGAACAAACCGATCCTTTAGAAACCGGCCACAGGACGGACAACCAGGTCTCTGAAACAGGACAAAGGACGAGGACAATGAGTAAGTTAGTTAAGGTTAGAAACTCAAAACCAAACTAAAAGAGAGGGACAAGATCATAAAGATCAGTAATCAAGAAAAACCAGCGTTGGACAAAACTTTAAATGTTAATAAAGAGCAAGGCTGATTATGACGTCATCAATCCCTTGACAGAAATTAAATCGGTCCGCAACAAGCATCCAAGTGCAAGGACGAATTGTATTCGCAACTAGAACAACCTCACATGGATATTCAGACTACACACCATCAGATACCCAATGATAACAATGGTATAAAACAGTCATTATTTTTTCAAATAATTCATATCACCTCATATCATTAATTAGATACCTGACACCTGGTATAGACAAACCATCCAACGTGATGCACTGGAGCACTCCACCAAGACTACGCCTCTTAACTCTCTCCACCTAAGGGGAAGGAATTGGATCAAGAGGGCAAAGTGAGAAGACCTTTATATCAAGCCTCCAACTCACTGAGCATAGATTTTTTGGTTAGATAACCTAACAGTATTAGTAGGAAATGGAACCGTGGTGGAGAGAAACAAACCCTCCTGTGCTGAGATGTCCACTAATAATGCAAATCCATACCTGTGGACATAAACACAAAGAGAGATTAGACTTATATAGCACCGAGTTGAAAAAAACAGCTCAAACCGCCGCTCATCACGGTAAACACGAGTCCCGGAAACACATTACACCGGGGAAAAACTCGCTAGAATATAGTTGAAATCACCTGATAAAGAGATCCAGCTCCCTCCTCCGGAGAAGTCGCCCTTTCTGACATCTTTCTCCTTCTTTCCAGGTATATTCAGACTATTTTACACAGGTAAATGAGTGAAAACTTTTTAACAAGCACAAACGCATGTGAACTCTCTGCCAATAAATTAGCAAAGAGGAAGTAGTAGTCGGCGCATGCGCGGTGGTGGGGCAGGCATCCGCCTGACTACCTCTGTCTACCTGCCCAGTAGGGGCACCTAACTGTTTTTAATCTGAGTGTTTTATTGAGTGAACGCCAATATTTAGCAATATCAAAAGTATTAGGGAGGTAAGTATACTCTTGATGTGAAATGGGCAGTGCTTAGATAGAAATGAGCAGAGCATAGGTAGAAATTGACAGAGCTTAGATAGAAATGAGCAGAGATTAGTTAGAAATGGGCTGAGAGTAGTTAAAAATGGGCAGAGCTTAGCTAGAAATGGGCAGTGTAGCTAGAAATGGATCTTGCTATTCACCATACAGGGTGTAATACTCTCAAGAAACGTGCAAATTCAAGAACTGTTACGGATATTGTACCAGTACTTGATCTCATTTCTATTGTAGTCAGTCATCATACCAGCAAATGTACTGCAATATATTACTTAGATGTACTGTGAAATTGTCAAGATATGAGATGATTTTTTCAATTGAATTCATTGAGAAAAAATGTAACATGTACCAACCATCCCCCCCACCCTCCGCACACGTATATATGCATGCACGCAGGCTCGCATGCACACACGCACACAGCGGCACAAGTAAACATCATCAGACAGTGAGGCAGTACACTGTATTTACCTGGTCAGTTTCTCTTTAACATCAGCTGCTACAGTTCTTTCCTTCTGAAGAAAAAGATCGAGCTCTCTAGAAAATAAACATAGTAAATCATTGTTGGTGAAAACAAAGAACTACTGTTGTGGTGAAGGAACAGGTAATTTAACTGCCTCGCTGCTGAAAGTCATGAGCAAAAACACTTCACTTGCTGAATATTTTGAAAACAATTTGACTGAGTTGTTGGTGGCTAAGACACCAACAACCTTCAGTCAAATTGTTTTCAAAAAATTTAGCAGGTCCAAAGATATAAACATTGGAATATGGCGTCTGCTAAATCTCTGCAGTCAGATGGTTAAACAAGCTGTTGAACGTTTAAACATTAAGACAAAGAAATCTTTGTCTTCAAAGACGTCATTTTAGTTTGATATTGGCCAGTGCAATTCTTTTGGATTCTATTGTTGCAGAATGTTCAGTCTAAAATCATATCCACAATGTTAATGGTAGTCATTGCACTGTATTGTTGGCCGCAAATGTGAGCACAGCTGTCTCGATAGCACATACACGTAACAATAGCAGGGGCGGTTAAGTATTAAAGTATTTGTACATTAAGTGATTTAAAAATAAATATATATTTAATATATTTGAAAATATTTGTATTTGAAAAGTATTTGAAGCAACAGTATTTGTGTTTATATGCATGAGTTAGCAATGTCTTTATTTTCAATACTTTTTCAAATAATATGATGCTTTGAACAAACTTGAATCCTTTAGTGACCTTAGTTCTAAATCATATTACTGAAATTTTTACCTGATTCCTTCAGAGGTTGTGAAAACTAGGTTGTTCTTTGAGATAAATCGACCAATAAATTTCTCTTGAACAAACTTGCTTAGAATTTTGCCCATAATGAAGTTTCTTGAGTTGCAAAAGCAAATCAACCAATAAGTTTTCTTTCAACAATCATGGATATGTATGAACCAGCGTTGTTTCACGCAAAATTTGGTTGAAATAAGTCCAGTGGTTCTTGAGAAGTTGCTTAAATGAAAAAGCTGAAAGACAAACTGGTGATGGATGATTCAACATGGCATAAGATTGCCTGGAATGTGCTAAGATAGGGCAAAGAAAGGCCAACATCAATACACCGTAAATCATCATCATTTGAAGCAACTTTGATTAAATCTATAATGGACAAGCTGGCCTCGGTATTGGTCTTGAGGAATGACCATTTGCAGGTCAAGAGACAATAATGTACAAATTTACCACTGGAATGCATGACTATAACCGATCAAGTTACTGAAGTAATAAATTTTCAGAAAAATCTCTTAGCCTGCAAATGGACCTTCAATAAATTAATTGTGTGACTTTCCTGACCCAATTTGGTCAAAATATTCAACAGAATGTTTATCAAATTATACCAGCTTCCAGGTAATTGCATTATTCTAGATATAAGGATTTCCCTGACCTGTTTATCTTAGTTGCTTCATCTAATGCTTGGCTCATCTGCCTTTGGGCAGACCTCTCCACGTCTAGTGATGTTTCTACATCACGAAGTCGTAACTGTAACACAAGAATACTTACTAGAATATAACAGAGGTAGCGGAGAAGACCAATAATCACATGATCTGTAGGCATTTTTCACATACGGATAACCGCATTAAGACAAGATTTCACCTCATTAAGGCAGTAGCTAATCCGGCTGGATCATAGTGTTTCCACAGCAGTAAGGAAGATAAAATTACAGAAGGATTTATTTACTGCATTTGATGAAATCTTGTTGGAAAAAAGAGCGCTAAAACTAATATTGTGTTTACCCCTTAAAGGGCTAGCAGCATCAAATTAGCTTCTGGAGTGGTCTTGGGAAATGGGCATTTGCAGGCCAAGAGCCGATTTTTTGAAAGTCATTCCACTGTTAACCTTTCAAAAAATAGTGTTATCTTGGACTACAAAATGAACATTGACAATGCAAATGTCTAGGTTTTCCTGACCGATCCTGTCAATTAATGTATTACTTCTACTAATTATAACAAGAGGCCCAAGGCCCTGTAAGGCTCACCAGGACCATTTGCATTTGAACCATTTGCATTTAAAGACATGAGTAATTTTCGGAAAATCCAAGATGGCCACAAAAAGAATTGACCCATCTAAATTCTGTATATATGTTCTGCAGCCTACCCACCTAGGCCAGATGAGATTGATTGAAATCCGCCAAGCGATTAAAGTAAGTGTAGGCTTTTAAATGATTTACCAAAACATTTGCAAAATCCAAGATGGCCACCCAAAAATTTACCAATCAAAATTCTACATAGTACATCTGAAGACTGCCACCATAGGGTCTTCCATCCAAGTCTGGTTGAAATCACCTAAGAAGTTAATGAGTAGTAACATTTTAAGCGATATCCGGTAATTTTTCATAAAATTCACGATTTTCAAACAAAAATTTACCAATCACAATTCTGTATACATGTTCTGAAACCTACACCCATAGGGTCCTTCCAGACAAACTAGGTTGAAATCCACCCAGCGGTTACTGAACAGTAGTATTTTGACAATTTTGGGTAATTTCTTTTACAAAATCTAAGATTTTCACCCAAAAAATTAATCAATCAAAATTCTGAATAGATGTTCTAGAGCCTATCACCAAAAAATCTATCAATCAGAAAGAATCCATCTAGCCAAATTTGGTTGAAATATGTTAGGAAGCTAAGGAGTGCATGTAGCATTTAGACCATTTCCGCTAGATTTTTAATACAAATTTAAGATTTTCACCCAAAAAATTAATCAATCAAAATTCTGAAAAGAAATTCTAGAGCCTACCACCATAGAATCTATCTAGCCAAATTTGGTTGAAATATGTCAAGCAGCTATGGAGTAGTATTTTTAACATTTCCAGCAGGTTTTTCTGACGGACTGACGCATATGGATCACCATTAAAAAACTTAATTACTTGCCCTAGTGCAGCAGGTCTTTACTTACCTACACAGCAAGGAATTCTACGTTGCACATTCACAGTACAGCTCAGAAATAACTTAGAATGTTTCCAAACAGTATAATTTTGAACACAATGTAGGAAATGTTCTGTTGAATATGTCAGACTTAATTTGATTGGAGGCCATTGCCGCATGCCTTAGGTAGCAATGGCTTGCAATCATATTAAGTCCCAAATATTCAACAGTACACTTTATTTTGTTTTGGAAAGATTCAAGGTTATTTCTGTGCTGTATTCTACATGACAATGGATGGATCTGGTCTGTCACTCATGTATCTGAGGTCATATTCAATTGTGTCACTAGTTAGCTGGCTGGCTGGCATCACAATCATAATGATGGATAGCTCTGTTATGAAGATTGAATTGTTCGTCACTAGTCAACGAATTGTATGACTTGGATAAATTTACAATTTAATGAACATTCTGTTGAATATTTTGGAACTAATTTGACTTGGAGGCGTTTTCAAAATATACAACAGCTTACCTGTAGTTACCTTGCTGCTAATTCATTTTTCAAAGTTTCAAATCGATTCCAACACTGGCAAAAGTGGGAATAGCTAGAAATGGAACCGTGTGTATAAAATATAAATAGGTATCTCAAGAAATACAGATGAAAGCTCTTGATATAGGTTTAATTTGAAGATCATGCCGAGATATCGTGTTTGCTCGATAAAGTATGAAATGTAAAACCAAAGTATGTAGATACATGAAACGGTGGCAGATTGTATAATTAATATCTTTATCTCAAGGTATCATATGAATACATACAAGAGGCCCAAGGGGCCTGTATAATTCACCTGGAGATATTGGCCACTGGCACAAACAAAAAAAATGAGATGACCACTGGAAAAATTTACCAATCAAATTTCTGTGAAGGTTTAGCCAAGTTACATTAAAATTGGGCCAGTGGTTAATAAGTGGTCTTTTTAAGATTTTCTCAGAAATTTGCAGAAAATACAAGTAGAGTTGTTAGTAGGGTTGGGCAGTATAAACGAAATCTAGGATTTCTTTTTTCACGAGAGAGTTGATACTTACCTCCCTAATACTTTTGATATTGCTAAATATTGGCTTTCACTCAATAAACACTCAGATTTAAAACAGTTAGGTGCCCCTACTGGGCAGGGAGTCAGAGCGTAGTCTGGCGGATGCCAGCCCCACCACCGCGCATGCGCAGACTAGCACTTCCTCTGACTAGATTATTGGCTGACACACATGCAACTATTAAGAGCCTGAAGACCGAGCCTCTGTGGGGTGGAGAGGCCGGGTCCGTATCTAGGGAGGTAAGTATCAACTCTCTCGTGAAAAAAGAAATCCTAGATTTCGTTTATTTCACTTCAAGAGTATACTTACCTCCCTAATACTTTTGATATTGCCAGAATTTGAAAGTGAATCTGGCGGGAGGGAGGCGAGGTCAAAAGACCAGCTCATCCCTATACGCTTTTCTGCGTTTAAGGCACTTAAACTTCTGAAACTGTAAGAAAAAACAGTCAGGATTTGACTAACCATCGGATAACACCACCGATGTATGAGAGATGACCGAATGTCATATGCGCTCCCCCCCCTCCTTCCTGGGAGGAAGAGTCGACTGACCTCAATGTCCTATACGCTCTCTACGTACAAGTGCCATGTACTACAGGACAGAGACGAAAAAGCTCCATTTTCGTAACTCTCAACAATGAACCACACAATACACAAACCATCACCATATTAATAACGGGTAATCGTGACAATACAATCAACAACGGACAACACATGAACAAGACTGACCTTGTTGAAAATGGCTGCTGACATCATCTTCCCATCGGTAAAGACTGATGCAGGCCCAAAAAAGTGGGTGTTTCCATAAATTAATTGTGAAATATATAAGTAATGAGGAAAAAACCTCCTCAAAAAATATAAACCGATTTATTTTTTCAAAACCGACAAGGCGAGAGGATTAGAGGTGTCACGGAGATAATGGTCTGTAAAACTTGACTCACAGTGCCACTGAGCCACCGACATAATATCATCCACAGGGACCCCATTAAATAGGGCCGTGGATGTCACTACGCCGCGGACACTGTGAGCCTTGGCCACGTCAACCTGCTTCCCGGTGGCGGATTTATGGCAAAACTGAATGCATTCCACAATCCACCTGGAAATGGTGTCCTTAGAAGCCCTCCCATGGGGTTCAATATATGACAACCATAACGCTGACTGGTCGGTGCGCCATGCCGCCGTACGTTGTTTGTACCGGCGCAGCGCCCGGACGGGACACCATGCTTTAGAATTAGGATCATATCTAGTTAAAGCAGGCAAAATAATAGGTTGACCTGGATATTTCAACGACTGATTTTTAGCCAAGAAATTAATCCTAGGTAGCAGCTTAAGGCCTTCCCCTGAAACCACAAAACGGTCATCCTCGGCTGATAAGGCATGAATTTCACTCCTACGCCTAGCCGAGGCCGCAGCAATTAAAAACACAGTCTTCAGTGTTAATAGTTTCATAGAAATGGAACTAAGTGGTTCAAAAGGCTTATCACCTAGTACTTGAAGCACTAGCGATAAACTCCAAGACGGAATCACAGGTGGATTCCTTGGTCTTAGATTGCCCATGCCTTTAATTAATACATTCAATGTATTTACTTCATCACTTCCCCTCTTAGCCAAGCAAGGAATAACAGACATTAATGCTGACTTATAACCAGCAATAGAGTTAGGCTTGAGGCTATAGGCATCATAGAGGTGACAGAGGAAATCAGCTACTACTTGAATAGATGAATCCATTGGATCAATACATCTTTTTGAGCACCATTCTGCAAATCTGTTGATTTTATAATTATATGCTCTGGAGGTTGACCCCCTCCTGGCTTTGGCCATAAACATGGCTGCTTGCTCAGAAAAGCCCTCCTTAATTCTAGATTCCTTGACAACATCCACGCAGTCAATCTGAACATTGACGGATTGTTGTGAAGGGCCTTGCCCTGGAAGATAATATCGTCCATCAGAGGCAGAGGAACCGGATTGCAGACCAGAAGGTCCAGCAGATCCGTATACCATGATCGGCTTGGCCAATCCGGGGCGATCAGAAGCACTTGGCATTCCTCTTGTCTGATTTTCTGAAGAATTTTTGGAATCAGGATTGCTGGAGGGAATGCGTATGCATACATTCTCCCCCAGCTGATAGCTAACGGATCTGTTGCGAAAGCGCTTGGATCCGGAATCGGAGAGACGTACGTCGTCATCTTCGCATTCTTCTTCGTTGCGAACAAATCGATGTTGGGTTTCCCCCAATGGTCGAACAGACGATCCGCCACACATTGATTTAGTTGCCATTCCGTGGGTAAAACACTCATCCTTCGGCTCAATGAGTCTGCTAGCAGGTTTAACCTTCCCGGAATATGAACTGCTTTCAAGGTAATCTGGTGATCCAGACACCAACAAAGCAGTTTCCATGTCATCATACAGAGACTGGGCGACTTCGTTCCGCCCTGGCGGTTTATGTAAGTCACAACTGTTGAGTTGTCTGAACGAATAAGAACAATCTTGCCCTGAACTTTCTGTAAGAAATGTTCCAGGCCCAGGACTACTGCTCTTAGCTCCAGTAGATTTATATGTTCCTGTGACTGTTCCAGATTCCAAAGCCCTGATATCGTGGATTCTTCCAGGCAAGCTCCCCAGCCCTCCATCGATGCATCTGTATACACAGTCACCTGAGGGTGGGGAGGGGTTAGCAAAACCCCCGGCAAGAGATTCTCTGTATTCAACCAACATTGCAGGTGGTGAATCAGAGGCGCCAACACTGACACATTCGAGTCCAGCGAACCTGTACTCTGGGTCCATTGTGTCATGAGAAACAACTGGATCGGCCGCCTGCGTAAGGCGGCCTGAGGAATGACTGGTTCCAACGAAACCATCAACCCCAGCATTCTCAAGTAAACCCGTGCCAGGACATGACGACTGTCGCACACTGACTGAATCAACGAGATGAGTATTTGAACTCTCTCCTGAGTAGGATAAACATATCCTGTCTCTAGATCGAAGAACATCCCCAGGTAAACAAACTTCTGGGATGGAGTCAGCTCTGATTTTGGGAAATTGATCATCCAGCCCAAGTCTGTGAGAATTTTCAAAACAATCTCCAGATTGGCGGACAAACTTTCCCGGGTGTGCGCTTTCAACAGCCAGTCGTCTATGTACGTGTGGACTGCTATGCTTCTCCTGCGGAGGTATGCTGTGATCGCAAGAACCACACGGGTGAAAACCCGAGGAGCCGTGGAAATTCCGAAGGGCAACACCCTGAATTCCCACTGTCTGCCCTGGAATGCAAATCTCAGGAAGCGACAGAAACTCCCGTGGATGGGGATGTGGAAATAAGCGTCCTTCAAATCTATCGACGCCGTCCACATCCCCCTCTCCAACCCCGCCAACACCGAGCGCACCGTTTCCATCTTGAAACTGGGCGTCTCGATGAACTTGTTCAATGGCTTGAGGTTGAGAATCGGTCTCCACCCACCGGTGCGTTTTGTTACTAAGAACAGGGTTGAATAGAAGCCCGGACACCTTTGTGCCGGCTGAATAGCTCCCTTTTGTATGAGGGAATTTATCTCCTCCTCGATACACAACCTTTGCTCTGGATCTCTCGGAATGGGAGTCCAGATTGGCACCAGAGACAGTCGCGACGGCGGGCCTGTCACCCACTCTGGATGATACCCCACGGAAAGCCATCGCAAGACTAAACGGTCCTGAGTTAACCGTTCCCACTCTTGCATGTGGCCGGCTAGCCGGCCTCCCACCGGCCCACCTAGGGACCGCGGTGGACACGAGGCATGCAAGAGCGGCACTGTCTCCGCCGCCATACACACCGGAGTGGTTCTTACCGCGGTAAGCGTCCTGTCAGGACCGATAACCACGCCCAGATCCTCGCGCGCCCCGCCCCGCGCGCACCTCGGTGCGCGGGCGGCTGCCTGGCTGACGGCGGCTGAGGAACCTGCGCCCCCCTCGCTGCTGGCCGAATCGCACGCGGCCGAGGCCGACGCTGCGACGGTGGCTGGCCACTGACCTGGCCAGCACCACCTCGAGCCTGCAGGGGACGATACGCCGGGGCCGCGGCGCGAGCGTTAGCACGACGCAGCACATCAAACTGCTCGCGCAGCGCCCTCTGGTTATTCACCAGGGTGACCGTCTCCTGGAGGTGGCGACATCCCTCACCTCCAAAAAGACCAGGGCCCGTCATAGGCGTACGCAGTAGCCTATTGTACAGGTCCTGAGACGGGCACAGATTGTCCAGGGCAAACGTGCGTCTTGCCCTGACACTCCTGGTCACCGCCCGAGTCACACAGTCCAGCGCCAGGTTAATACCATCCTGGATGGTTCGCTGGACAGTGACCGGACTTGGCTGGCGCGATGCGGATGCCGTTACTACCCCCTGTAACAGCTGGGAGACGTGGGACAGAGCGGCAATCGAAGCCCTCCCACTCTCCTCCGCATCACGCAACGCGGTATTCGCCGAACGCAACGCGTTCGCGCACAAGACACCCGCGTCAGAACGGGTGCCTGGCCGCGCATCCTCACCCAAAGCCGCGCGGTCATCCACGCTGGGCTTGGGTACCACACCGTACCGCTGGTAATCCAGGGGCACGATGCGACAACGCCTGGCCACCTCGCGAGGGGCCTTCGCGAGACGTCCACTCGACTTAATGGACGACTCCGCCGCCTTGAACATGTCAACGACATGCTCCGCCAGCGGCAGAGAAGGCATAGCGTTAGCAGTCGGTTTCCCAGCTAACCACGGCGTGTGAACACGCTGGCTAGCCGACTGCTCCACGGGCAGATCAGGCCTAACGCTCACCAACCACTGGCAAGCGTCATACCAATCCTCCTCCGTGGCTAACTGCGAGCGCTCTACAAGACGGGGTCCTTCGTCTTCCTCCTGAGCGCAAGCAGTAGAGCTTGACGGCGGGTATGCTGATACACCTGGCAAGCCAGGGAAAACACGCGGGCCTGACAGCACCGGCATGAGAATATCACTGGTTTGACCAGGAGCAGGCACCGTGGCAGAGCGCGGGGTATATATAGTCTCACCACGGGCCCGGCCAGCACCAGCAACACCCTCGGCAAGCCGAGGTATGCGGTACCGCTGGCCATCAGCAGCGCCCTGGGCCACCAACTGAGCCGCGGACTTTACTCCAGGGTGAGTAAAACCGTGGAATAAGGCGCCTGTATTCCCCGCGAGGGGTGCACAAACGTCTTCATCCATGTCCACGTCGTCAGACGGCGACCCTAGCAGGTAATCCTCATTACCCTGGTCAGAAAGATTAGACCCCGGGTCAGCAAAGAGAGCTAACCCGGGCTGACCAGGAACGGTGCCATAGGAGGTACTGGCCACCGCGGCGTGCGGATACCCCTGGACTGATAAGCAGCCCGCGGGTTCCAGCGACAACCGTCCACGGTCCCCTATCGGCGCGGCAATAAGCCTGCTGCCAGGGCCGTGGAACGCCCCCTCTAATGGGGCCACCTCTGGATCGTCGAACAACGGAAGCGGACTAAGGAAAATCGATCCAGAGGCGGGGATTACCTGCTCCGAAGCCGATGACGAGGACAGTAAAGGATTTGGTCCAGGAAGCATGCCACGAAGCAACCCTGGAACCAAATCCTTTATTGTCCTCTTCATCTCTCCCAACATCTCGGTCCGGAAGGCCTCCATATCCACCGCGGACGAGACCTTCCCCTTACCCTTCCTACTTACAACCTCTCGTTTCCGCTTCTTCTTCTTCTCCTCCTCTACCACCTTGTCCGTCGCCTGTAAGCAGCACAAGAATTCGGACATTAACTCGCCCCCCCAGTGCTTACATATGTCACAATTAACAAATGGACCACAAGGGCTACATTGACAGCACAGATGCGGCCAGAACTTATCCAGAAGAAAACGACCACAGGACGCGCAACCCGGTCCCTGAAACAGGGCAAAGGACAAGGAGTATGAGCAACTAGTTAAGCTTAGAAACTCAATCCAACTCAAAGAGAAGGAAAAACGATCATAAAGATCAAAATACATCAGAAAGCAGCATAGCGCTTGAATTGGTGATAAACACATAGCCAGGCTGATTATGACGTCATTAATCCCGTGACAGGAAAAATTCGATCCCAACAAAACATCCAAGTGCAAGGACGAATTGTATGCTGAATGGATAAGTTGACTACACAACCATCAGATACATATAGATAACTCTTTTCTGGCAAAAATGTTAATTATCTCCCTTTGTTTGTTTACAATAATTAACATCACCACATTATCAATAACTAGATACCTGACACTTTGTATAGACAAACCATCCAACGTGACGAACCGGAGAACTCCACCATCTGCACGCCTCTTAACTCTCTCCACCTCATGGGGAAGGAATTGGATCAAGAGGGCAAAGTGAGAAGACCTTTATACTAGGCCTCCAACTCACTGGACATATTTTTCATTTGGTTAGATAACCTAACAGTGTTAGTAGGAAATGGAACCATGGTGGAGAGAAAACTAACTCTCTGCAACTGTGATGTCACCACCTAGCGTCATACAGACCTGTGGACATAAACAGAAAGAGAAATTAGTCCTAGGTAGCACCGAGTTGACCTAAACCAACTAACTAAGGCGCTTATCACGGTAAACGCGAGTCCCGGAAACACAATACACCGGGAAGAAAACTCGCTAATTTTACTAGAAGTCACCTGATTTAAAGGTCCTAAGTCCTCCTTTGGCGAATTGATACTTCCCGCCATCCAAAAAAGTGACTATCACACCAAACAACACCACTTAAACTAGTTTAAGATAAAGAAAAGCTTCAGCACAAAAAGACATGTGTGAACTCTCTGCCAATAATCTAGCAAAGAGGTAGTGCTAGTCTGCGCATGCGCGGTGGTGGGGCTGGCATCCGCCAGACTACGCTCTGACTCCCTGCCCAGTAGGGGCACCTAACTGTTTTAAATCTGAGTGTTTATTGAGTGAAAGCCAATATTTAGCAATATCAAAAGTATTAGGGAGGTAAGTATACTCTTGAAGTGAAATACCGGTTTCACACTGTCTCACAGTTTTTTATGACGACGGTTTAAAAACCATTACGAAAATTAAAAAACCGAAAAACAGTCCGTAAGATCACCATTGCGAAAAATCTGGTGACTGTCCTAAACTAGTTTGTTCTTGACTTGCAGTTCAATATTATCATCTAGTGTAACCATTTGCTACTAGAGACATAAAATACAGTCATCTATAACTATTAGCCGTGGGAAAACAAGGGTGTTGGTGAAATCCCAACAAATCGGCCGAGGACGACCCTCGGCAAATATGATTTAATTTGCCAGCAATGAATTTTACATGACGTAAGCTCTGCAGGTTCAATGTAAGATTGAATAATTTGAAAATCTAAATTTCTTCTTTGCAACAAATAATCCTTTTTTCAATTCGAGTTTGTACTATGTTTAATTAGTATTCAATATGTGACATGATACCCAAAAAATCAAGAAACGCGCTGCGAAAACAACGACGCTATAAAATGAACTCCCAATCCAAACAAATCATTATTTCCCTTAGATTTCGACAAACATAAAATGATCCATCACAGACTAAGACATACGAGACAAATTGCTTAAACGTCCGAGAAATGAAAACATTAATTCGCTTCTTACGTTGGCGGAGTAGTTACAAGTAAAATACACCGCTTAGCCTCTCAAATACGAGCAGGCGCAATGTGAGCGGTTGTTAACAAATTCTTCCGCCGGGATATTCACTACTATCGATTTTATGAATGAAATTCGTAGTATTTTTTATCACTTGACTTTTCTGCTCGATAGGCGTTAGAATCACATCATTTTGTTTTATGGCCCGGTCTTTTTCGTCTTCGTATATCTTCAAGTACGGAGTGTTGATTTAAGTTAGATTCATGAATCATTGCGTTTATGTTGTCAAATTATCATAATCTTTTTATTATATGACATATGAACCGCGAAAAATAGTCAAAAACATTTTTTGTGAGAATTCTTGAGGCGCGATTTCCGCGAAGTGACTACTCTTTAGTTACGTGCTGAATGACATTCACCCGCTTGAATGACGGTTTATTGAGGAGTATTACTAAATACCGAGAACTCGAATACAAACACATGACTTACTAGACTAGATCATACTGTAGGTGGTTATACGAACTCTAACCGTATGTGCGGTACCCTACTAGCAGCCTAAACTCGCTCTCATATCCGGGTTCCTACTTACACGCATTAGATTTTACTCCGCTTTCCTAATAACAGTGTTGAAAATCAACATTTTAGTAGTTCGAGTGTTATTTTCACGACATCATATGAACCAGACTTTATTTATTTTATTTATTTTAACTGCTATTTTGAGATAGATAGCGTCGAAGTGAGCAGTCGTACGTAGTTACGGTTCTAATTTCGTGGCAATTTACGTCAGTTGTCAAATCGCAAAATACATGTACTGTAGCTAATGAAAACGGCATATTTTCATATTTCAAATTATTTTTGATCATTCTAACCACTTAAACCGGTATTTCGTTAATACCGGTTTATTTAGTGATACCGTCAACGGTTTTCTTTTAGGCCAAACCGCCCAGCCCTAGTTGTTAGGTATACCGAAAATACCATGCGATATCAATACCACAACAATATCGAAATACCATACCGAACAAATCTCAAATTACCGAAATTTCAATACTGAAAAAAAATTGCCTCAAATTGCACAAAAGAGAGAATTCCATCAGATTTCCACATGCAATCCTCATTATTTCACGTCACGAGAGGGCTACCCATCATAATGTTGCACTGTCTGACAATTATTATATAAGACTCAAAATGGCTAGTGTGTGGACGTTATTTCAAACAAATCAATAGTAAAAAACGGAATGTATTGGAGAATCATGACAATACAATAAATTTGGAAAAGCACTTGCAATGTAACCACAAAATATAGTTTGCAGAAGTATCAATGCGATACTGATACTGTACCGGTACCGAGGTAATTGGGACCAAAATACCGATATCGGTACCGAACATAAAATATCAATACCGACCAGCTCTAAATACAAGATGTCAGCCAAAAATGCTAAATGCTGATTGATTCTTGGCGGACACATTTTTTGACAACTATCCATGGACAAATTTAATGGCGTTTCAGTCCTAATCATAACTGCCAAATTTCGCCCCGAACTGTTCAGTGTTTCTGCCGAAGATTTGTTTCATGAAAACTAGGTCATCCAAGATGGCCGCCAAACTATTTTACCAATCAAGTTCCATTGAACAAACCTGGTTCAGCTCTTCGCCTAGATCATATTTGATAAGTTTTGAATCGATGCCTCAAGCGGTTTTGAAGAAGTCATTTTAGGAAAAGCTAGGTCATCCAAGATGGCTGCCAAACTCTTTCGCCAATCAGGTTCCTTTGAACAAACTTAGTACAGCTCTCTCCCTAGATCATATTTCATGAGTTTTGAATGGATGCTCCAAGCGGCTTCGGAGATTTTTAAAGATATTTTTAAAAAGTAACCAAAATCCAAGATGGCCACTGGCTAAATTGGCCGATCTGGTTCCTTTTACCAAACTTGAATCTCTGCCCTAAAGATTGTTCTAGCCAAATATAATTGAAAGTCGCCCCGTGGTTCTCGAGAAGACATTTTAAATTTCCCATTGCTTTAGTATGGGAGTTTTTGGCAGGAAAAAGATACAAGATGGCCGCTAAACCGTTTAGCTGACAGTTTCAAAAATGACAAATATGAAATCAGAATACCCAAAAACATATATAAAACCAATTTCAGCCTCAAAATCCATCAAATAAAAAGAATACAATATGGTCGCCAAACACTACATTTTGATTGGCCCACGGTGGCCATGTTTTTTGATGGCTCAACTTCCCTTGAACAAACTTTAGTGACCCTTAGTCTCTAATCATATCTCCCAATTTTCGGCCTGATCCCTTCAGCGGTTCTGAAGGTTCCAAGATGGCCAACGAACCATTTGGTCAATCAAGTCCTCTTGAACAAACTTGGCTTACCTCTTTCCTTAGATGATCTTTCATGAGTTGCGAATCGATTCCCCAAGTGGTTTCTCAGAAGATTTTTAAAGATGTTTCCTAAAATCGGCCGAAATCCAAGATGGCCACTGGCTAAATTGGCCGATCGGCTTCATTTGAATAAACGTGGATCGCTATGCCCTAAGGATGCTTCCTGCCAAATATCATTGAAATTAGCCTAGTAGTTCTCGAGAAGACATTTTAAATTTCCCATTGCTTTAGTATGAGCCTTTGGAGGAAAAATAATCCAAGACAGCCGCCAAACCATTTATCTGACAGTTTCGAAAATGGCAAATTTGAGTTCAGAATACCAAAAAACATATATAAAACCGATTTCGGCCTCAAAAGCTATCAAATAAAAAAATCCAATATTGTCGCCAAACATACTACATTTTGATTGGCCCACGGCAGCCATGTATGTTTGCCAGATCAATTTCCCTTGAACAAACTTTAATGGCACTTAGTCCCTAATCATATCTCACAAATTTCGGTCTGATTCCTTCAGCGGTTCTGAAGAAGTCGTTTTCGGGAACACTAGGTCATCCAAGATGGCCACCAAACCATTCGGTCAATTAAGTCTGCTTGAACAAACTTGGCTTACCTCTATCCCTAGATGATGATATTTCATGAGTTTTAAATAGATTCCCCAAGCAGTTTTGGAGAAGACAATTTTTAAAGACATTTCCTAAAATCGGCCAAAATCCAAGATGGCTGCCGCCCAAATTGGCCGATCGGCTTCATTTGAACAAACTATGCCCTAAGGATGGTTCCTGCCAAATACAAGAGGCCCAAGGGGCCTGTATCGCTCACCTGGACTATAGGCATTTCAACTAGAACGGTCATTAACAATAAGTAGAACTCTAATGAGTTGAGCAGACTTGTAACAAGAAAACAGAGGCCATGTTTCGTTATGTATCAACTTTTCTTGAAAAACTCTAATGGCCCGTAGCAATATTATATCTCGCAAATTTCGGCCCACTCTGTTTAGCGGCTCTGGAGACGAAGTCGCTTTCATGAAAACCAGGCCATCCAAGATGGCCGCCTAACCATTTGGCCAATCAAGTTCCCCTGAACAAACTTGGTTCAGCTCGTGCCCTAAATGACATTTTATGAGTTTTGAATTAATCACTCAAACAGTTTCGGCGAAGATTTTTAGACATTTCTAAAAATCGACCAAAATCCATGTTTTTTTTAGAGATTAACTTCCCTTGAACAAACTTTAATGACCCTTATTCCATAATCATATCTCCCAAACTTTGTCCTGATCTCTCAGTGGTTCTGGAGAAGTTGTTTTCATGAAAACTACGTCATACAAGATGGCCACTGAATGATTCGGACAATCAAGTTCACAAGTGAAGAAATTTGGTTCAGCCCTTGACCTAGATGATATCTCATGAGTTCTGAATCGATCCCTCAAACGGTTTCGGAGACGATTTTCCTTTGAACAAACTTGAAGGTCTAAGGATCATTCCTGCCAAATATAATTGAAATCGGCCCTGCGGTTCTTGAGAAGTCATTTAAAGGAAAAGTTGATGGATGGATGACGGATGGACACATGACGGATGGTCACCATGGCATAAGCTCACTTTAATTGAAATCGGCCCAGCGGTTCTTGAGAAGAAATTGTTTAAAGGAAAAGTCGACGGATGACAGATGGACAATGGGCAGACACATGACGGATGGTCGCCATGGCATAAGCTCACTTTGCTTTTCAGGCCAGGTGAGCTAATAATAGTACATTTTTCCCATCAGTCACCAGAAAGATCCTCCATCAATGGATATATATCATCTATCAATCAAGCATATGATGTCATAATCAATTACATCACAAGCAAAATGCGTAATGAATGATGTTTCTATGACCATCATGAACATTGAATTGTCTGTGGAGTGTACAAATTGTACAATGTATGGCTTTACTATTTAATAAGCATTCCGTTGAATACTTTGAAACTAATTTTACTGGGGGCTGTTGCTGCCACAGGCAGCAACAGTACCAAGTAAAATTAGTTTCGGAATATTCAACAGCTTACATGTAACTGTATAGCTACCTTAAAAATGTTATTCTGACAATTCAGAATTCAAAGCATATAAATCGATTCCAAGACTCGCTAAATGTGGGCAGAGCTTAGCTAGAAATGGGTGGGGCATAGATAGAAAGGGATCCCTCTACTCATGTATAAATGTCTTAATATATTGATACATATATATTATAGAGGCATTGACTGCCTTCAAGTGAATGAAAGAAACAGAATTGAGGAATCCAGTCTCTCAGTAAATCATATAACGTCATGATCAACTACCACGTGTAGGCTGATGTCATAATAAATTACGTCATGAATGAAATTATTATGTCCATAATAAATGCTTAATAGTCTATCAAGTTGTACGAATTGTATGTCTTTACTATTTAATAAACATTCTGTTGAATATTTTGAAATTGTTGGGGCAAAGTGTGGGTGAAGCATAGCTAAAATTGGATTCCTACATTTCGAGGTAACTACATATTCATGCGTGCCCGGTACAGCCAAACATTGATGATTCATTAAGTCTTGAGATTTTACACACACAATATGTCCTCGCAGATCAAGACATCTTTGAAAATTTACCATTAAAATGACTGGCTCAATCAATTATCATTGGCCAAGACCACAGCATGACAATTAAATGGTTAAAGAATGCCCATACTTTCACTCTAACAAAACGTGGTCAGGTGAGCCTGTTTGACAGGACAGTGATTCACTAACAGAACATGTACCTGTATAACTTCAGAATTGAATTTTGTTTCCAGGTGCGCGGCTCGTTCTGCTTCAATGCTTTCCTCCAGACTGCAAACTCTTGCCTGCGCAGTCTAGTAAACACAAAAACATATTCATAGTTCATTAAAACAGCTTACATAAATGTCAGCAAAGAATTTGCTATCTTTGTGGAGAACATGGCAAGCTTTTTACTATCCACATGCATTTTGAAAAAAAGGAGGGGATATTGCAATCACCTCTGTCCATCTGACTATCTCCTCTGAAATTGTGTGGTGGAATTCATCAAATTCGCTATGTGAGATACCCATATGATTGGAGACTGCATAACATTTACATTAGCCTCTGCCCAGCAGGGTGGGAGTAAGGGGGAACATTAAATTTGGCGAAAGCGTGGGGATTTATGATGGCGTGCCATCGACTGTACATTCTAGTATTTTCTTAAATTAACAAGAATTCTGCAAAATTAAATGTTATTAACAATAAGCATCAGGGGTCAGTGACCTTGACCTTGTGATCTGAATGTCATCACACAAATTCCTAACATAAGGTCCATAAGGTTAACCAATCCTGAAATATCAGCCGAGAAATTGATCTAAATGCAAAAATGTAAAGTTGAAAAAAATAGTTTTCTACATAGGTAGCAGTAACCTTCACCATGTGACCTCAAGTGCCACCATGTGGAATCAAAACAGCAAAGGCAACTATGCTTCAAAGCTTAGGTGCGATAGGCTAAACAAATCCTGAAAAATAAGCTAAAACAATTTGCTAAACAGAAAACCTAACATTGACGCCATCGTCCATCGTCGTTATCAGAAAAAATAATACCTATGCCTCACTTTTGGTTCACATGCGAGACAAACATTAGGATATTAGTAATTTGTGTATGTAGGTTCATTCAATAATCAAGTAAATATTACATTCCAGAAATTATCCAATATCAGACACAGATAGTTTGATCTAAATTATAGCCCCTACTAACCTGTAAGTCTTTGCCAACCCGCTCATATCGATCCTTGGAGCACTCTAAATCTGTCTGTGTTCGGCGCCAGTCTTCTGCTTGATTTCGCTGATCAGCTGTAAGATGCATAAAAATATGAATCTGAAAGAATCCTGAGCTTAGAGTCGGCTAATAATTCACACTCCAGCAATTTCAATATGACATGCACTGATAAAATCATCACCCATATGGGTACAATGACACATACGCACATACAGACACCAACACTGATTCTAGACATGAAACCTAATAAATGTGAGCGAGCATGAAATGTAATTTCAGCATCTTGTGCTAATAGATGAATCTGGCTTTAGCTATGTCCCGCCCATCTTTAGCTAAGCTCCACCCACGCTTTGCCCGTGTTGGGATACCTTGAAACTAATTTGACTGGGTGCAACAGTACCCAATCGGATTTGTTTCAAAATATTCAACAGAATGTTTATTAAATAGTAAAGACATACAATTCATACAACAACGCTTTGTCCGTCATCAATTAAGCGTTCATGAAGAACTTATCTACGCAATTCATGACGTTGTTGATTATGATGTCATCCTACACGTCAGGTAGTTGATTATGACATCATATGATTGATGGATAAACTGGAAAGGTTCATTGTCTAAGGGTTTGTGATCTTAAAGCTTCAAACAACAACATAAAATTAAATATTAAAGTCAGCACAAAATCATGAAAATAATTTATAAGTTCCTGAATGATAAAATCACATAATCGGAAAACTAAATTTACATTGAGAAATACTAACATCATCTAATACTAGCCATTTAGGTGATAGAATATTCCATAGTAATATATACACAGTAATTTCAATATAATACACAGGTGTATAATTACAGGTCCATACCTTCTAAATGATTCAACCTTTCCTTCAAGTCTGTCATCAACCTGTGGATTGTAAATGATATTGATCACTGTATGTATTCACATACACACAAGCCATGGTGTGTTTAGCAGGCCATAACACTAATTGTCAAGGTTGGATAAGAAAGGCAAGGGGTGTGCTTAGTTAATGCCCTTTTGTAAGTCAAGATAATTATTTTTGAAATGGTAAATGGTTATTTCGCGATCTAGACATTTACTAAGGCCACCACAGAGGCCAGTTTTGGATGGATTGACCTTTAAAGGGATAATAAAAAAATGAATTTATATGAGAAGCACAATCAAGCACCACTTTCTAATGACAGGAAAGACATGCATGTATATCATCTAAGTGAATAGAAATATATGACTTTAATTGATAAAAGATCCAAAGGATTATTTAAATACAACCAGAACTTGTGATTGCAGCATGACATTTTCATATTGCAGCTTTAAGAAGAGGGTTTCAAACTTTCAATCCAAACTGAAGGCCTTCAATCATACAAGGCAAAATCCAAGGCATGATGACATTAGATTATATCTAGTGGCAATCATTATTAGTTGTACACCCCACCCACTTCGATTCGAGTTAACTTTTGCCCACTCAATACATGGTTTAATTGATTTTAACCCTTTCACACTCACATCAGCAAAAAATGGCTTCAGCAGGGGTCTAGAGAAATGTCCATTTGCAGACCAAGAGAAGAGTATTTTTGAAAATTTTCAAAAATAGTCTTCCCTTGGCCTGCAAATGGACATTTTTCAAGACCGCTACAAAGGCTGGTTCTGGCCGGCTTCGGCATTCACAGTCAAAAAGGTCTCTAGACTGTAATCTTGTATAAGCAATATCAGATAGAGATAAATGTACCTGTTCGGTTTAGATCATCTATGTTCTAAAAGTGGTAAACACAGAAAATAAAGCAAACAACCCACCTATGTTGATCTTCTAGTGTTAATTCCAAGTGCTTTTTATCCACAATTACTGCCTCATATCCAGCTGCTGACACAGACAACAATGATTCCTGTAATACAATACAACACCCTATGATTAGGGGTGAATCACTCCATTTATAATATAATACCCATTTCTAGCTAAGCTCTGCCCATTTCTATCTATGGACCACCCACTTCTAGCTAGATGTATGGCCCATACATTTCTATTTATGGCTCACCCTTTTCTAGCTATGGCTCATCCATTTCTAGCTATGCCCCACACATTTCTGGCCGTGGCTCACTAATTTCTAGCTATGGCCATCCATTTCTAGCTATTGCCCACCCATTTGTAGCTATGACCCAACCACTTCTAGCTACATGGGCCACCCATTTCAAGCTATGCCCATCCATTTTTACATAATGCCCACACATTTCCAGCTATGACCCACCCATTTCTAGGTATGACCCGCCCATTTCTAGCTATGATGCACCCATTTCTAGCTATAACCCAACCATTTCCAGCTATAACCCACCCATTTCTAGCTATAACCCACCCATTTCTAGTTATGACACACCCATTTCTAGCTATAACCCACCCATTTCTAGCTATGACTCACCCATTTCTAACTATTGCCCACCAATTTCTAGCTATGACCCACCCATTTCTAGGTATGACCCACCCATTTCTAGGTATGACCCACTCATATCATTTCTACCTATTACCCACCCATTTCTAGCTATGACCCACACATTTCTAGCTCTGACCCACCCATTTCTACCTATTGCCCACCCATTTCTAGCTATGACCCACCCATTTCTACCTATTGGCCAGCCATATCTAGCTATGACCCACACATTTCTACCCATTTCTAGCTATGACCCACCCATTTCTACCTATTGCCCACCCATGTCTACCTATTGCACCACCCATTTTAGCTATGACCCACCCATTTCTACCTACTGCCCACCCATTTCTAGCTATGATCCACCCATTTCTGACTATGACCCACCAATTTCTAGCTATGACCCACACATTTCTAGCTATGACCCACCAATTTCTAGCTATGACCCACCCATTTATAGCCATGACCCACCAATTTCTACCTATTGCCCAACCATTTCTACCTATTGCCCACCCATTTCTACCTACTGCCCACCCATTTCTAGCCATGACCCACCAATTTCTAGCTATGACCCACCCATTTCTATCTATGACCCACCAATTTCTAGCTATGACCTACCCATTTCTACCTATTGCCCACCCATTTATAGCCATGACCCACCAATTTCTACCTATTGCCCAACCATTTCTACCTATTGCCCACCCATTTCTACCTATTGCCCACACATTTCTAGCTATGACCCACCCATTTCTAACTAAGATCCACTTTTTACTTCTAGCTAATAGCTATGGCCATCCATTTCCGGCTATGACACACCCATTTCTAGCTATGGCCAAAGCATTTCTAGCTATGACCCACCAATTTCTAGCTATGATCCACCCATTTCTAGCTATAACCCACCAATTTCTAGCTTTGACCCACCAATTTCTAGCTATGACCCACCAATTTCTAGCTATGAGCCACCCATTTCTACCTATTGCCCACCCATTTATAACCATGACCCACCCATTTCTACCTATTGCCCAACCATGTTTAGCTAGGACCACCCATTTCTACCTATTGCCCACCCATTTCTAGCTATGATCCAACCATTTCTACCTATTGCCCACCCATTTCTACCTATTGCCCACCCATTTCTACTTATTGCCCACCCATTTCTACCTATTGCCCACCTATTTCTAGCCATTGCCCACCCATTTCTAGCTATTGCCTACACATTTCTAGCTAGGACCCACCCATTTCTAGCTAAGATCCACTTTTTACATGTGTTGGACTCGATTTGAAACCTTGGAACCGGAATTCCAAGAATCTAAGTTTCAACTTATCTATACAATCATGTAAGTTGTTGATTATTTTGAACACTAACTTGACTGTGAGCTGTTGCTGCTTATGGCAGCAACAGCTCGCAGTCAAATTAGTTTAAAAAAACAGAAATCTTTATTAAATTGTAAATTTACCAAAGCCATACAATTTGAATATCCAGTGATAGACTTTTCGAGCTTTGTGATGGAGCTACATCATTCTAATTGTGACATTAACTAAATAGACACATAGTTGATTATGACATCAGATACCTGAGCTAGGGTTGCACGATTTTTGCTTTGAAACATCGCGATTGATTTTATAAAAAAAAATCGTGATTTTCAATTTAATCGTAGGTCCAAATTCCCAAAGATATAAACCGGGGTAACGTGACAAGTCACCAAAACTGGGACTTGGAATTTCTAGAAAAAGTTGAAATTAATGATACAAAAATAGCACGAAATTAGAACACAATTTCATGCGACACATTCTTACCATCCTACGTCTATGCTTAGTGTATACCGTATATCCATAATCGCGGGAGTGAAATTATTAATTGGGACCACCTAAATATTGCGTATAGTTTAATAAACATTATTTATTTCATCAAAATTTGACATAAAATGTCGTCGAGTAACAATATAAATCTCGCTTCCGCTTATAGCCTCCCTTTGTAGGACGAGTTTAGGTCATTACCAGAGCAGCGCAAAGATGCTAATATTAGTACCCGGGGAGATACTGCGCAATCCATATACATAGGACGGTAGCTTTGAGTGGCTACGATAGTAACGGCGTAAACTTGTTCTATAGTGCAGTTTATAGTTGCTTTCAGAATGTACGATTTACATTTAAGAGTAATCAACAGAACGCACAGTTCAAAATACAACAATCTGGAATGCTGTTGGCGTTATTTTCTTTAATTAGGCATGACAACCAAATCAAAAAGGAAAAATTAGTACACAGCCTGAAATTGCTAAAAGAATTAAAAAGAATTATGTTCAGTGATTATTGCCTAACACTCTGCAACTAAGTATATACTTGGTATTTCATGACAGACTCAGGGTCTGCAGCGAAAGAAAGTTAAATTATATGGCGATTCGACGGAGTAACTAGCTGGTTTTCTCAATGACAAAGGTGTAACCTCGCTATTGTTAGCTGGTTTACCGTAGAGCTTTGTGTTTTGATTAGGACTGAGTGAACACATGCGTGAAGCAATCAAGAAAAAACACAATGGATACATGCGCGAATGGATTATAACTGTATTATTTTACTGCTGAATGATGAGTTTTAAAATCTTAGTCTGCTCAATTTTTTCACGATTTTTCTCAATTAGATCGTAGAGAATAACGATTTTTTTCAAAATCACGATTTTCGATTAAATCACGAAATCGCGTAAGCGTAACCTGAGTGACAGATTGGATCTCTCTATTCAAATCAGATGGGCTGCATCCCACGCATCGAGCCCGTTAGAATTTCAGCATATCACACATCATGTGTGGCAGTGTTGCAAAATAAAGATTTCTTAAAATAGCATACCGCATTGATGAATTAAATGTCTACTGAAAAACTCTAATATTCTTCTAATTATTGAAAAGGAGACAAATCACATAGAAATAATCTAAAGGCCAAACCACATAAAAATACGTAAACAATTTGAAAATCATTTTCATTCTAATGGAGTCTGGATGCAATGATGGCATAGAACAAATCTGTAAACTTTTATTGACATCAGATAATCCCTTGATGAATTAAATGTTCATTGAAAAACTTTAACATTTACCTAATTCTTGTTGTTATTACGTGTTCATAGAAAAACATTTACCTAATTCTTGGTGCACGCCGAAGGCCGCACATCATTTGGATGGCTATGTCAAGATCCTTCACTTCCCTATGGGCTTACAATTACGTTCATTATTATGCAGACTGGATGCAATGATATCATACAACAAATCTGTAAAGTTTTATTGAGATCGGATAAGCCCTTGATGAATTAAATGTACATTCAAAAACTTTAACATTCTTATAATTCTTTGTGAAACATGGACTAAGTCCCAACCTTCTAAACGTATGGAAAAACATTTAAAATTATTTTAAGCATGATGTAGACTTGATGCAATGATGGTATAGAACAAATCTCTATAAAGTTTTATTGAGAACCTTCTAGGTTACCATTCCAGCATCTTATTAAATCCATTGAATAACACATTCTAACTGGTACCTTCTCCTGCAGATCATTCTTGAGTTTTTTAACCTCATCTTCAAAATCTCTCAGCTGTTTCTCTGCATCATGTTGAAGATCCTCAAATTTGTAACTCAGATCGTCCAACTTATCTAAAATTAAACAAAATCAAAATAGAAAAAAAATTCCAATCAGCCAAATTCTATTATACATGTACATATACCATGGTACATCATATAAAAATCTACCGATAAATCCAACTATCTCAATCTAACGACAAACAAACAGAAAAGCTGTTGAATATTTTGAAATTAATATGACTGGAAGCCATTGCTGCCTTAGGCAGGCAGCAATGGCTTCCAGTTATTAATTTCAAAATAGTCATCAGAATATGTTATTCAATGTAGACTACTTTTTCAGGGATTTGACATTGAAAGGGTTAATGCAACTATGTGAACACTACGCTCTGACTAACTGACACGTGATACATAGCAGTTACACATATATTCATCAACATATATGATATTTTAGTGGTTATTTCAAAGGCATGAAAGGTATTTAAATTCCATAAACTAGGACTGCGCCCAGAATGTCGAAGCCCTTTTCTTTTTATGTATATCACACCTCATATGTGGCTGTGTTACAAAATAAGGATTGCTATGGTAAACTGCTGTATAAATCATACTATGGTATGGCATGGTGTTGCATAAGGACAGGCATTTTAAATATTGAGATTGAATAAGCTCTGGATGATTTAAATGTCCATAGAAAACTAAGTCCAAACTAAATAATACCATGGAAGAAAGTTGAAAATTATTTTCATTATGATGGATGGAGACTGGATGCAATGACGGTATAGAACAAATCTGTAGTTTTAATGAAATAAACGAAATCATGGATTTCTTTTTGCATGAGAGAGTTGATACTTGTCTCCATAACACTGATATTCCCAAATATCGACTTTCACTCAGATTAAAAAAGTTAGGTGGCTCTACTGGCCAGATAGTCAAATGACAGGCCGGCGGATGCCAGCCCCAACCTCGCGCATGCGCAGACTATCACTTTCTCTGACTAATTTATTGGCTGACACACATGCAACTTAAGAAAGCCTGAAGACCGAGCCTCTGTGGGGCGGAGAGGCCGGGTCCGTGTTAGGGAGGTAAGTATCAACTCTCTTGTGACAAAAAGAAATCCGTGATTTCGTTTATTTCACTTCAAGCGTATACCTCCCTAACACTCTTTGATATTGCCAGAATTCGTCAGTGAAATCGGCGGGAGGGAGGCAAGGTCAAAAGACCAGCTCTGCGCTTTTCTGCGTTTAAGGCGAGAGGATTCGAGGTGTCATGGAGGTAATGGTCTGTAAAACCTGACTCACAGTGCCACTGGGCTACCGACATAATGTCGTCCACAGGGACCCCATTAAACAGGGCAGTGGAAGCCACTACGCCACGAACACTGTGAGTCTTGGCAAAGTCAACCTGTTTACCTGTGGCGGATTTATGACAAAACTGAATACATTCTACAATCCACCTGGAAATGGTGTCCTTAGAAGCCCTACGATGAGGTTCAATATACAACAACCATAACGCTGTAGGATCCGTCCGCCATTCTTGTGTACATTGTTTGTACCTGTTTAATGCATGGACTGGATACCATGCTTTTGAATTAGGATCATATCTAGTCAAAGCTGGTAAAAATATGGGTTGACCTGGATATTTCAGACTGATTTTTAGCCATGAAATTTATCCTAGGTAGAAGCCTAAGGCCTTCCCCTGTAACCACATAACGGTCTGCCTCAGCTGATAAGCCATGAATTTCGTTTCTTCGTGTAGCCGAGGTTGCAGCAATTAAAGATACAGTTTTAACTGTCAACATTTTCATCGAAATGGAACTTAGTGGTTCAAATGGCTTATCTGCTAATACCTGAAGCACTAGTGATAAAACTCCAAGAAGGAATTACAGGGGATTCCTTGGTCTTAGATTGCCCATGCCTTTAATTAAAGTATTTAATGTACTTACCGTACTTTCGTGTCTATATTGCACAGTTTTTTGCTCATTTTGCTCCAGGCCAGAAGGGGGATGCGTATTATGCATTAGTACATGTATAAACTTTTATCACATTTTTGGGCTCAGAATTGTGGGTCAGAACGGCCGCCCTGATGTACAATTAAGCCAAAAAATGCGATATATCAAAGGGAAACCACTATTTCCTCTTGCCTAACCAATATCGTGGACTACATTGTGTGTAATAGTTGTATTCTATGTAATATTTGTGAATCGTACATGTATGATTCTTAAATGGCGAAATAAAACTAAAACTGACAAGTCATTGTACATGTATTATCGTAAACCAACATAAGATGACCCAAAACAATGTAAGAAATAAAATGAGGTTAGATCCCTTCTTAAGTTCGATGACCAAATTAAAGCTCTTTTGTGATTGGAGGCATTCCACTGAACATTATTTGGACTAGAAGGAGACCTCCCAAATAAAAACAGATTTTGCAATGTCACAAATGCCAATATCTCAAATTAATATTAAATATATACAGAAGATAATGTTTTTAAAACAATTTGAGCAATAAATTCACTATTACCTAATCATTAAATGTATGCGGCAATATATTTACTGGTGAAATTTTTGTTTACTTGGGTGATTTTGTCCCGGCCGACTTGGTTACATTACATTCTAGCGAGTATTAATCACCGTATTAATCAGCGATAGGACGAGTTTATGTCATCACTCTTGTAGCTACTTGAAGCTCCCCTCCTATTTGTGGATTGCGCAGGTCTCTAACCGGGTACTACTATTAGCCTCTTCGCGCTACTCGGGTAACAACCTAAACTCATCCTATAACCTAATTTGTGCCTGGACACTCCTGCTAACTGACCGGGTTAACAATCCAGAGCCAAGTTAATACCATCCTGGATGGCCCTCTGGACTGTTACCGGACTTGCTTGGCGCGGTGCGGATGCCGTTACTACCCCCTGTAATAGGCGGGAGACGTGCGAGAGCGCTGCGATGGATGCCCTCGAACTCTCCTCTGCATCGCGCAGCGTGGTGTTACCCGAGCACAGCGGGGTGGTGCACAGCACTCCCGTGTCAGACCGGGAGCCTGGCCACGTGTCTTCGCCTAGCGCAGCGCGATCATCCGCGCTGGGCTTAAGCACTACACCGTAATTCTGGTATTCACCAGATACGATGCAGCATCGCTTTGCCACCTCGGCGAGGGGCCTTCGCGAGACATCCCTGCACCTTAATGGACTTCTCTGCCGCTGAGAAAATATCCACAATACACTCTGCTAGCGGCAGAGATGGCATCGGGGTAGCAGCCGGCTTACCTGCTAGCCACGGGCGCTGGTCCCGCAGGCAAGCCGGCTGTTCCACAGCAAGATCTGGCCTGATGTTGATTAGCCAATTACAAGCGTCAGACCAGTCTTCCTCTGTGGCTACCTGTGAATGCTCGACTAGGCGTGGGCCTTCGTCATCCTCTAGAACATTCACATGTGATTGCATGGCTGGAGGAACCGATACTCCTGGCAAACAAGTGAAAGCATGTGGGCCAGATACAACAGGCATGTCAAAACCAGCTTGACCAGGCACAGGCACCGTGGCATTACGTGGGGTATAATTACTCGCCACACCATGGCCCTGGCCAGAACCAGCTATACCATCTATATATGATTGAAAAGGACAGCACATCCTCAAAGGGTTTGTTCTTCTCCACCAAGGTTCCATTTCCCACTAACATGTTAGGAACAAAATCTATGCCCAGTGACTTGGAGTTCTCGTAAGAAGATCTTCTCACTGCCCTCTTGATCCATTTCCCTTCCCCTTATGGTGGAGAGATTTAAGAGGTCATAGAGAATGGTGAAGTGTCCAGTTCATGTGATCGGGTAGTATATCTATGCTAAAGAAGCAGGTATTCGAGTGCTATTATATTAGGCACTTACAAACTATTTAGAAATATTTCTAAAATCTGCTGCCAATGTTTATCACTGTTTATCTGATGTTCATAGCTTGTATCACTATCCTTTCCAGTCTTTATGCTCTGGATTTTGAATACAATTCATCCTTAAACCTGGAGGTTGTTTTCCAGTCCAATTGCCTTCTTATTTTTGAAGATATGACGTCATAATCAGCCTTGCTCTTTATTTACAAAATGCTTTCTCCAACGCTGGTTTATCTAGTGAAATTTTTTGTAATGGTCTTTATGGCCATTGGTCCTATCCTGTTTATTTTGGTTTAAGTTTTACTAATTCATTAACTAAAATACTCATTGTCTTTGTCTTGTGGCCTTTCAGAAACCTGGTTGTCCCAACTGTGGTCGCCTCATTAAGCCTAGATTCGCCCCTCATCCATGCAGTTCTTGTGGTCCACTGTTAAACTGTGACGTATGTAAACAGTGGTGGTGAGGGGGGGGGGGGGAGCGTGGCGATCTAATGTCTGACTTTTTGTCGCTTCAGGCCAAGGAGAAGGCATCGGGATGAGAAGCGCTCAAAGAAGGATAGAGAGTATAAGTGGTAGTAAGAAGGGTAAGAGGAAGGCTTCATCCACCATGGATATGGAAGCCTTCCATCTACAGATGTTGGGAGACCATTAAGGATTTGGTTCCAGAGATGCTTCGCGGCATGCTCCCTGGGCCAAATCCTTCTTCATCGCTTTCTTCTCCAGAGCAAATAATCCCCACCTCTGAATCGGTTTTCCGTAGGGATTTATCAGTCTTCACCCAAGATTCAGAGGTGGTGCCTTTTGAAGGGACAGAAGCTCACTATAAGAACACTGGCAGCAGGCTTGCCGCGCCGGTCGTTCATGGGCCGGTGTCGCTGGAGCCTGGTTCCTGCTTATCGGGTTCCCAGGATTATCCGTACCCTATAGGCACCACTACCTCTTATGGTACCTTTCCTGGCCAGTCCGGGTTAGCATTTCTCGCTGACCCGGAGTCTAATCTTTCTGGCCAGGAAGAAGAGGATTATTTGCTGGTGGACTCGCATTCTGGCGTAGTGGACATGGAAACTGACGAATGTGCACCCATCGCGGGGAACACTTGCGACTTTTTCCATGGGTCTACTCATGCAGGAGTAGCATTCACGGTGCAGAAGCTAGACCGGTTTGGGGCCGATGGACATAAACACAAAGAGAGATTAGAATTTCAAAGCGCCAGAGGTAAATAAATCAGTTTAAATGGTGACCATCACATCCAATCGCGAATCCCGGAAACACATTACACGCAGGATTAAAAGACTAAATTAGACAAATATGTATTTGAATTCACCTGATACCTCGGTCTCGGTCCTTCTTCCGGCAATTTAGCTTGAGAAGACATCGTCATCACGTGGAATTGAGTTTGTATAGACACGACAAGCAGAAACTGTAGCAAAAAATTTAACTAGCATGTGTATCTCTTTGCCAATAAATTGGAAAAGAGGAAGTGGTGGTCTGCGCATGCGCGAGGTTGGGGCTGGCATCCGCCGGACTGTCATCTGACTACCTGGCTAGTAGGGCCACATAACTTTTTTAATCCGAGTGTTTATTGAGTGAGTCAATATTTGGGAATATCAAAGAGTGTTAGGGAGGTAAGTATACTCTTGAAGTGAAATCAGACAAGCTCTAAATGAATTCAATGTCCACTGCAAAACTTTTTTTCTCATTGTACAGAGGATATGATTTGGATCACTATGTCAAGTCATCCTCCGCTTCGCGTATGGGACCACAAAAATATTTATATTAACATCCACTGGGTAACAGTATATTATATTCATACACCCTAGATTATAGTGTCTCTGATGTAAAAATAAAATCAATGATAATTAGAAAGGCAATAAGGCATACATGACAACTCCACGCCATTCGAGTTTTAGGAAACTTTGAATGCAAACCATTATTTTATTTTATTTTCCCAGAATTGGCCAGAAACACTGCTATACCTGTCATGTCGATGCCCATTATATTTTATATGACCAAGATGATTAAATGAAGTACCCATAGTCTAGCCTGTTTTGGAAGATAAGCTTAACCCTTTAACCTACAAGTTGGCTCAAAATGACTTCTTCATTGGTCTTGAGTTCTAAATATCGATTTACAGACCAAGAAAAAAGACTATTTAAAAAGACTTACCACTTGAATGACTGGCTCGATAAATGATCCCGTCTCGATCCAGTCATTTCGGTGGTATATTTTCAAAAATAATCATGATTCTATTGGTCTGCAAATTGACATTTTCAGTGAGAAAATTGAAATTTTCTTGAGCAAATTTGAGGGTGTTGGAAAGTTACAGGTAAACACTACCGGGATCCTTACATATGTCAGTTAGCAAAGAAAACGCTGATTGGGATGTATGTTGGAAAGGGTACATGGCCACTAGCTAATGGTTCACTACATAGAAGGATCATCGCTTAAAGCCAACCAACATGACCCCAGATCGTCTCACAAGCAAGTGTGAATATCCAGATCTACAGCACAGCTAGGAAATAACTTAGTGTTTCCGAATTTAAGAAAACATCTTCCAATCCAATTATGTTCAAGATATTCCATAGAACATTTCCTGCTAACATGTTCCCGTTTTTGTTTTGGAAACATTTAAACATTTTTCTGCGGTGTACTGTATTCATCCCATCTTGGAATAGCGAGTACCGCTGTGTTTACGAGTGCACACTTTTTATATTTTCCAAACAGGCTTAGGTCGGCTCACATAACTGCTTTAGCTCAATCAAAAAATCAGTTTCTATTAATCTGAGCCATAAAACTTATGGGTCATCTACCATGGCATGCATGATATTTCTACAATTATAAAATCAGTCCTAGTATCATTGTTGATAATACTAACATTTCAGGCTCTGGTTAACCTCATTCATCTCAATCTTGACCTGTGTTGATTCTCTCTTCCCATGACTCAGCCCACGACGACATTTAGCCAGGTCATATTCCAGATTCTGACGAGCTGCTTCACCTTTTTCAGACTGCGCTCGAAGGCGTGCGCTCTCACTTTGCAAAATAGAAATCTGCAGAAAAATTTTAATTGTATGCAGCATTATTGAATAGTTTTATAATTTGGAAACAACAATTTAGATACAGAAATATATTCATTGCACAAAATAGATGAAAGAAGATTTAATCGTTTAATGGTCAGGCCAAGCAAAAACGGTTTCTGTAGTGATCTCGGAGAATGTCCATTTGAGAGACAAGAGAATATATTTTAAAATTGACACTGGAATGTCAAGAGAAGACTATCTTTAACCTTTTGACCATTGAATTTGTTCAAGAAAATTGCAATTTTCTCATAGAAAATGTCCATGTGCAGACCCAGAGAAAATTATTTTTGAGAATTTACCACTCAGAATGGCTGGCTCGGTTATCAAGCCAGTCATGCTAGCCATAAATTTTCAAAAATAGTCTTCTCTTGGTCTGTGAATGGACATTTCTCAAGACCAACGAGGAAACCATCTTTGGCTTATATGAGTGTTAAAGGGTTAATTATGATTAAAATGAGTTGAATATTTGGTTCGATAATCAAGTCAATAATTACAGCTGTATATTTTCAAAAATTGCATTCACTTGACTGTAAATGGACATTCATGAAAGCAAACATTTAGCTTTTCTTGCGCAATCTTGAGCTTTAACTGATTAATGATCAAGATTGGCAAGAAAGTTGATATTTTGCTTAGGGAATCTCATTTTACAAGCCAAGAGAAGAGTATTTTTGAAAACTTACCACTTGACTGACTAGCTCTCTTATCGAGCCAGTTATTCCAGTGGTACATGGTAAAAAGTTCCCATTTTGATGTGTAAATGGACATTCCACAAGATGACTGCTGAGGCTAGTCATTGCAGACTTTGCCCTGAAAGGGTTAAACATGTGATATTAGTTGAAATGCATAAAAAAATATGCAAAATTTGATGGAAAAAAAATTCCTAAAATCTTATAGAAAATGTTCATTTGCAAGTCAAGAGATTGTTTTTGAACATTTACAACTTGAATGACTGGCTCAGTTATGGGATTTTCAGAGGTCAGTTTTAGCTGGTTTGACAATTAAAATTTAAGTGTTACAGACAACAAATTCTTTATATTTAGGAAATACTTTGTTGATCCAATTAAATTCATTTCAAAATGTTTACCACCTTCCCTGTGTATGTGTCATATAATCGAGACACTAGAATTTCAAGGGTTGAAAAGATTAATACATTTATACGTAATTATCTATGTGTACTGCACCTGCTCATTCGCATGGCTGGTACTCTCCAGGCGCTCTTTGTCGAAGCCGTTCAACTTTCTCTTCAGTTGCAGCACAGTGTCTGAAATATACAACAGTTTCAATACCTTCTATCAGTATCCGGGTTTCAAATTAAACCAGGATGGGCCACTAGCCAGCGGGACTAGCAATCACCAGATTCTACTACGGTGACCAGTACATGTACGTGTAGTCCTACTGATTATTTACTAGCCCTAATAAGTAGCCTAGACAAATTTAACCATTTAATCCTCAAATTTACTTAAGACAATTTCAATTTTCTCATAAAAAACATCGATTTGCAGATCAAGATAAGATAATTTTTTTAAATGTATCACTGAAATGACTCGCTCAGTAATCGAGGCAGTCATTCCAGTGGTAAATTTTCAAAAATAGTCTTCTCTTGGTCATGTTAGTGAAAATCGACATTTCTCAAGATGACTGCAGAAGACATTTTTGGCTGATGTGTGTGTTAAAGAGTTAATGTTTTGCATTACGAAAATTCCCACCCAAAACAAGATCAGATGGGGAAAAAATACAAATACACAATTTCTGCTTAGAGGTTTTAAGCTATTACAGTATTAATACTTTCATGTTAATCGTCACGACTGATCAAGAAAATCCAAAATATTTTCTCAGTGTGTGTGTGTGCATTTGCAGGCCAAGAGGGCTATTTTTGAAAATTTACCACTGGAATGGCTGTCTGATAACGAGCCAGCCATTCCAGTGGTAAATTATAAAAACCTAGCCTTCTCTTGGCCAGCAAATGGACTTTTCACATGACCAATGTAAAGCCATTTTGCTCGGCTTGACCACTAAAGGGTTAACAAGGCCACAGAACAAACAGAGTTATAGAAAATTCTCAGCAATACCGAGTGATAATGATTTGGCTGCGAAAAATTGCTAGATGGAAAGAATGTTGAAAATAATGCCTTAAAATTCCAGCATTACTTTCTTTCTATATATGGAAAAATTGAGTTAGGAGGCTTTGCAAAAAAATTGGTATGGCCTTAGCATAACAGATAAGTAACAATGGTTACTGTTAGCAGTTTATTACAGAATGTTTGACTTATGTCCATTGTGTGTTAGTTAATTCACCTTTCCAGAGTACCCACCCATCATATGACGTCATAATGAACTGCGTGGTGTGTACAATGACATCATAATGAATGACGTCGATAAGTACGTCACGAACGCATATTTGATGACGGTCTATGGGCTGTTGTACAAATTGTTCGCTTTTACTATTTAATAAATATTCTGTTGAATATTTTGAAACTAATTTGACTGGGCGCTGTTGCTGCCTATGGCAGCAACAGCGCCCAGTCTAATTAGTTACAAAATATTCAACAGCCTCCCTGTATAGTTTTCAGGAAATTGATAGCTAGGGCATTCGGGGATCGATCAATCCAAACACGGCGAGGTGTGGGTGGAGCTTAGCTAGTGATGGGTGGGGCATGGCTAAAAATGGAAAGGGCCATTGTGTTTTGTATGAAAACTCTTATAATTAAACCACTTAATGGTCAGATTAAATTTGGTAAAGAAAATCTTTATTTTCTCATAAAAAAAGTTCATTTGCCAAAGACCAATAGGACTATTTGTGAAATTTTACCACTAGGGTGACAGCCTCGATTACAGAGCCAGTCATTGAAATTAGTAAATTTTCCAAAATAGTCTTCTCTTGGCATGCTTGGTCTACAAATCAACATTTCTCATGATCATTGCGGAGGTCATTTTTGGTCACATTGACCATTAAAGATTTGAGTTATTAAATTGTTATTAGCTTGTCAGTCACAAATTGTACAAGCCATGGTCAATTTCTATTATCCTCAGGCTAGCGGCCAAGATTTTTAATTTCAACCCCTCAGTGGATGTGTGTGATAATCAACACAGGAACTATCGATATAATTTGGTTCTGTTCGAACAAATTCTGGTGTCTGCCAGTTCCACTTTACCTTGTTCATTCTGATAATCAGTTTGCACCTGCTGTAAATGTCTCCTAAGTTGAGCGACTTCCAGATGGATCTGCGAGGATGATTCATCATTGAGACCAGCATCAAGAGAGTCATTCACCAGCGACATGCTGGGCTGCATGAATGATGTGTGTTCCATCTGTATGTAGAAAAATAATCAATTACCATATTTGAAATTTTAAATCCAATTCATTATGCATCCTAGACATTGCAGAAGCCTGGTTTCCACAAGATATTAAATATGATGCAGAGTGAAATGATAATTATATATACAAACAATTACACGTATAGTTGGATAAATTAAGAACAATATAACCCTTAGCACTGGTGTCAAATATTTTAAATTTTCAAATTAAATTAAAAGACGAACTGGTGTTCATTTTTCAACAAATTTGGTGGGAGATGGTGCTGTGGTAGACAGCAACATCTTCCACAAAAATTGTTGAAAAATGTACACCCGTTTCTTTGATATTGACACAATAAAATATAGAATATTGACATCAGAGTGGTACGGGTTAACTGAATAAAACAACTTCTCTTCTGTTGCAATGAGAACAAAAACTTACTATTTGGATACGCTATAACAAGTTTTAAGTTTAATATTGTGTTACAATCTGGGACCCACACAGGAAGATCAACATTAATCATGTCAATCAGCTGGAATAGATACCATAAAAAGCACCTTGATTCATCTGATACCAACCATACATGCGGTCTGAATGCGCCAAATATGTAAGCGGAGCCTATGTCCTGGAATAACTAAACTGTCAGTGCCTTAAACAAATAAGTGCCCAACTAACTACATGGTTAAGTGTTACAGTAACTCGGTGTATAAAATCTAGCGGTGTCGCAATGTATCATGTGGTGAGACATGTATTGTATTGGCACCTGTGTATCGCAATCCAGATGTACACCATGGTTAGGCATTAGATTTTAAAATCAAATACTGACATAACTTATATATGGCATGAATTATTGCATTATTTTCATCTTATTTTAGCACAAAGGTTAGTTTACAGCAAAATATCTTGGCACATACATGAAGATTGAGATGTTTGCTTTCCAGTACTTTATCACACTGTTAAATATGCCAAAATATTGATAAAATATTTTGTTTCACATTTTCCTTTGCTGGAAGTGATTACAGCCTTAACTTTTACTAAGCTCATATTTTGTATGTAATACAAATCATCAACATATCATATTTATCAAGACAGACAAGATGTAAGCCGGCACTACTCACTAGGTTGTGTCATTCTAGTCATTTGATGATCTATATCGTGATACGTGTTGTATTGGGATGGGTGTATCACGATACGTATTGTATTGCAAGGTCCCTGGCAATACACACACCTAATAAAATCTTACACCAACTAGATGCAGTGCTATCAATCTACCTACGCAGGTCTACAAGACACCCACAGTAAAAATATACACGGAAATATAGGAGGAAAAATACAGCCTGAGGAATATAAGAATATTTCAGAGAGAAATATAGGAATGTTTCACAGGGAAATATAGAAATATTTCAGAGGGAAATATAGGAATGTTTCAGAGGGAAATATAGGAATATTTCAGAGGGAAATATAGGAATATTTCAAAGGGAAATATAGGAAAATAAAATGAATTTTCACACCTAAAATACTTACATTTGTAACATGATAATTATCATGATTTAGCATCTTATTTACTCTTGGAATATATTAATGAAACTGCATGGATACGTTTGTCTATGAAGCAACAAAGGTGATGATTTTTTTTGCTTAGTCCATCTAACCTTCCATCGGTCTTGCCAAAACAGCCCATTTTCAGCCAAAATCTTTAAAAAAGCATATCTGTGTAGGCAATCGCCCATACATATATACCAAATTTCCTTAAATTATTTTAAGCAATTCTGTATGAAACGGCGTTTACGAGAAAATTGACAGAAATCATGAGGTTTTGCATTAAACAATGTTAAAAAGCCAAATTTCACCCAAAGTCTTGGACCTATAAACATAGTAAAGGTGAAGTGTCGTTAAAAATCTTAAGTTGGTCTGTATGATAAGGTGATTACGAGAAAATTGACAAAAATGTTGAGTTTTTCATTTAAAAAGTCAATATTCATCTACAATCTCAGACCTACATGTATAAAGGTGAATCGTTCAAAAGGCACATCTACCCATCGTAAAGGTTTACCTGCCAAGTTTCCTTAAATTATTCTGTACGATATGGTGCTTACAAGAATATTGACAAAAATCATGAGTTTTTGCATTAAATAGCCATTTTCACCAAAAAATATTGGATGTATAAAGGTGAATTCTTCAAAAGGCCCATCTTCGTATCATAACTGAGGCATATACCAACTTTCATTAAAATATCTCAAAACAGTTCTGTATGATATGCTGTTTACGAGATATTGTGGATGGATGGCAAGACAGACATACAGATGCTAATTATAGCATCTAATCTGCATACATGTACATTTAATAAAGTCAATAAAACCGTCAAATTTGTGTTGTGTGTTGTGTCATTAGTATGCCCAGAAAGAATGACGTTAGGAAGGATGTGATTATTGCGGTTGGTGATGTCTGTGTGTGTGTGCGTGTGTGCATGCGTGCGTGCGTGCGTGCGTGCGTGCGTGTGTGTGTGTTTATTCGGCTACAAAAACATTTAGTTTGGGTTCAAAGGGTAGAAATTTGAGGTCATGGTGTCACTTAGTGCATCACGCAAAACACATTTTTAGCCATACATCCGGAACGCAAGTAGGTAGAATCACCAAATTTGGCACAGACATTGCTATTATGAGTGGCCAGCAAACGTTTTAGTTTAGATTTAAAAGGTAAAAAACTGAGGTCATGCGGGTCACTTAGTGCATCCCGAAATACACATTTTTAGCAATAAATCAGGACTGCAAGTAGGTAGAATCACCAAATGTGGCACATATATTGATATTATGAGTGACTAGAAAATGTTTTAGTTTAGGGTGTAAAGGTAAAAGATCGAGGTCACTGGGTCACTTAGTGCATTCCGAAATACAAATTTTTAGCCATAAATCCGGAACGCAAGTAGGTAGAATTACCAAATTTGATACGTCCATTCATATTATAAGTCATGTAAGCTGCTAGAAGTTCTATGAGTTTCAGGACAAAGCATCAAATACCTAAGTCACGGGGGTCCCGAAGTGTATACTGGAATACACATTTTTGTCCATAACTCTGCAGTGCAAGAAGGCCAAATTACCAGATTTAGCACAGGCCTTCATATTACAACAGTTCATGATTTTGTGCAGTTTGAGGACAACCAATCAAATATCTAGGTTACAGGGATCAGTAAGTGCATTAGTAAGGCGTGAGTCCGCATCTCCCTTGAGTGCATTCTAGTTTTATATGAGCTTGTTTCACTTTCTTGCATTGTATTGAAGAAAACCCTGTATCCATTAATTTCCATTTGAATATAATGTTTCCGTTCAATTTACAAATTCTTTGTAAAAAATGCTATTTTCCGTCAATTTCTGTTTGAAAACCGTTTTTCCGTTTTAATTACCAATTCCGTGAATTCTGTTTGTTTTCCATTTTTTTCGGAAAAGCACTGCCCCTACATATGTGTGGCTGTGATTCACGCAGATGTTCAGGTATTGTTCAATAAGTTAGCTTTTACTGGTACATGGAGTTCAAAAAGAATACAGAAAATATAGGTTTTGACTATAACAAGAGGCCCAAGGGCTAGTGCGCTCACCTGGACCATTGGCATTTAAACCATTTTCATTTAAATAGACATGCTGGATGATTTTTGGAAAATCCAAAATGGCCACCAAAAAATTGACCAATTAAGACTCTCGTTTTTAATATCTTGAAGCCTACCATCACAGGATCATTCAACCCAAGTTTTTTTTAAATCAGGCTATTGATTGAAGGAGTACCGTTTTTAAATGGTTCCAGAAAACTTTCAGAATATCAGAAATTGCTGGCAAAACATTGACCTATCAAAATTCTCAATAAAATTTCTGGAGGCTACGACAATAGGATACTTCCAGTCAAATTTGGTTGAAATTGCCGAAGCGATTAATGAGTACATGTAGCATTTTATGAATTCCCATTTTTCGGAAAATCCAAGATGGGCACAATCAAAATCAGGCCAACTTCTGTATACAAGTTCTGAAGCGTACCGCCCGGCCTAGGGATCTTCCAGCTGAGTTTGGTTGAAATTGGCTAAGTGGTTAATGAGGAGTAGACTTTAAACTCATTTCCCAAAATATTCAGAAAATCCAAAATGGCCACCGGAAAAACTGACCAATAAAAATTCTATATGTACGTTCTTAAGCCTACCACCCTAGGCTCATTCCAGCCAGTCTGGTTGAAATCACTCAAGTACATGTAGTTAATGAGATGATTTTCACCCATTTTTCGGAAAATTCAAGATGGCCAACGAGCAAATTGACCAATCGAAATTTGGTATAAAAATTCTGAAGTATACCAAGCTAGGGTTCTTTCATCCAAGTTCGATTGAAATCGGCCCAGTGGTTATCAAGATGGCCACCGGCAAAATGGACCAATCAAAATTCTATATACAAGTTCTGAAATCTACCAGCCTAGTATCCTTCCAGTCAAGTCTGGTTGAAATTACTCAAGCAGTTAATGAGGAGTAGCATTTTAAACAATTTCCCGGCATTTTTTGGAAAATCCAAGATGGCCACCGAAGAAATTTACCAATCATAAGTGTGTACACAAGATCTGAAGCAGACAATGCTAGGGTGCTTCCATCCAAAGTTTGATTTAAATCGGGCCAGTGGTTAACGAGGAGTAGGCTTTTAAGTGATTTCCAGAAATTTTCAGAAAATCCAAGATGGCTGCCAGAAAAATTGACCAATAAAAATTATGTATACAAGTTTGAAACCGAGTAGCCTAGTATTCTTCCAGCCAAGGCTGGATGAAATTGCTCAAGCAGTTAATGAGTAGCGGTTTTTTCACAATGGGTGCCGAAAAAATGGACCAATCAAAATTCTGTATATACATGTTCCGAAGCATACCATGCTAGGGTTCTTTCATCCAAGTTTGATTGAAATCATTCCAGTGGTTATCGAGGAGTAGGCTTTTAAGTGATTTCCAGAAATTTTCAGAAGATCCAAGATGTCTGCCAAAAAATTGACCAATCAAAATTCGCTACACAAGTTCTGAAACATACCAGCGTACTATCCTCCCAGCTACGCCTGGTTGAAATAGCCTAAGCAGTTAATGAGGAGTAGCGTTTTAAAAGGTTTTCCGCCATTTTTCAGAAAATCCAAGATGGTCACCAGAAAAATTGACCAAACAAAATTCTGTACACATGTTCTGAAACCTACAAGCATAGTATCCTTCCAGTCAAGTCTGGTTGAAATTGCTCAAGCAATTAATGAGGAGTAGCGTTTTAAACGATTCCGGTCATTTTTCATAAAAATCCAAGATGGCCACTGGAAAAATTGAGCAATCAAAATTACGTATACAACTTCTGAAACCTACCAGCCTAGTATCATTCCAGCTAAGTCTGGTTGAAATTGCTCAAGCAGTTAATGAGTAGCATTTTAAATGATTTCCCGCCATTTTTTGGAAAATTCAAGCTGGCCACCGGAAAAATTAAACAATCAAAACTCTGTATAGCATTTCTGAAGCATACCATACTAGGTTTCTTTCATTAAAATTTGATTGAAATTGGCCCAGTGGTTATTGAGGAGCAGGCTCTTAAGTGATTTCCAGAAATTTTCAGAAAATCCATGATGGCTGGCTGAAAAATTTTCCAATCAAAATTATTCTGTATACAGGATGATAACAAACATACCTGCTAAGCCTGGTTGAAATTTCCCAAGCAGTTAGTGAGGAATACATTGTAGCATTTTAAATGATTTCCCGACATTTTCGGAAAATTCAAGATGGCCGGTGAAAAAATTGACCAATCAAAATTCTGTATACAAGTTCTGAAGCCTACTGCCATAGGGTCCTTCCTCCCAATTTAGGTTGAAATCCACCAAGCGGTTAATGAGTAGGATTTTTAAGCAAAAGTTGATGGCCGGATGCCAGACGGACAGACGGATGGTCACCATACCATAAGCTCACTTGTCCATTCTGGTCAGGTGAGCTAATAATGGGAAGCTTCTGGCTCCAGCCCTGGAATGTCTGTGTTGTATTTGGAATGCAGATACTTAAAGGTCTTTATGATCTCACTGCGTAGTATAGCTGGGCGATATTGGATTTTGGCAGGCGGTAACGATAACTGGGAAAATACTATGGTATCACGATATATATCGTCTATGTGATTTGTCTTTAGGATAAGATTTTTGTTCCAAATTGGTAATAATTGCCACAAAAATCACAGCTCATACCACAAACGGAACATCTATGACATTACTGATCACCACTAGCATGGATTAAGGCGATCTAAAAGTCACATGTGATATATAAAGCATGCATTAGCCATATTTTATGCCGTTCTCGTTGTTTTATTCAACCATTTAACAAATTTTTGTCGTAAAAATAACATCGCCATTTGCAAAAGGTAATTCCCAAACCGCAAATCTGATTTGCTAAGATGCAAACAGGTCTAAAGACACATTCGACTAGGCAAATATAGTTAACTACGGGCCACTATTGTCCAGTTAAATGCACTATTTCACCTGGCAAATAATCAGGTCATTTATCTATAGTTGGCCAGTTGAACACACGCTAGATCTGCATTCCAGTAAATCTGGCTGTCTGATTGGTTAAGATTAACTTAGACATCTATGTACTGTAGCACAGGGCCAATTATGGATGGGATTGTGTGCGTGCATGTTTGCTTTGTACATATATAAAAGACAATGGTCATCTAAATAAAAATGGAATGTTTTTTATTAAAGCAATGAACATCGTTTGTTGTGAAAAACATACATAAAATGATGAAATCAATTACAGTATGTAATTATATTATAAGCTCATCATGATGGGTCTTGAATTCATTCATTCATCCATTGGGCAGCTCATTGATCTGAGCATTGCCACTCTGACAGACCCTCTTTCCCACCCGTCAACATATGTTAAATCAAAGCGAACCGCCTCTGAAGGCATGAAGCTAACATATTTCATCCTATACCACATAGGCTTACCACAAAATATAAAATATGTAATTCTAAAATGAACACTGTTTATGCTATTATAATGTCTAAGACTAAAAAATTTCCAATCTATTTTATCAATTTAATCAGCTAGTTAAATCGATTTTTTAAATCTTATTTCTAACATTTTAAAGGAAAGGATCATGGAACTAAGAAATGCTCTTGAATGACAGCTGTATATAATAATCAACCTATAGCACCATTCCTGCTCCCCCCCCACCCCCACTCTAAACAAAAGACCCAAGGGACTGTGATGCTCACCTGGACCATTAGCATTTGAAACATTTGCATTTAAATATACATGAATTTTTACATTAAACAGATGGCTAGCGGAAAAATTTACCAATCAAAATTCTAAATAGAAAGTCCAGATTGTAGCGCTATAGTCAAATTTGGTTAAAATCCACCAAGCTGTTAAGATGTGTTTTTGACAATTTCCAGTAAATATTTCATAAAAACTCATGATTTTCACCCAAAAGATTGACCAATCAAAATTCTGAATACAGCATCTGGAGCCTACTCACATAGGATCATTCCAGCACAATTTTGTTGAAATCCTTGAAGCGGTTAAGAAAGAGATGCGGTTTGACAATTTCCGGTAAATTTGTCATAAAATCAAAGATTTCCACCCAAAAAATTGATCAATCAAAATTCTGAATAAACGTTCTAGAGCCTACCACCATACAATGCATCTAGTCAAATTTGGTTGAACTATGTCACGCAGCTAAGGAGGAGTAGCATTTTGACCATTTCTGGTTGATTTGTCATAAAATCTAAGATTTTCACCCAAAAAATTGATCAATCAAAATTCTGAAAAGAAGATTTAGAGCCTACCACCATAGAATCCATCAAGTCAAATTTGGCTGAAATATGTCACGCAGTTAAGGAGGAATAGCATTAAATCTCAGATTTTCACCCAAAAAAATTGATCAAGCAAAATTCTGAAAACATGAATTATAGACATGTTAGAATGCATCTGGTAAAATTTGGTTGAAATATGTCACGCAGCTAAGGAAGAGTAGAATTTTGACCATTTCCGGTTGATTTTTCATAAAATGTAAGATTTCGGGTAACTGCACTGGGTTTTCCACCAGCAGATCTAGAAGATCCGTGAACCACGCCCTGCTGGGCCAAAACGGCGCTATTAGCAGGACCAGGCACGGTTCCTCCCTGATATTCACCAATATCTTCGGGAGAAGAATGGTGGGTGGGTACGCGTAAGCGTGCATCACTCTCCAGCTTATCGCCAGAGCGTCTGTATCGACGGCATTTGGATCTGGAATCGGCGAGACATAAGTCATGATTTGAGCATTTTCCCTTGTGGCGAACAAGTCCACGTTGGGTTTGCCCCAATGCTCGAAGATCCTTCATAGAACTGGAGGGTTGAGGGACCATTCTGTTGGCAGAATTCTCTGTCTGCGAGACAAAGCATCCGCCAGAATGTTCAATCGCCCAGGAATGTGAGCTGCTTTCAAAACAACCGAGTAATTCCTGCACCATTGAATCAAGTGCCACACTTTGATACACAGTGTGGGTGACTTGGTCCCATCTTGGTGATATATGTATGATACTACTGTCAAATTTTCCGACCGTATCAATACTCCTTGCCCCTGACTTTTGGAAGAAACTTTTCCAATGCCAGTTCCACTGCCATCATTTCCAACAGATTGATATGCCTGGCTCTCTTGGAGAGTCCATGTGCCCGAGACCTGGTGTTCTCCCAGGCAGGCCCCCCCCCCACCATCCAGCGATGCATCCGTTTACACGGACATCTGGGGGTGGGGTAGGTGCAGCGAAACCCTTACTAGGAGATTCTGACGCTTTTTCCACCATACAAGATGCGACATTATTGGCTCCAAAACTGGCACCAGTTTTGACAGGGGTTCTGTTCTCTGTTTCCACAGAGACATCAGATACAACTGGATAGGTCTTCGCATTAGAGCAGCATACGGGATCACCTGCTCCATGGAGACCATCATGCCCAGCATCTGAAGAAACTGCCTCGCCTGAATGTGGTTTCCCAAGCGAAAACTCTTGAGGATGGCTAACAGAGACACCACTCTGGGCTCTGACGGGTAAACCCTGCCCTCCTCGAGATCGAATTGCATCCCTAAATAAACGAAATGTTGAGTGGGTGTCAACTCGGATTTCTCCTTGTTGACTATCCAGCCTAGATCTGAAAGTAACTTCAGAGTCAGAGCAGTATCCACCTCTAACCTGGCTGATGTGTCTGCTTTGATCAGCCAATCGTCTATGTAGGTGTGTAGCGCCACGTTCTCTTTTCTGAGATACGCCGTCACTGCAAGGACCACTGTCGTGAAAACCCTTGGAGCTGTCGACAGGCCGAACGGGAGGACTATAAACTCCCATACTTGATTCTGAAACGCAAATCTCAGAAACCTGTGACAACTCCTGTTCATTGGGATGTGGAAATATGCATCCTTCAGTTCGATCGACACACACCACATTCCCTTCCTCAACCCTGCCATTACCGACCTCAGAGTTTCCATCTGGAACCGAGGCGTATGGATAAACCAATTTAATTGCCTGAGATTGAGTACGGGTCTCCATCCCCCTGTGCTCTTGGGAACAAGGAACATATTTGAATAGAAGCCCGGAGTGTTCTGGTTTGCTGGTTTTATTGCTCCCTTGCAAACCTGACACTTCGTTTTGAATGGCTTCTAACTTGTCTGGTTCCCTTGGTACGGGTGTCCAGACAGGTGCCAAAGACAGATTCTGTAGTGGAAAGTCCCACCACTCTGGCATGTATCCCTGGGATAAGCATCCCAGGACCAGACTGTCTGACGTCACACCTCACCAAGCCTCGACGAAACGCATGATCCTTCCACCCACTATAGATGCCTCGACGCCTAATCGGGTTGTCCGGCTCGTGGTCCGCTCCCCCCCCCCCCCCCTCTCTTGACGAGAGAGAGAGAACCATTTTGGTCTTGGCTTGGCTGGTTTAACTGGCACCGCTGTTCCTGTCGCACAGGTGCGGTCCAGGCAGATACGAATGGAGCTCTCGTACCCTCAGGTACGATCCGCTCCCTTCTTTCCGCCCTTTGAGGACTTCCCCTTCCCGCCTCTCGGGCGATCAGGAGCAACATTGGGGAGGGTAGGAGCCTTCACAACCTTCTTGGCTTTCTTCGCCGGAGGCGGCTGAGAAAAGCCAGATGAAGCAGAAGCCGCACCAGGCTTAGCTTTCGCCTTGCCTTTATGCTTCTTCTGCTTCTTAGAAGGTTGCTTGGTCAGCGGCTTTGCTACAGCCCCTAGTGCGTGCGCTTGCCACACCAGCTCTAGCTGTAGGTTCACCACCAACTAATTCTGCGCAATGCTAGCCGTGTCTTCTAAGATGGCCCGCGCCTGGCCACCGAAGATGCTAGGGCCTGTCAGGGGTGTCCCAAGAAGATGCTCCCTGACGGCCGTAGCCGGACGCATATGGTCAAGAACCATCTGCCTCCTGGACTTAGTAACACGTGCCTGCACCCTTGCCAGTGCGTCCATAGACAGCACCAGGCCGTCATTGATGCACGAAAGCGCCACAGGTGGCACAGGGTGGCCTGCCCCTGCTTCAGCCCACACCGACTGAAGAAGGCGATAAGAATGGTTGACAGCACTCATAGCTGCCCTCACACACTCATCACAAACGGACAGGACTTCATCGTGGTGTCCCTGGGGTTTGTCCACCAGTGCCGGGGCAGGGCCACCCGCTCCAGCACTCTGGACACCCAGAACCCATCGGTCATCCTCGGTGACCGATGGTACAACACCATACCTGTCGTATTCCCCCCGTGGAATACGATACCTCACCCGCACCTCCCTGGAGGCCGCAGGGAGCTGGCCCTTGGTCATGAGTTGCTTGCTGTAAATAGCCTCTAGCAACTCAATAAACCGTGGATCCAGTCCAATGGACTGGATCTGGGCTGCGGGCAAGATCCCCGTCCTGATCGATGCCACCGATGGACGGGGCGCATCCTCCTCGGCCGTGGTCGAAACTACAGACGGCTCTACCCTGGCTAGCCAAGCCAGAACTTCAGACCAGTCCATATCCGAGGACACACCCGTGAAGACGTCACCCGTTGACATGTTCACAGACCTACCAGCCACGGCCTCCCGGCTAGGAGCCGCGGCTGACACGCCAGGAACTCCGGTACCATACGGTTCCGCCACCACCCCATGGAACACACCAGTCCATGGAGTAGGACTGCACGGAAAACCGTGCGGACCCGTAGCAGTCACGGAACCGTGGCCAGCCACGGGCGCCAACGGCACCCCATGTCTGACCGCCGGACCAGGCGAGATAGGTGAGTACCATGCCTGGCCCGGAACACTCGTCGCCGTGTCGGTTGGCGTCAAACCAACCATCACGGGACCGGTGCCCGGTACCACATTGGCCTCAACCACGGGTGGAGCCGCTGCCCTGGCTTGCGCCAAGCCAGACAGATGGAGGACGGTTCCGTCCAGGATGGAATCGAGCTCCATATTCTCCACCCGTGGCATCACAGGCCGCAGCAACCTCTCCTCCTCGGCCTCCTCATCTTCAGACCCCGAAGAGTCGTCACTAGACGAGGAAACCGTGGAGCCGTCCTGGCGGATGGCTCCCATGCCTGACGGACCGGCCACCGTTTACTGGACCAACCGGAGGTGGCCACAGAGAGACAGAACCCGTTAGGCCGGAGCCCGACGGGACTGCCAGGGGCCCGTACGAGACGGCTCCCTCAGTGACCAGTCCAGAACCCTGTCCAAGGACAGGGTCCGAGCCAAGCATGGGGAGAGACTGCCCTACAACTTTCGGCAGCAGGGACGACACCAGCGTGGGCAGACCAAACCATGCCGGCGGTGCCATCTCCGCCACCTCCAGCTGTAGACATGGAGCACCCCCAAGGGCCGAAACGGACGCTCCATGATTTGATTTCGGTCCGCCTGACCCCGCGTCAGACCCAGCCAAGTCCTTCTGGGCAAGGAACTTCATCATCATATCAACGGACCACACTGCACATATATTACACCTATTGTCAAGGTTACATAACGTACACCGAAAGCAGACATGGTCCTTAAACAGGACCCGGATGAACTCGTGGCACTCGTCAAATGACGGCAGGGCTGGCTTGGCCTATAAATAAGCACAAACCTACAATAAGCAAGCGGAACGAGACAAAGATGGAAGGCAGACAATTAATTTTCAAATATATTGACCATAAATTAACTGTAACCCTCCCGCACCCCACCCCGCAACGTTACAGCAACGATCGCATTGATTATGATGACAAGAACGAAGCGGGCAATAATACAACCATAAACTGATCCTCAAGGATGTATCACGGAACCAGGAATCATATCGCATAGCATTCGGGGTATATTTACCAATAAATATAAATTATACTTCTAACGAAAGCCAAAACGATACGTGAAGAAACAACAAAATGAAACAAACTGCTGTAGCACATGATAAAACCGCAGACCACACATCTTAATCAAGAATTTTGAAACCACCGATCATTGCAAACAGATCGTGATAACACGCAAAACTTGAAAATTCCAAAGTTTTCTGGTACCATTTTAGTACGCAGTACCCAGAATCAGATGCACGAATTAATGAAAAAAATTTCTTCACATAAATATCCGAGACACCCGGGTGTGACGTCACCCACTCGGATCTTACGGAGAACGACGTCAGCCGATATTCGTGTTCAACATACTGTAGCAAACACCTATTTTCATATCTGCCGATCGCCTGTTGGGGTTTAAAGAAGGCGATCATCCGGCATATTTCGTTGTTAACACACGTCCAAGATTCTTAGGGGTTAGAAATTGGAACATGTGACACAGACGAAATTTTAGAGACCTAAGTCTTTTAACTATGGAATAATAAGGAATAATACAACCTGGTTATCATCGGCGGCATCCATATTAATCCAAGAAATCCTTTGAGAACGCACAAGCTATCACAATTGATACAGACAAAAAGACTTAGGCTAAAACTCTTAAGATCTTTCCAACTGCAAAAAGCATGTATCTCTTGTTGCTATGCAAACAAGAATGAGCTCTATGGTAGATGGGTACTCAGCAGTTGGGAGCCGAGTACCCGGTTCCAAGGAGTCGGTAAAGCTTTCTAAGTCTATAGTCCTAGAGCCAGCTGTATATCAGAAGTAATAGAATGGTGAGTATTGATCGAAGGAGAAATCACCTCCTCTAATGAGACACCCGTATAAAGGGCTGATGATGCTGCTAGTGCTCGGACCTGATGGGCATTCGCACGATCAATCCGCTTTCCTGTAGCGATTTTGTGCGACATCTGAATAGCGTCGACTATCCAACGAGAAATGGTATCTTTCGAGGCGTGTAAATGAGGAGCTTTGAGACATAACCACAGAGATTTCGGGTCATCCCTCCACTCCTCAGTACGTTTCTTATACATTTTCAGACATCTGACAGGACACCAAGCAGAAGAGTTTGGGTCATGAATGTCTAGTTAAACTTGGCAAATTGATCGGCTGTCCTGGATATTTAAGTGACTGATTCTTTGCCAGGAAACGAAGACGTGGAAGTAGTCTTAAACCTTCACCCGTGACGACAAAACGGTCTTGTTCGGCAGAAAGTGCATGTATTTCGCTTCTCCTTCTCGCCGACGCTGCTGCAACCAAGAAAACTGATTTAATAGTTAACAGTTTAATATCTATAGATCTAATCGGTTCAAAGGGAGCATGCCCTAAAACCTGTAGAACAAGAGACAGATTCCATGCTGCGATAGGAATTGGCTGTCTAGGTCGCAGATTGCTCATTCCTTTAATAATTTCATTCAAAGTGTCATTTTCCACTCCTTCAATGGCCAGACTGGGAACGACTGAAGCTAATGCAGACTTATATGCTTCTAGGGTTAAAGGTACAAGATTGTCAACTTCGTATAAATGACAGATAAAATCTGCTACGTGTTGAACAGATGCAGAAAAGGGATTGATATCTCTTCCCTTACACCACTCTGATAATTTGTTGATTCTATAATTATATGTTTTTGTGGTTGAACCTCTTCTGGCTGAAGCAACAAACTTCGCTGCTTGCTCAGAAAAGCCACCCTCAACTGCACGCTGCTTGATAACATCCATGCAGTCAATTCGAACATTTCTGGTCTGTCGTGAAGGTACAGACCCTTGTTCTAAGAGATTAGATCTCTTCTGTCTGGAAGAGGGATTGGATTGCAGACCAGAAGGTCCAGCAGATCTGTAAACCATGATCGGTCTGGCCAATAAGGGGCGATCAGTAGCACTTGGCACATTCCCTCTCTTATCTTTGCCAGAACTTTTGGGATGAGAATCGTTGGAGGATACGCATACGCGTACATTCCCTTCCAACTTATCGCCAGTGCGTCTACCGCTAGAGCTAGCGGGTCCGGGATCGGTGACACGTAAGTGACCATCTTTGCGTTTTGCTTCATCGCAAACAGGTCCACATTTGGCTTGCCCCAATGTTTGAATAGAACCTCTGCTACCGACTGGTTGAGCTGCCATTCCGTCGGACGACAAACCGTCCTTCGACTGAGAGCATCTGCTAGGATGTTCATTCTTCATGGAATGTGTGCTGCCTGAAGAATAACATTCCTCTCTTGGCACCACAGCAGAAGGTTCCAAATCATCATACACAACTCTGGTGATCTCGTCCCGCCTTTGCGGTTCAAATAAGACACCACTGTTGAGTTGTCTGTCCTTATTAGGACAATCTTGTCTTGAATTAGATTCTCGAACTTTCGAAGTGCCAATACCACTGCTAATAGTTCGAGAACATTGATATGTTTCTGCGCATTGGTCCGATCCCATTCCCCTGACACTGACTGATCGTCCAATACTGCTCCCCAACCCGTCGTCGATGCATCTGTGAAGATGGACATCTGTGGTTGAGGAGGTTGTAGAGGAACACCTCGCAGGAGATTCTGTTCTGATAACCACCACTGAAGATGGAATATCAATGGTTCTTTTACTGGTATCCTCAGAGATAACGGATCCGTTCTCTGAGACCAGAATGACATTAGATACATCTGGATCGGCCTGCGCCTGAGTGCCGCATACGGAACCACCTTCTCCAGAGATACTAGTAAACCCAGTATTCTGAGAAATTGGCGCGCCGTCAGATAGGCTCCTAGAGAAACCGACTCCAAAACTGCAATCAGGCTCTTGCCTCTGCTCTCCGCCGGAAAAGCTACGCCGTCCCTGAGATTGAAAAATATTCCCAGATAAACAAACTCCTGGGATGGAGTCAATTCTGATTTCTCTAGATTCACAATCCATCCTAGATCCTTCAATAAGGCTAGGACTACCTGAAGATTGTTGCGCAGAGTCACTGGGTTCCCCGCCTTTAGCAGCCAGTCGTCTATGTAAGTATGAACAGCTATGTTTCTCCTGCGAAGGTAAGAAGTCATGGCGAGAACCACTTTGGTGAAGACCCTCGTGCCGTGGTCAGGCCGAACAGAAGCGCATTGAATTCCCAAACATTTTCTTGGAATGCAAAGCGAAGGTATTTCTGAAAAGGAATTGACATTGGAATATGAAAATAAGCATCCTTCAGATCTATCGACGCTGCCCACATGCCTTTTCTCAGCCCTGTCATTACTGCTGCTACAGTCTCCATCTGAAATTTGGGAGAAAGAATAAACTTGTTCAACGGTTTGAGATTGAGAATTGGTCTCCATCCTCCGGTACGTTTCGGAACGAGGAACATCATCAAATAGAAGCCTAGAGATGACTGATTCTTCTGATGAAGAGATTCTATTTCTGAGCAAATGGCATCTAGACGATCGGATTCCCTTGGAACGGGAGTCCATACTGGAGTCGATGTTAACGGAACTAACGATTGATGGATGAGCCAGTCCGGTTCGTAGCCGTTTCTTATCCACTGATAGACTAAACAATCTTGCACGACCTGTTCCCATTGGCTTAAGAATAGTTGAAGTCTGCCTCAGACGGAAGGAATCTGCACACAGATGGCGGTCAAGATTGCACGAGAAGACGCTAAATCGCTTGGGTGAAGATTCTCGACTCCCTTCGTTCCTGACATCACCAGAACTGATTCCGCCGGAAATCCATCAGGACCGACCTCCACGGCTGCCCCGCGGTTTCTTGGAATATGACGGTCCGGAACCGCCGCCACGGTTATCCTTACGGTAACCGCCGTGGCCCGAACCGCTTCCCCTCCTGTCATCTTCATACAGCCTCTTATTAGAGGACTTGTACGAAGATGAATGGCCAGGTCCTTGAGAGCCGGATGGCCGATGGGCATCACGGCCAGAAGGACGGAAGGGCGATCTTGGACGCTGCGTCTGCTGCTCCTGGCGATGTTGCTTGTAGGACTGCTGCGGCTGTGTCCTCTTAGTCGACTTCAATGACTTGCTGACTACTTCCTGCTCTGCAACCATTGATGCAACCCTGGAAAGAGCTTGTCGTGCCGAGCCGCCGAACAAGCCTGGACCGATGAAAGGCGCAGAACACAACGCAGCCCTCATCTCCGGTCCTGGTTCTATGCAATCGAGAACCATTCTCTATCGCTCTGCCAATGTCCTGGTGATCACCCTGGCCAGGCAATCTTGAGACAGGCGCATGGTGTCCCGAATAACTCCGGGAGCAGCCTCTGGCACCTGCCCACCCTCCGCCATGCAGGTCAGCATACCCTGCAGGACGGTACATCCATGCGAGAGCACAGCCATGGCTGCCCTCACCGCATCTTCAATGAGCGTCAACTCATTAAACGGATCTTTATTGGCTTGGGAAACTAAAGGACGAGAACGCCCCTTATATTTCCCAGCAAACGGCCTGTTCAGCGCCTCTCACTCCCCGACGGAAAGCCATTGAACCCAGGCATACTGATGGTAGGCCTGCTCCGGAAAATGTACCCTACTCCTTATCCCCTTCGGGGCTTTGGGCAGCGCATACTCCGGCTGAACCAGACGGTATGCCGCAACTTCCAACATGTCAGAAGTCTGCGTGTCCAACGGGAGTGACGGCATAGCAGAAGAGCCACTTGACAGAGCGCTAGCTGCTCGCTCTGACATCCGTTCCATCGCCGGATCGCGCTGAGATCCAAGAACAGATGCCAACCCGAGACGGTCGGACATCCAGCCAAGGACCTGCACCCATTCAGCTTCGGTGCAGAAAACGGAATCGTCCATTAATGAACTTCCGTTCTCATCTTCCCTCTCTCCCTTGGATGAGAAAGCCACCGACGATCCATGCTGAGAGCTATGGGACGCACCTCTACCAACATAGAGCGCATCCATAGCCCGACTACCAGCGGCACCAGTGTCCAACGAATCGCCGGACACGGATTCCCCGCAGTCCATCGGCTCCAGCACGGGAGGTGGGAGCACGACCACTTTGCCTACGGCAGGCATCGACATTCCGATAGGAGCTGCACCTAATGCCGCCAGGATGCCGGTAGGAACCGCAAAACACGGCTCCACCGACTCCTCAGGTTGCACAAAACCCGGATGGAAGATGCCTGATGGAACGTCGACATCACCATCCGCTTGGCAAACCCGTACAAACCCCGAGGGAGACCCCTGGGAAGTACTGGGCATAGCCATCATCGAAATATCCGGCATGCCGGAATCTTCCATAAGTAGAAGATCTTCCTCCTCCACCATCGGCTCTTGAGCCAAGGACAGAGAAGGGGCAGGTGCTTGTCCCTCCGCAGAACCAGCCGGACCACCTAAAGGTTGCCCTGCACCAGCCTGCATCGACGGGACCGTGGACTGCAATGAGTCGAACACTGCCTTGAACTGGGCCGCCCATACGCCCAGTGCTGAATCCATGCGAGTATTCAGACGACTTTCCAGTCCTCTCAACGACGCCTGATCCAGCTTGGCCGCCTTGTCCCTCGCGATCCTCTCCAAGCGCGCACGTCGATCACGATCAAATTCTGCCACCATCTCCGACGACCACTTGGCGCACACATCACATGGGCTTCCCACTTTACACTTTGCGCAAGCTACACAGTGATGACCAGAGTATTTACGCTTCATGAACCTGTTGCACTTTTGATAGAGCGTGTCCTGGTTCTTGGCTTTCTGCAAACACAAAGAAGAATTAAAACGCTGCACATGACTGATGACGAGCAATACGCACAATAGACTTGATAGTAAAATTGAATTACCAGGAAAACATTAACTTTCTCTCAATTAATGATAATCAAGCCTCAGGCAGGAAATATTTGAAACTTTTTTAAGTGAAAATTAAAAACACAACTTGGAAGTTAACTAACTTTAAAACAGCCAAGAATTTAAAATGTTGATCGCTACAAACACCCTCGATAATGAGCTAAAAATCGGCATAAATAGAGTGCATAGATACGCGAAGCCAAGCGGAATAAACATCATGGGCGCCGCCATATTGGCTAAGAATGCATCCATCTCAGAAAGAACCGAGTCGCAGAGAGAAAGAACCGAGTACCCGGATTAACACTAATAAGCTAACGGGTACCGGGCGACTCCAACAATGGCTACCATTTTAGAATAATGTGCCAATTTAAGGAAATTTCAAACAGTCATTATGGCACTAATGTATAAATTCTAGATTGATACAACCTGCCCCTGTGATGATTTCCCTTTATCCTCCATGATGCCACAGAAGACGCACTCCAAACAAGGCTTGAACCGAAGTCAAATTGAAAATTTACGAGCTATAAAAAGCGTGACTTAACAAAGTCGCAAAATAGACGAATCTGACTGTGATTGGGAATTGACTCGGTACCTGCGACTATGGTAATTCCCGGACACAGTGTGGGCTGGACCAGGAGAGTGCGGTGTTTTAATTGTTTATTTTGAGCTAGACTAGATAATAGACATTATCATAATAGTACATCTGGTAAGTATTGTTCGAAGTAGAAAACATATTCCATAGATTATATCTCTGGATTAGCTAAATATTTTGAAAACGATTTGAATGAAACTGAAAGTTGTTGTTACAAACAAACATGGTACGTGTTGCAATGTTACATGATTTTATATGATAAAGTTAGTGCAGAATCCCACACTGTGAGATTCTACACTACCGTTATCATATAAAATCATGTAGCACTCTGTGTAGCACTGTAGCTACTGATGTACTGTAGCATGATGGTTTGATGATACAATTACAATGCGCTGATTATTACATTTCCATATAAACTAAGGATAATGTAGAACACAACACCATATATTACGATGTGTCATGCATATTGCCGGGGGTGGGGTGAGTTGAAAATAATTGTTAAGTAAGGTTCAGTATTCAATAACAGTCTCAGTATTCAATAAGTTCTGTACTCCTCACGAATTTGGCTGTACACGTCAGTTGAAAAATCAAGGAGTACCATACTCCCCACTGAAGAAAGCTATCTGGAGCCAATGTGTAAAGCGTCAAAAATTTATACCCGGAAATTGTGTCCTATTTTCGTGTTATTAACGATCGTTCTTTAAGCATCTTGGCGACTGGATTTAAAGTTTTTGTTTAAATTTACCAATTACCAAAGTCATATTTGGTTAAAACTGATAGGAAAACTCATAGCAAAGTCGATATGTCTACATATGTTAAACCATGCAATCCAACTCAACCCAAGACCAATTCACCCATGTATATCATAAAATACATTTTGTAGGCTATACGATATATCGAAATATCGCAATTTTCTCACCATGATATATCGCGATACCTCCTAGGAGAATATCATGCAAGTCTAGTATGGGAAGTCTTTCGGGATAGCTGTACAATTTCTTATTTCTGGTATAACTTTTGTAGCCCTACGCAGGACCCGTCCTATTACTAGTTGGGACTGTCTTCTGAACCTGGGCGACCATATGCAATTACAATATTCCAGTATTGGTCTCACCAAGGTTTATAAAGTAAAACGAAGATGTTAGGATTTATGTAGTGAAATGGTCTCTTTACGATTCCTAGCATAGTCAAATGTTAAACTTTCATCGATATACACTCCCAGGTCTCTTTCACTTCCCAACATTTCGGTGGAATCTGTCATATAGTACTGAGTAACGGCCGATGGGGTTGGGGAGGGGTGTGTGTGTTTCTGCCTAAATGTAAAACGTGAACAGAATTTATGTAGACTAAAAAATTACTTTTTTAAACGCTAAACTTGTTTCGGCATTGCTACTTAAATTCCCCTCTTTTCGTCGATCCCGCTTTTAGTATCAATTAGCTCTATCGCTCAAAACTGCAACAGCCAATATTTCGTCACTCCGGTAAGCAGTTAGCTAGCCATTCAATTACTTGAAAATTAGGAAACAGATATTAGAAGAGTTAGAAATAGGGCCCATCATTAGTTTGTTGATCAGACTTTGATGAGGGAATAATCGGCCCTGGTCAAAACTTCAAATGGTTCTTCCTACGATACTAGGACCATAACTCATCCTAGCTGTTTAGGTGCTACTGTAGTAACTAGCGCTCTACTTAGCCTTAGGCCGTAGTCAATTCCTAGAATCGCGATGACGTCATCACAATCAATTTTCCCATAATACCCTGGAAGCAACGCCATTTTTGGAGGGACTAATTTAACATTACCAGCAATGGGCCATGAAACCATAGTTACATTTTCTGTACTATCTTGCAAAATTCATTTGTGATTTTATGTTTTCTGATACAGGGCGGAGTATTTACATGTTTTCAGATACAGCATTTTATGGTTTGAGCTTCATGGAAAATGTAAACAATGCATTACCACGGCAGTGCTCTTTAGCATGTAGTAAGGTTGCCCCAACTTTAATGACGGCCGATCAAAAATTCCAGGATGTGCGAAACCATGTACTACTGACAACAAACTTTATTTTAAGCTAATCCTGCATGTACAGTTCCATAGGTCATACTGCATGTAAATTCCCAGGGATCGAAATGTTTACCTATCTACCTGTCATTGACGGGTGAATTTTCCTCCATGTATTGCTCACAATGAATCTTCCTGCAAGCTTATCTTGTAGTACTGTATGTAAAGTTCCAGGGGACATAATGTATGGCTATTTACCTGTCATTGACAGGTGGATTTTCCAGTTGACAGCCATACAGATAACATGGTAAGCTCTTTAATATCTAGTAACATATTAAGTATACATCTTAAGTGATTAATACATGACAATAAATTTCAATCTTTCTCTAAAATAAATCTCCCTGACCAATATTTTGAGTGTAGTCTGCCTGGATGTCATTGACTACAGTAACGATGACGTCCAGTCAAATTATTTTCAAAATGTTCTACTGCTTCACCATGTCATATCTTGAAATTGGGTTGCATCATTGAAAGAGTGCGTAACCCTTTTGACCTGCAAATTTGTTTTTGTAACTCTCACTGCTTCAAGGCACCAAACAAGAATTTCAATGGGCAATAACTCTGGACCTGCCGAGTGCTTTGGAAGCAGTTTGCCTGAAATTTGTTGGTGGCTTAGCCACTAACAACTTTCTGTCAAGGTGCTTTTGGGGATACTCAGTGATGCTTGGGGATGACAGAGTTAAAACCCAATGGGATATGCAGTCTGCAGAAATCCAGCAAGAAGCCGATTAATCCAAACTATAATTGGAATGTTCCAAAAGCTGTTCTGTATTTTACTTTCTACTTTTATGTTGCTTATAGTAGTCCTATACCTACTTAGACCCATTGAGGATAGAGAGATGCATATAATTTGCTTGGAGCTTCCTGTTCCTACCACCTCATACGCTTAGCGTACTTTTTATTTAAGTTATGCTTGCTGATATTGTCCCAATACTTACTTATGCCCATTGATGCATTTGCTATGCATGTACTGACTTACTGAATAGCATTCTGACAATTTCTATATTATAATATCAGAAACTGAAAATCCAGTATCTATGCAATCACTGTCATAGATATCCAGAAGTTATGTCTGATATTATAATCACTAATTTTATCCTGATATGTCCGATGCTCCAACTGATATCATCTTTATCACATAATATGCCACTTAATTAGTAATCTTAGCACACTTAAATGTATCAGCTGGTCATATGCTGTATGTCACTTGGCCAATTATATACACTGAATCATACTGACCTTTTAGCCCCTGAAATCTCAGTATCTCAATTTCAAGACAGCTTAAAGATTAGTCCTCTAACTCTCACCCTTGTGCAAGAAAATCTAAATTTTCTCATAGAAAGTGTACATTTGCGGACTAGTTAAATATACTACTATCTATTGTTATTAATCTAGTACATTGCTAAATTAAGCCATTCCTATTTTATATTCTCAGAACATCCTAAAAGCTAAAGATCTATGGTAACAAAAATAATGAAATTAGACAATCTAAGGTAAGAATATTGTAATGTATCCGTAATCCTAACTTATTTTACTACATGTAATATAAGCTGTAATGGTGCTGTAAAGCCAACCTATTGTCCTACACGTATCAACCATTGCCAGTCTGATGGTAATATACTATTTTTACTGTGTCAACAACAAACCAGAGAAATAAATTAATGTCACGGTCAAGAAACTTCATAGGTAGCCATTTATCCTCCTGTCCACTTGCTTCTTTCTCCACTTACAACACCATCGATTCGTCCCAGCCTACCTACCCATCCACATTCCTACCGTGCCCAACCTGTACCCCTATGCCCATCAAATACCCCTGCTCATCTTGTAACAAGCCAGCAAAGAAAAATCAGCAAGCATTATTATGTGATTGTTGTGGTAAATGGGTGCACCGAACTAGGCTTGCACGATATTGTCCAAGGAGGTATCGCGATATATCGTGGTGAAAAAATCGCGATATTTCGATATATCGCATAGCCTATTTTAAGGTATATGAATTCACATGGGGGTGAATTGGTCTTGGGTTGAGTTGGACTGCATGGTTTGGCTTATGTAGACATATCGGTTTCGCTCTGAGTTTTCATATCAGTTTTTTCCGGATAACTTCAAATTGGTAAATTTCAACAAAAACTTGAAATTCAGTCGCCAAGATGCTTAAACTAAGACCGATCATTAATAACACGAAAATAGGACACAATTAATAATTTCTTGCCGCCTTACTCCTTGGCTTAATGTATACCATATTCATCATTGCGGGAGTGAAATTATTATATTGGACAACCTAAATATTGCGTACTCTGTTAAAATCATCGTTTATTACATGAAAATTAATCATAAAATTTGGCATTTCATGTCGTCTTTGTGAAAATATACAAATCACGTGATATTAGGAATGTACTTTAGATCCATAGATATCTAATGTTTAGATCTGCTCCGCATTTACCGAGTACCCGGTTAATAATAATAATAGTTAGCCTTCAGAAACATCTCGGATAGTTCACCTTGCTTGTTAAAGCGTGTATATCATCTCATTTAGCTATCACATTTATGAACGCACCAGCTCTTGCCTCCAAAAACAGGAGAGCAAGCAATATCACGTGATTTATATATTCCTGCGACACCATTTAATGTAAAATTTTTGATTAATTTTTGATTTTATAAACCATGCTGATTACAAAACATGCAATATTTATACCTTCCCAGATCACTCCCGCGATCATGGTTTTGAGGTATACAGTAGGGCGGCAAAAAATTATACCGGTAAATTGCGTTGAACTTTCGTATTAGTGTCCATCTTTTAAAGCAATTTTAGAGAATGAACTTCAACTTTTTAAATGTATTCCTAGTATAATCCCACCCCTTTCTCCGAGATGTTGGTTCGAAATAAATTGAACAGCTTGCCGTAATAGACACATATGCTACAAATAGACCGAATACGGCATGACAGTAAAATTTCGGCGATATTTCGATTTTTTCAATATCACATCGTAAAAAATCATGGCTGGAAAAAGAATCACGATTTTCGATAATATCGGACAATCGTGCAAGCCTACACCGAACCTGCTCAGAATTAACACCCACGGATTATGAAATTTTAGAAAACAATACAGGGGCATGGCCGCATGGTGGTGCATTACCTGTAACAAAACTCAATTTCGATTCAATCACCATGACAACGACACTGAATTTAAACTCAACATATTAGGTCCAAGCATACTTATAAATCCATTTAACCTAAACTCATCACAGGAATTCATACTCTCTGAGACCTATACTGATGATCAAGAAATTACTCTCCCACAACCTAAATGTAACTATATACTACAAAGTGAATTTAACAAAAACATGATCCAAAACAAAGATACCATCTCCTTTTCAACTATGCACATCAATATAAGATCATTGCCAAAAATTGTTGATAAATTAAGCAACTTTTTAGACACTAGCACAATTGAATTTAACATTATTGGAATCACTGAGACGTGGATTAAAACTAACTCGGCACTTAGCGTAATTGATATGCAAAACTACAAATTCCTGGAAAACCACAGGTCTATTAAACCAGGAGGTGGGGTAAGCATCTACATAAAAGAAAATATACAGTGTTATAAGAGAGAAGAACTGACAACAATGGAAGACTTTTTTTAATCTATCTTTATTGAAATACCTATGGAAAAAGCTAAGAACAAAATTGTTGGTGTCCTTTACAGTTCTCCAGAAAGTGATAAAGAAAAATTCATAGAAACATTAGAAAAATGCCTTAAAACCATACAAAAGGAGAATAAAACAGTCTATTTATTGGGTGATTACAACATTGATTTACTTAGAGAAAATGAAACCACTACTCAAGATTTTGCAAATTTATTAAGAACATTTGGATACTATCCATTCATCACAAAACCGACACGAATAACTGAAAAGAAGGCCTCTGTCATTGACAATATTCTCTCAAATAACACTACAAATCCCAAAACACAATCTGATATCTTTGTTGAAGACATGAATTCAGACCACCTACAAATCTACTACATGGAATATGAACAAGTTAGAACACAGTTATTCGAAAAAGAGGAAACAAAATGTAGAGATTTTAGAAATGAGAACATAGAAAAGTTTAGAAACAGTTTGGTGAACATAAATTGGAATCAGGTGACCAACTGCGACTCATGTGAAGATGCCTACAACAAATTCCACTATATATGTACTAATGCCTATGAAGCTGCATTTCCGCTAAAAACAGTTAAAAAATTTAAGCAAAATCTGACTAAACCTTGGCTAACAAGAGGATTGATAGCTGCCTGCCATAAGAATAACAAGCTGTATTTAACCTTCATTAAGCACCCGACTGTGTACAATGAAACTCAGTTTAAGAAACATAGAAATAAACTGAACCAAATTATCAGGACAGCAAAAATAAACTACCACCATTAAAAATTTGATGAGCAAAAAGATAATATAAAAGAAACATGGAAATTAATTAAATCACTATTGAATAAACAAAAAAGCAGCTTGGAAACACCGCGGTTCATTAGTAATAACACAATTATAACACATAAAAATGACAAATTCAATGAATACTTTATTAATATTGGACCTAACCTATCATAAAAAATCCAATCCAGTTCGGCCAAAAATATAAAATACTATTTGTCAGGCAGCTACCAACACTCAATGTTCCTAACACCACCCGATGAAGAAGAAATCTATAAAATCTTGATGCGAATTAACCCGACTAAAAGTGCAGGTATTGACAACTTTAAATGGAAAATCTTTAAACACTGTATAACAGAAATACTCACCCCACTAAATCACATCTGCAGTCTCTCACTCTCGCAAGGTATATTCCCATCACGACTAAAAATAGCATGAATAACACCTATTTATAAAGCTAAAGATCCATCTGATTTTCCTAACTACAGACCAGTCTCAGTGCTTCCACTTTTTTCGAAACTCCTGGAGCGATTATATAACAACAGAATTGTTAATTATCTAAATAGATATTCAATTATCTACAAATCTCAGTATGGTTTCAGAGAAAAACACTACTATGCTTGCCATTGTGGATATGATAGAAAAAATATCTGAGTACTTGGAAAATAAAGAACATACACTTGGTGTGTTACTGGATCTTTCTAAAGCATTCGACACTATTGACTATGAAATCTTATTGAAAAAATTATCACATTACGGTATAAGAGGCATCGCTTTGGATTGGATTCAAAATTATTTGACTGACAGGATTCAATGTGTTCAATTTAATGGTGCTATTTCAGGAAATAAGAAATTAGTCTGCGGTGTACCTCAGGGTTCAATCCTTGGACCCCTGCTGTTCTTACTATACATGAATGATTTACCCAATGCCACTAACCAACTTTCATTAATACTATTTGCAGAGGATACCAATGTCGTTGGTAGACATAAGGATATAAATACTCTATACAAAAATGTAAACAAGAGGTCCAATGGGCCTGTATCGCTCACCTGGAACATTGGCATTTCAACTAATCTTACTTAAGTTTTACATCCATCAGTGTCACTTCCAATGACTTTCAGTCAAATGATTTAGTTTTCGAGATACTGACAACAATCTCTGGACTGGTTTTTTTGCATTAGTGATTTTGAACAATGTTTAAGTGAAAATAGATTATATCAGTGCTAACAACAGCTGGTTTCTTAACTGTCTCACTGCTGCAAGCCAGTGCAGCCAATAATTTCTATTTTCAAAAGCTTTTGACGTGTTGAATATTTTGAAAACAATTTGACTGAAAGTTGTTGGTGGCTTAGCCACCAACAACTTTCAGTCCAATTGTTTTCAAAATAGTTATCAGGCTCAGAGATATAACCTTTGGAATATGTCGTCTGCAAAAACTCAGTCAGACGGTTATTAGAGGTTTAAATACAATTTGAAGAAAATGGTCTCTAAAGGAAGGTAGGTGGTCTTTATAGCAGGTTATTCCCCACCACCCATTTAACACATGCACATCTGACTGAATCACCGAGTTAGCAGCCAGGGGTATGGTGAACTGGAGTTGATTTAAAAAACAATTTGACTGAAAGTCATTGCTGCCTTAGGCAGCAACAACTTTCAATCAAATACATTTCAAATATTTTTAAGAGCATAGATGTCAGAGCACATAATACATATCTTAAATATTTCTGCAGTATTGGAAAGGTTAATCTGTTAATTGGAATTTAATATCCAGTTTGCCAATAAAATCTGACATGGTGAGAAATTAATGGACTGTGGGAACAAACCATTATTTGCCCTATGAAAGTGAGACTGCAAATATTTAAGGAGTGATAACTTTGGCATTTGACGGCCTATCAGTTTCATTTTCAAAAATAACAAAATGAGCCGCCATTGTTGGTGACGGACAATCAGATGGATGGACGGACATACAGAAGACGGATGGGGGTTATCGCTATACGACAGCTGACTGACAAGCAAGCGGAGCTAAAAAAACCAATTTCGGCTTCAAAATCCATCAAATAAGAAATTGAATATGGCGGCCAAACACGCTAAAATTTGATTGGTCCACGGCGGCCATGTTTTTTACCTATCAACTTCCCATGAACAAATTTAATGGCCCTTAGTCCATAATCATATACCCAAAATTTCAGCTCGATTCTGCAGAATAAGTAGTTTTCACGAAAACTAGGTCATCCAAGATGGCCGCCGAACCATTTGGCCAATCAAGTTCCTTCGAACAAACTTGATTCAGCTCTTGCCCTATATGATATTTCGCGAGTTTTGAATCAATCCACCAAGCGGTTTTGGAGAAGATTTTTAAAGCCATTTCCTAAAATCGGACAAAATCCAAGATGGTCACCAGCCAAATCGGCTTTGTCTGAACAAACTTGGATCCCTATGCCCTAAGGATACTTCCTGCTAGGGTTGCACGATTTTTCGATTAATCGCGATTATATAATTCAAAATGATCGTGGACGATTATAAAATGAAATAATCGTGTAATCGCCATGTTGAAATCTTTGTCAAGACAGTTACGCTTGTGAAACTCTGCTCGCGTTACCAATCATGGCAACAAACATCAGGCTATCAGCCGAATGTGTGAAAGATTAAATAAACTAAATAAATAACCGATTTGTTTGTATTGACTCATGATTAGTTTTAGATGAATAAAGATTGTGCACTTGGTCGCTATTTGTCATTGTTGTTGTAATCACGCACGCTTATCCCGCGTTCCCCATTCTCTGAACAGTTATGCGCTAACACTTTTCCCAAAAAAGTTCTAAAACTGATACCACGGAAATTCAACGCATTTTCTCCCGTAAAAATTCTCACCGCCTATGTTTAATGTATATCTCAAAACATCACTGGGGAAGTGAAATTATTTGATTTGAGCGCCTAAATATTGCGTATCTTTTAATAAAGATCGTTTATTACATCAAAATTAATCCACAATTTGATATAAAATGGTGTTGCGAAAAAATACAAATCATGTGATTCGCCTCCAATTAAATAGCGAGTTTGGGCGAAAACTCTCGTAGCTACTCTAGGGTAGATGAGCATGTGATCAGTTACCATCGCGTAAATGAGCACGTGTTTAAATTACATTGATTTCAATGCAAACACGTGATTACTAGATTTACCCTTGCTGATAGGTGGGTAGCCCCGAGTAGGTACTAGAGTACGTACTCCAGCCGTTTCGGCGCTACTCTACTAACTCGAGTAGTTACCTTACAAGTACGTAAACTCAGCCATTGAGTTTATTTTAGAGCGAGTACTCGGATATAAATATTCTGGAATCGGGGACTCAGAACTCGTGAATTTTTATATATTATCATTGCGTGATAGGAACTGGGTATTATACTGATCTGAATAATGGGTACCCGTTTGATAAACTCCCATTAGCGTATAATATCTCGTGAGAACACGCCGCCTCCCATCGCAAAAGAGCCGCTGGCTCGCCAACTGAAGAAGCCGGCTATATTGTCGTTCATAATAATTCATTTTGGATCATTTAATGTTGATCGGCATTACAAAATTGAGGCGCAATACTGCTTGTTTGGTACATAAATTTGGTCTTAAAATATATTTATAAGGAAGGTATTTAATCACGCCAAGACTGTTTTATGCGCATTTTGACTACAAAAGTGTGGAATAAACTTTATTATATCTTGAACATACGTGGCCTACTATTAGTATTAATCTAATGGGTGGTCGAGATTTACAAATCCGAGGCCTGTATTGACATCTAGAGGGGCCGAAAATGTATCCGGGCAGAGATCAGTGTTAAGTAGACACACTATGTGACACGATTGTTATTATTATACACGCAATTTTTACAAATTTGTTCTTAAAAAAATTGTTCCTATACAATCTGCTGAGTTAGGGGGTGGACTTCTAATACAGAGTTTTGCCGTTTTGAAACTGCTAAGAAATCATTGGAGCTCATATGCCAAAGTTAGGGGTGGGTTTCTATTAGAGCATAGGCTACAATTAAGCGAAATATGGTAGTTCATGATTAATCGTATGATCGCGATTATTTGTATTAAATGATCGCGATTATGAAAATTGAATAATCGTGCAAACCTACTTCCTGCCAAATATAATTGAAATCGGCCCAGTGGTTAGTGAGAAGTCGTTTAAAGGAAAAAGTTGATGGACGGACGCCGGACGGTCGCCATGGCATAAGCTCACTTGGCCATTCTGGCCAGGTGAGCTAATAATGAAATGGAAAAAATTATAAACTGGTTCAAAATTAATAAATTATCTCTAAATGTTAACAAAACTAACTTTATACTACAAGGTCTAGCCAACCTGAAGAAGCTGCTCTCCCAAAACTTTACATAGATAATCAAGAAATAGAGGAAGCCGAGTATGTTAAATTCCTAGGAGTCTATTTGGACAAACATTTAATCTGGGAGAAGCACATAGAGATAATCACATCCAAGGAATATTGGTATCATGCGCAGGCTGAAGTCATATCTTCCATCTCATATCTTAAAAACTCTGTATAACACATTGATACTTCCAGGGTCATTCCGTATAAGATGGACCAATGCCCGTCAACTCATAGTCACAGATTTCCTTCAAACTTTCTCAGTGTGAGCATATGGATGTTTTAGTTGAGCATGACAATTTTTTAACTGATATGTGAAATACTTTTTGAAAAATGCCCTCTCAAAGACCCCTATGCTAAAATTGACAAAAGTTTCAAGTACAAATCCAATGTTTGAGACATCATATCTCGTCCAATATACTGTTTACAATACTAGATCTTTTCATTCTAATGCTCTGGTCAGCATACTTGAGGAAAATAACAAGCAATATGTGTTGACTTGTTTTGGGTGTGTTTTAGGGGTCACCAAAAACGTTAAAAACAGCTAATTTTCCTGTTTCAACAAAATTTGGTGATACAGTTAAATGTATATTATAGTTGCTGTAACTAAATGATTTCTACCCAGTTCACTAGAGCTAATATTAGCTTAGTAATATTTACTGACTAACAGCAAGGTTTGCTCATCAAAAAATTTTGGGGGCCCAATGCACCACCCCTGTTCACAAAAGAGGGCCAACTTCATCGGCTATTAAGTCAAAATAACCCCTTTCAATTTTTATTTTATTTTGGTGAATGGTAGATATATGGTCAATAGTTACATGGTTAACAGTTGCACTCTTACATTTGTTCCCTTTTGGAGCTATGGCATAGTAGAAATGTGATATTTTTTTAAAACTTGTACGATATTCCATTTTTGGGGGTTAATAATTTTAAAATTATAGGGCCTAGAGGCATGAAACAAGCGATACAACCAGTTCTCCTGCTATATTAGAAGAACCAATCAGCATTCCCTGGTTATATAATACATAAACATCGATTTTCTAGACCCAGACCTGACTCTGTTAAAATTTGACATTTTTCACGACAATCTAATTTGTTTTAAAAAGTTTAAAATATCTCCACTTTAGCATTTTAGATACTTTTTCATCATAGGTGGACATTGAATGGTATATTATGGTCATATTAGTACAGCTACATGGACTTCTATGGCCATTTATAGACAATTTTGACACACTGCGACCAGGCCAATATGTGTAATCTCTCATACTAAAGTATGCCTAAATGTCACCCATTTCATGGAATTATTTAATAAACTGAGACAGGCATTGGTTAATACACATGATATAATATAAGTGTTAAGAGATAGTACATAACACTACATACCTCAGCAATAATTGATGATACGGTACATGATCCAGCATATACCACTCCTCCAAATTATTTAAATAGTCCATTTATAAAGTCGATATCAGTTTGTGGAAAAGTGTACTGCCGGCCAGTTGCTGTCAATGGTGTTGACACCTTACTTAGAATGTCACAAAAAGGAACCCAGCACTGGTCTGTGCGCCTTGCCCAACTAAAGGATCGAGCTGGTCCATGCGGCTTCATAAACGAAATGAGACAGTCCTCATTTTCTAGACTAATTTCTAACACTATGCCAAACCACCAATTTTTGTCATACAATGCACCAACATAGTCACTCAAAGACAGTTCCATAGGGATATTTAAATTCTGAATCTCTGATGACATACCAGGTTGTGTGTTAGAAAATGACCGAGTGTATGAAACATCATCAGTTGAAATTCGCTTTACTGTGATAGAGTTAGTGTCATTTGGAACAAACGAATGGAATGACCTGGTTCCTTGCACTGTTTTGACAAGCAGATACCGCTCTTCCAACATTGTATGATGGCTCTGGATCTCATCTTTACTAACTAAGAAGAACTTGATCTTGCTTATGTTCTGTTGGCTGAATTCATACAATTCACTAGCATTTCGTATAAGCGCTGTTTGCAGACTAGCCCTTGCGGCTAAGCGCTTCACTGTGCCACCGATACCGTCGCAAACACCTTTACCATGGCTGGTAGCAAAGAAATGCCATTCTTCCTTAATATCAAAATCTGAATAATGATGGCAGACATTAATAAAGTTTTTGAAGTTCTTGTATTGTCCTGCACACCCATCACTAAAGTATTTAATTATATGAATATTGGGATACTTTTCCTTCAAATATCTTGTAAAAATCTCCTGAAAACAGTACACAGTATTTGTTTCGTGTTTCAGACACTCAGAGATGAAGCATACATTTTCTTCATTCAACTTTCCATAAGCCTTAACATAAAATGCCAAAGGATGTATCGTGACTTGAGAATTGTTCCAATAAAAGCCCTGTACACAATCTTGCACAATAATGCTGTAATTTTCAGCAAAGTCGAGAACAACAATGGCAGTAGTGTCATCTAAATCATGTTTGCACGCTTTCAAGAATTCACTTTGAGATTTCGCTATGAAGGAATGTGGTGTTAATTCTTGGATCCGTTGACATAATATAGAAATAAAATCTTCAACTGATACTTCTCGGCGCATGATTTCAATTCGGTCTGTGGATACCCATTCATTGAATTTAATGATGTCATCCTCATCCATGTGCTCGTAAAGGTCTTGCTCTAAGTAAGTTTTGAGAAATGCAGTTCCTGGACACTTTTCACATCGTTGCAGCATGCAATTTCTAGAACTACTGTCACATACAGATTTGTCAATTAGGTTATGATAGTCTTCAGAGATAACATCCACCATAAACTTTACATTTTGGTGTTTTTCGCATACACAAACATTGTGGCTGCCGCTAGAAGAAACAGTTACACACCATTTGGGTCTTAACTCAACAAATTTAGAGAAACCAATTTTAAGTCCAGTTTCTGTTTTGAAATTAGCATGTACTTCCTTCAAATTTGTCAGGATTAGCTGTTTTTGCTTATGTTCTTTGGTACCACAAATTCTTATAGTAACAAAATCATTTTTCCCGGGTAATAGTCTAGATACAGTATCATCTTGGGGGTAGTTAATAACACTATCTAGTGTATGCTGATCAAGCTTATTTCTTTTAAAGGTTTCACGATCAGCGAGTATTCCATCATTCTGCGCAAGTTGTCTGGCTTGTTTCACCATATAACGTGTAACACCACATGCCTGAAAAACCTGAACAGTTTTATCTATCGACCATGATTTAGGTGTAATAGTCAATACTTGTATCTTTTGATTTCGTGATGACACAGACAGTTTTTCATTCATGTTCGATACCAAGTAGTCCACATCTAACTTAGAATCACATGTACATTCAGTTTGTGAAGTGTCAGCAACTAATTTATTAGGTGGAAAACCTAGGTGGGATGCCACGTGACTTGTTGTTGCTTCTGCCATTTGTTTGATTTTTCATTTACCATATGATACTTTCCTTTCTGAATGGACACTATTTAGGGGAGAAACTCCAACTGCTGAGAAACTAGAGTTGAGGCATTCAGCATTACTGTACAAAGTATCTGCTATGGCCATTGATTCCGGTTCACTGTCACTACAATCCGTCAGGTTATTAATTTTCTGCAAACAATGATGGCAAATCTTTTGGCCAGGTTGTTTTCTCTCTCTAGTTTTCGACTGTATTAATGCCACAATTTCTTGATCTATATTAACTAGTCCCTTTTTAATAAGCTTTTTGTGAACTTTTAGGGGATCACAACATGAAGTGTTCTGCTTCATCATCGGGAATATATGCAGATAGTGTTACTTGTGGCAACAGCACACTGTTTCTAAACTATCCTCACTCTGGCCGCTTCTCATTGCAACAAGTGTTTTATCTGTAGCCGTCAATTGTACAACATCATTTACAGAGCATTTATCCGTAAACTTGACATTTATCATTAGTGAGACGTCCAACTGAACAAAATGTCTCTGGTAATTCAGCCATTGTGCAACGTGTCCTAGTCAAAGTTTACACTTTTCAAATTAAAAGGCCTAATTTATCATTAAGATGTATAGTGAATTATTAAGTTTCTAAAGTAAATATCTAAACATTTGTGTATCAGCAACAATGTCAATGTTTCAAAGCAGTAATTATTAAACACTTTCACTGGTCATGCTGCCTAATCTTGATCACTTAAAATGCTTGACTGAACTCTTGTTGATAGCAATACTTGCATGCAGATCTCTGAGAAAAACTGAGACCATGTGACTAATCAATATCACCTCACTACCTATGCCTATTACAGCAATTGACCTAATTATATACAAAGCTCTGAAGGTTGAGTTATTTACTCTAGATATGAAATCTCTCAGTCTTTATAAACACTGGATAACTCAAGACTGAGTGATGAGCTGTTGCAGCTCGACCAGCTTACAGGACAAACTCTGTACCTGGTGTATATTTTGAAAATGATTTGACTGAAAATTATTGATGGCTAAGTCAGCAACAACTTATAGTCAAATTGTTTTTTAAATATTCTCCAGGCAATATGTTATTCCCATTGAAAATGTTGTTGAATAATGACTTGTAGTTTACCCACAAAAATGTCAAATTTTAACAAAGTAAGGTTTTGACATCTCTAAAATCCATGTTTATCTATTTTGTAAAAGGGAAATGCTGGTTGTTTCTTTTAATAAGGCAGGGAAACGCGCTACATCTCTTGTTTCATACTTCTAGAGTGTATACTTTTAAAATTACCCCCCCCCCCCCAAAATCTAATATCATACAAGTTTTTGAAAAAATATCAGATTTTGTATTTGCCATAGCTCTAAAAGGAAACAAATGTAAGAGTGAACCTTTTGGCCCTGTAACCATTGACCATATATATAACATTCACCAAAATATTTAAAAAAATTGAAAGGGGTTATTTTGAAAAAAGATGTTATGAAGTCACCCCATTTTGGCGAACAGGGGTGGGGGTATGGCTCCCACAAAATTTTTGCGGAGCATATCTTGCCATTAGGTAATAAATATCACTAAAGTAGCAGTAGCTCTAGTTAACAGGATAGAAATCATTTGTGTAAACCAAATACAAATACATTTTACGGCATCACCAAATTTGGATTAAAATATGAAAAATCACATTTTTTGGCATTTTTGACAACCCCTAATACATGCCTAAAACAGGTCAGCACAAAATGCTTGTGATTTTCTCGAACTATGGTGACCAGACTGTTAAAATAAAAAGACCTAGTATTGTGAGCACTGTAGTCGGTGAGATATGAAGCCTCAAACATAGAAATTTTGTTACAAATTTTTGTCAATTTTAGGCAGGGGGTATTGGATAAGCCAGTTTTCGAAAAGTATTTGACCTTTCACTATAATACTTGGAATTTCCTGTTAATACATACATATGCTTACTCTGACAAAGTTTGAAGGAAATCTGAAACTATGACTTGACGGATTTCAAAAATTTTGGTCCTTCTTATATGAAATGACCCTCCACACATAACCTACTGCAATGCTATCTGGAGCAATACATATCAAAATAAACTAAAAAAACTAAAATCACTACAAAAGCAATCTATCAAACTATTTTCACAAACAGCAGGGGGACAAGACACCTTCAAAAGTAACAAAATCCTAAAACTCGAAGACATTGGAAGGGTTCAATTATATGCAATTCTAAAGGACTACCACAATGGCAACCTACCCTCATCTCTATCCAATCTTTTTTCAATAAATGCAGACATACACACGCACAACACAAGAACAAGTTCCAACCGACATGTCACATACCACCGAACAGAGGCAGCTACACGAACACCATCCTACCAAGCAATACAACTATGGAATAATACAGATACAGATATACGTACACAAATTCTCACATTAAAATCATCCAAAAAATTCATCAAAAACATAATGCGGGAATATATGCAGATAGTGTTTCTTGTGGCAACAGCACACTGTTTCTAAACTATCCTCACTCTGGCCGCTTCTCATTGCAACAAGTGTTTTATCTGTAGCCATCAATTGTACAACATCATTTACAGAGCATTTATCCGTAAACTTATGACATTTATCATTAGTGAGACGTCCAACTGAACAAAATGTCTCTGGTAATTCAGCCATTGTGCAACGTGTCCTAGTCAAAGTTTACACTTTTCAAATTAAAAGGCCTAATCTATCATTAAGATGTATAGTGAATTATTAAGTTTCTAAAGTAAATATCTAAACATTTGTGTATCAGCAACAATGTCAATGTTTCAAAGCAGTAATTATTAAACACTTTCACTGGTCATGCTGCCTAATCTTGATCACTTAAAATGCTTGACTGAACTCTTGTTGATAGCAATACTTGCATGCAGATCTCTGAGAAAAACTGAGACCATGTGACTAATCAATATCACCTCACTACCTATGCCTATTACAGCAATTGACCTAATTATATACAAAGCTCTGAAGGTTGAGTTATTTTCTCTAGATATGAAATCTCTCAGTCTTTATTAACACTGGATAACTCAAGACTGAGTGATGAGCTGTTGCAGCTCGACCAGCTTACAGGACAAACTCTGTACCTGGTGTATATTTTGAAAATGATTTGACTGAAAATTATTGATGGCTAAGTCAGCAACAACTTATAGTCAAATTGTTTTTTAAATATTCTCCAGGCAATATGTTATTCCCATTGAAAATGTTGTTGAATAATGACTTGTAGTTTACCCACAAAAATGTCAAATTTTAACAAAGTAAGGTTTTGACATCTCTAAAATCCATGTTTATCTATTTTGTAAAAGGGAAATGCTGGTTGTTTCTTTTAATAAGGCATGGAAACGCGCTACATCTCTTGTTTCATACTTCTAGTGTATACTTTTAAAATTATTAACCCCCCAAAATCTAATATCATACAAGTTTTTGAAAAAATATCAGATTTTGTATTTGCCATAGCTCTAAAAGGAAACAAATGTAAGAGTGAACCTTTTGGCCCTGTAACCATTGACCATATATATAACATTCACCAAAATATTAAAAAAATTGAAAGGGGTTATTTTGAAAAAAGATGTTATGAAGTCACCCCATTTTGGCGAACAGGGGTGGGGGTATGGCTCCCACAAAATTTTTGCGGAGCATATCTTGCCATTAGGTAATAAATATCACTAAAGTAGCAGTAGCTCTAGTTAACAGGATAGAAATCATTTGTGTAAACCAAATACAAATACATTTTACGGCATCACCAAATTTGGATTAAAATATGAAAAATCACATTTTTTGGCATTTTTGACAACCCCTAATACATGCCTAAAACAGGTCAGCACAAAATGCTTGTGATTTTCTCGAACTATGGTGACCAGACTGTTAAAATAAAAAGACCTAATATTGTGAGCACTGTTACAAATTTTTGTCAATTTTAGGCAGGGGGTATTGGATAAGCCAGTTTTCGAAAAGTATTTGACCTTTCACTATAATACTTGGAATTTCCTGTTAATACATACATATGCTTACTCTGACAAAGTTTGAAGGAAATCTGAAACTATGACTTGACGGATTTCAAAAATTTTGGTCCTTCTTATATGGAATGACCCTCCACACATAACCTACTGCAATGCTATCTGGAGCAATACATATCAAAATAAACTAAAAAAACTAAAATCACTACAAAAGCAATCTATCAAACTATTTTCACAAACAGCAGGGGGACAAGACACCTTCAAAAGTAACAAAATCCTAAAACTCGAATACGTACACAAATTCTCACATTAAAATCATCCAAAAAATTCATCAAAAACATAATTATTGACAACTACTAGAAACCACACCACTAACCACCACCACCATGGCCATTACACAGCACAGCTCTGGAATGACTTGGCATGTTTCTGGAGTGAGCTGAGGTGTCCTGTAGGGCATTCTGGGCACGGTGATCGAAGACATTGCTTCCCAAAGAGGCGGTGCCTTCCAATCCGATTGTGCTCGGAGTGCTCAGCGGAGCACTTCTCACTAACTAACATGTTAACTTACTGTCTTGACCTGGAGGCATGCCAACTTCTTTTAGCATTATTAATCCTATTATGAGCTGTGCTGCAGTCTAACTATTCAGGCACCTGTTCACCGGAACAGAACATCAAATGTAAAACTGTATAGGAGTAATAATAATAATAATAATAAATAATAATAATAATATGGTAATATATAATAGATGAGCTCCCCCCCCCATCCCTCCCTCTCCTACCCTCCATCCCTTTATGTTCATGAATGTAATTGTCCTGTTTTACTGTTGTATCCTACATGTATGTACCTACTGTTCATATAGTATCACGTATACTAATATATGTTTGTTTATGTTACATCCTATTATATCATGATATATTATATGTCATAATATATATGCAATTAATGTTTATATGTTAGGGGGTCCACCACTTCATAGGTTTGCCTTTGGTGGACTGCCTGTTGTAATCTCTAATACTGGCGACTAAATACGAAAATAAATAATCTTGAATCTTGAATAGTCACCCTATCATATGAGCTGGTAAATAAATGAAATACGAAAACTGGTAATTGTTAGTATAAGACTGTGTATGCGTATGTGTATATATTTAGAACAGTATATGTAAGTCAGTGCATTTTATAGACAATTCTAATAATTTTGCTATTTCCACTAATGTGATTTGGAGCATAATTTTTACCATAGATACAGATTTTCGTTTTGTTTATACCGCCATTAAAATAATTCTGAATCGGAATGAATGGGATACTTCAAGCTGATTGGTCAGAAATCCACGCCGGTTGAGACTTGTAACCATAGATATAAAAAAGACGAGATCGCTCATGAGTTTCTTAGACTCACAACAGGTCCCTCTCCGTATCGGAGATAAGGGACTTGTGGCATTCGCAGACCTCTAGACATGCGTTGGTCAGGCTAAAAAGGGCTTTCTCGGATAATGACGTCATTCTCTACTTACTTATTTTATCATTTTATTAACGAACCATATTGACAATGCCAAGAATTAATCTGCGTGCAGAAACTGCACACAGATTATTATTCTATGATCGGATCCTTCTTATTCTTGTTCTTATTATTATTCTCGGTCACGATTTTTTCAAACGTATCTTCTCCCACAGATTTGTTCAGTTCATTTTGCAGCCTTATCGACACAATAGAACGTCATTTGTAGTTTATTGCTTTTGTATCCATAAATGTAGCTACGATCCCAATGCCTATAGGCTTGTCTAACCTGTGATCTGAATACTCGTCACTCTCCGAAAATACATGTCACCTGGCCTTACCTTCGCTCATATCTGTCCATGGCCTAACTGGCATAACTTATGGTTACAATTACATAAATGCTCACCGCTACCCATATATGTTGCCTCGCTTTACTTGTGATCTATCAAACTCCAACAATAGATCTTCTCTTACTGTCAGACAATATCATAACTATGTCCATCTAATCCATTAACATTATATATAATCTCATTTTATTAGATAAACACTATCTCTCCATCACAGTAGCCAGCAATAGCCTTTAGCCACCCCATTTTTTGCTATCCATGCCTGTCCGGTTCCCGTGCTTATCCTGCAACAAACCTGTCAAATCTAATCAGTGTGCAATTCTATGTGACTGTTGTGGTGATTGGGTGCATTTAAGATGCTCCCAAGGGCTAACTATCACAGATTATGAAGAACGCCAGAGTTCTGATGAGCCATGGTGGTGTTTTCAATGTAACCAAACTAATTTTCCTTTTAATCACTATGAAAACGATACCGAATTTCTGCTTAATATCCTAGGTGCCAAATATGACTACAGTACATATATAAATGCAAACATACATGTAAACCCATTCAAGCTAAATACTTCTAACCAGGGCAATGAATACACAAATTTCTCTGAAACAGATATTGATAATGAAGGTATGAACTTTCCACTCTGTGACTATATACTTCAGAAAGAATTTAATGATTATATTATTAGCGTCATAGGAATTACCGAGACATGGTTGAAACCTGACTCACCACTGGACTTAATTAATATGCAAAATTACAAATTCATTGAAAAACACAGGCCAACTAAAAAAGGTGGTGGTGTAGGCATCTACATAAAGGACAGTTTACAGTATGATTTGAGAGATGACCTGTCAATGAATGAAGAATTTATTGAAACTATTTTTGTTGAAATTCCCAATGAAAAAAATAAAAATAAACTTGTCGGTGTCACATACAGACCTCCTGGAAGTGACAACGACAAATTTATGAAATCATTCGAAAAAATTCTAAATACCATACAAAATGAAAAGAAATCCGCTTATATATTAGGTGACTTTAATATTGATTTGTTAAAACAACATAGCTTCTACACTCAAGACATATTAAATTTATTAAAAATATCTGGCTTTTATCCATTTATAACGAAACCAACAAGAATTACAGAATGCTCGGCTACTGTTATTGACAACATCATCTCGAATAATGCTGTAAGTGCCAAGAATCAAACAGGTATCTTTGTTGTAGATATTTCAGACCATTTACCTATTTTCTATATAGAAAAAGAAAACAAAAAAGGAAAATCATTTGTAAAAGAAACAGTAACTTGTAGAGACTTCAAAAAGGAAAATATAGAAATGTTCAAAAACAATATGGCTAACATAAGCTGGAACCAGGTAATTGAATCACAGTCATGTGAAGATGCCTACAACACCTTCCACACTATATGCTCTAACATCTATGAATCTGCCTTTCCACTTAAAAATATTAAGAAATTTAAACAAAATCCTACTAAACCCTGGATTACAAGAGGAGTGATAGCTGCCTGTCACATGAAAAACAAGTTATATCTGAATTTTATTAAATATCCGACAAAGTATAATGACCCACAGTTCAAGAAATATAGAAACAGGCTAAATCAGATAATTAGGACAGCAAAAATACATTATTTTCATAATAAATTTGATGAACAAAAAGATAATATAAAGGAAACATGGAAACTGATTAAATCATTACTAAATAAGAAAAAACCCAATACTGAAGCATCACGGTTTATTTATAATAATAGAGTCATTAACGACAAAAAAGAAATAGCAGACAAATTTAATGAGTATTTTACTAACATTGGTCCCAATTTATCACAAAAAATTAAACCCAGCTCGAACATACATATAGCGGACTTTCTAACAGGTAGTTATCAACACTCTATTTTCCTAAATCCAACAGATACTCACGAAATCTACAAAATACTAATGCAAATTAACACAGATAAAAGTGCTGGAATCGATAATTTCAAATGGAAAATTTGTAAACACTATGTAACAGAAATACTAACACCATTGGACCACATCTGTAATGTCTCACTTACACAGGGAGTATTTCCATCAAGATTAAAGGTTGCACGTGTGACACCCATTTACAAAGCTTAAGATGTATCTGACGTTACTAATTATCGGCCAGTCTCGGTACTTCCACTTTTCTCAAAACCCTTAGAAAAGCTGTATTTTAGTAGAATTACTAAATATCTAAACAAAAACTCAATCATATATCCTTCTCAATATGGTTTCAGAGAAAAACACTCTGCTATGCTTGCCATTGTGGATATGATAGAAAAATTATCAACCTCCCTTGAGAATAATGAACATACGCTAGGTGTATTCTTGGATCTTTCCAAAGCCTTCGATACAATTGATCATACAATTTTACTGCAAAAGCTTGCATACTATGGAATAAGAGGTACTGCATTGAACTGGATACAGAGTTACCTGTCAGGGAACAGTGTGTACAATTCAATGGGGCTATCTCTGAATACAAAAATATAGTTTGTGGTGTTCCTCAAGGTTCAGTTCTTGGGCCCCTGCTGTTTCTCCTATATATGAATGGCATACCCAAAGTCTGCAAACATCTCTCACTAATACTTTTTGCAGACGACACAAATGCTTTCTGCAGCCACAAGGATATAGAAATTCTATACAAAAATGTCAATAATGAAATGGCAAAATTAATAGACTGGTTTAAAGTAAACAAATTGTCCTTAAATGTATCAAAAACTAATTATATACTATTCACAAAATCTAAGAAATAAAAGAAATAGCTCTCCCAAACCTCTATATCGACAACCAATTCAAGAAGCACAATATGCTAAGTTTTTAGGAGTATATCTGGACAAAAATTTAACATGGGAGAAGCATATTGAAATTATTACTACCAGGGTAGCAAAAAGCATTGGCATCATTCGCAGACTGAAATCCTATCTAACACCTAATATTATTAAAGCCCTGTACTGCACAATGATACTTCCTCACATCACCTACTGCAATGCTATCTGGACTAATACATCTCAAGCTAGACTAAAAAAACTAAAATCTCTGCAAAAGCAATCTATTAAACTATTTTCACAAACAGCAGGTGGCCAGGATATCTTTAAATCAGAAAAGGTCTTAAAACTTGAGGACATAGGAGGGCTCCAACGATACACAATCTCAAGGGACTTCCACAATGGCAACTTACCCTCATCCTTATCTAACATTTTTATGCTCAATACACAATTGCATCCTCACAACACAAGAACAATAAATAACCTCCATTCAACACACAACCAAACAAAAGCAGCACAACAAAAACCCTCATACAAAGCAATTCAGTTATGGAATAATACAGACACAAACACACGCACAGACATCATAAAGCTACAGTACTTTAAGCAGAATATCAAAAAGAAGATTATAGAAACCTACTAGACTCTGGAAAACACTCACCATCATGGCATGCTATTCTCATACTTGCACCCAGTCACCTGAACAAATAATAATAATAATAATAATAATAATAATAATAATAATAATAATAATAATAAGAATAAGAATATCTGTCATAATGGTAACTACCAAACAACTAACTCTACCATCACAGCCTAAAAAATACTTTGTCATTGATAATAAGAATATGTAATATAGAATTATTAACTTAAGCAAGATAAGCACACATCCCTCTGTCATGTCTTTCCCTGTAAAAATGTAAATTGTCATACGTCTATTAACTGTTGGACTGCTGGAAGCGGACAATAACTCCAATTGGCAATGACTCTGGATTGGCTGAGTATTTTAGAAAAAATTTGACTGAAAGTTGCTTGTGGCTTAGCCACCGACAACGTTCGGTCAAATTGTTTTAGAGGTACTCGGCATACCCTGAGTTAGGCTCCATGGAAAATGTAGACTGCAGAGGCTTGGCAGCGAGACAGTTAACTATATGTATATATAGGACTATAACATGTTAACCGTATGTATTCAGTATTCTCATGTCCTATATTGTTGTTGTTATATGTTATATGTTATATGTAGGGGTCCACCGCCACATAGGCTCTGCCTTAGGTGGACTACCTGTTGTGAAACTGTAAATGTATATTCTATATCAAAATAAATAATCTTGAACTTGAACTTGAACTTATGTCTTTGATCCGGGCAATTGTTTATGACAAGTAAACCTTTTCATGCCAAAAATCTTAAATTTTCCTGGAGTTTTGATCCAATTTTCGCAAGTCTTGGCTACTTTCTTCTCTTTTTTGTTTTCGCAACTTTTTGGCCCCCAAAAGAAATTCGATGCAACCACGATTTTCTTAGAAATTATTTTTATCTTTTCCTGATTCTGGTCCAATCGGTTCATGGCTAAGAATACCTGATTCGCAACGCTGTTTATATTCCGAATCTGTTTACAGAATTCAAATATCTCACGCGGTTGTCGAGATATTAATTTTATTAATTCTCTTTATCCTACAACAGTGAATGAAATAACAAGGGAGGCATCCTCTTGATCTCTAACAATTCAACTTACAAGTAGGAGTTATCTCCCCTTAGTCAGTTAGTATTTTGATATACCTTCTAGGATCACTATTTGGCCTTTGCATTTAGGGAGGGAGGGATTCTTCTCCCAAAGGTTTAGGACATATCTCCTATAGTTTTGATGCGATCAACTCCAGACATGGTCAACTCCTAGGACACATAGTGGAATCGATGGCGTGTGTTTTGATTTTTGATCTGCCCAGTAGTTTTCGAGCTAGCCACCTTTGAGTGGGCGAAAATGTTCCATAGGTAATGTATGCAGATTTTCAATATTTATATTTGAAGTGCGACTACACGTAGAGTTTTGATGGGATCACCACCACACTTGGCTATTATGTTACCCGTTTGTGTCTGAAGAGTTCCTCTCATTTTGGGGTCAAAAGCCAAATGTCAAGGTTGTTTCTTTGTGCTAAACGTTACCGGATTTCATCAAAATTTGGAACATCATTAGCCAGCCGCGAACTACATTGATTCCTGCAGAAAAAATATAAAATCTCATAAAAACCTGTCTATAACAGCCAAAACACGCATTTTCACTTTCAAATTTCAACTGCCGATAGCTGGCTTATTACACCTAGGATGTGAAAAATACCACCACCCAAGGGGTCACAATCATCACACAGATATAGGCTAAGGAGAGCATTTCATATCTCAAAACCATCTCAAAACCATCCCTGTTATTCTGTTTCACCTACCATTCAGTAGAGAGTTGCCATAGATATCATGGTTCAAAGTTACCCATGATATTTGGACTGCCCCATATTGCCAACCAGTGTCACTAAGGTAACCCCAAAGTCCTGATTCCCATCCAATTCAATAAAGTCAACCACCATAACAGAGTTATGTTAGGAAGATAATTCCACATCCCAGAACTATACATGATATTCTGGGTAATGGCACAAATACCATTGCTCAAACTTATCAATGACATCTGGGATCAACCCCACCCACCTCCCATAAATCATACAGAGAGGTTAGAGATGATTTCATATTTTATGACCATCGATGGTATTCTATTTCCCATACCATTCAAAATTACTCAGGATATTTAGACCCCCTTCAACAAGTTGGCATCATATTGCCATTAAGGGGAGAAAATCATACAGAGAGGCGGTAGGGAGACCATTTCATATGCTACAGCTTCAGCACACATATTTAGAGTTGCTTGCAACTATACCTTCTAGTTATATCTAACTTTATATGGCATATCAATTAGCTTATAAATAGTAAAAAAATGCATACACTGGCCAAGCAACCAGCGGTTGGGATGACCTGGGTGGCAGCGCACATTCAGGAAACATTATAAGATTTGCAGCAATGTACTGTGCTGCGGTGATCCTAAAGTTCTAATCATCGGAGAGAAATACAAATAGCATCATGAAACAATGTTCATTAGAATTTAAAATAATCATGTTTATCCCAACGTGTGCAATAGCAGGGCGGGATTAATGCATGTCTGTGAGTAAAGAAATGAATGTACAATCCATCTACAAGTAAGTCATGTACACCACAGAATTTCCGATCTCACACATCCGCACCCACATATCAGTTAAAAGCAAATTCAGTGATGACTTGTTCCTCAACCTGACGCTCGATCCTAGCCAAAAAGAGCTTCATCTAGAGTTGAGAAATCTGTCCAATCGTTCTATACTTGAAACCATCGAATCTGCATCATGATGGCTGTGCTATAGGTATAGGGTACACCAGTTTAAAGCTAGAGACCTGAAATATCTCGTCAAAGCAACCAGGCAGAAACCTGTCCACAAAGTTGTGCTACATGAACACTGGAACACTGTACATAAAACCTACCTAGTAAATGTACATACCCAGATAACATGTAGACATTGGGCTAACATTGGCAACCGGTTGGAAAATTGCAGTTGGCATTACATCGCTGGCCCAACTTTGGTCCAACATTGGCTGTGTCACCGGGCGATCCTCCCTGTAATGCTCAATTAAGCAATTCAAATTGGAAAGTTGTTGTCCACGGGTTAAATGTCAGGAGGATCTACCGTTAATCAATTCATTTGATCCGAATTGCTTAACTAAACCGAAGTTAAGTCAATGCAATTAAGACTCAAATGAATTCAAGATGGTGGATTGACAGAATCAAGAGACCCAAGATGGCAGTCTCTTTTTCAAATTGACTCAATATGGTAACATCATCTTTCAAAGATCCAATATGATGACTTCTTGACCTCAAAATGACCTTATAGGGCGATCTCAATATCTAAGAATATACAGGGTTACGAAATGGAAAAACCAATCTGAAGTGTAAATCTATCGCAGACCCAAGATGGCCACCAATGACAATTCTAGGATTTACCAGACGTCGACTGATGTTAAGTTAATATGACGTAATTTATGATTGGATCATCTCGCTGAACTTCGAAATCGAATGACGTGTAAATATTATGACGCAATCAGAAAGTGTGTCAAGATGGCGGACTGTCAATTCCTACTTGTATGACTCGTTGAACGACTCGTCTTGATTAAATTCTATGGTCCCATCACAACGGTCGATGAATTGGTTGTTAATCAAGAATGTGATTGGATATACCAGACAAAGTTTCAAATTATTAATTCCTAAGAACGGACTTAAACTAACTGGATATCATTGTTAGCAGCGAATGCGTCAGAGAGGGTTAATTAGACAAAGAAAAACAGATGCCAATATCAGTTGCTAAAAATATTTAATATATGTTTGGCATTTCAATTAAAAATATCATCAATTGCACAGTTGGATAAAACGGAATAAAATGGAAGAGATGGATGAACAGTAACGGTATATCACAGATAATTGAATCAGGATTAAACGAATTCACGATGCATGCCATTTCTGCGAAAGTTGAAACATCAGACCTACTGTAATTCGGTTTATAAATCAGTCGTTACCATAGAATAATTTGGCACAATGATTTCATGCTTAGCAATTAAGTTATTAGACGTTTGGTCATAATCAGTTAATGTCTGGAGTAAAATGCTATCCCAAACATTAACTGCTTGAAACCGAAACGTATAAACAACACTAAACATAACATTTTTGCTCTTCTTGTCTCGATAAGCGACGGGATATGATTCAGTTTAAATAATGAATCGATTCCGTTAATTCGCGTTGAGTCGAATTGTATAAAATCGTGTAACTCAAATCTTTACTGATTTTACCTGCTGGAAATAACTTCTATCATGGGTCTGAGAAATGTCCATTTTCGTAGGAATAGAAGATTAATATGACAACATACTATTGCAATGATTCATTCATCACTGACTTTCATTATAAGTGGTAATCAGTATACCATTTAGTACTTATTAACCCATATTAAGTAAATAATTAAGATGTATAGTATATTATGTTTTGTGTTTGTTGGTGTAATGTTATACCAAAATCTGCATATCTTTTGTAGAGACGTAAAGACTGTAGTCCGTCATAGTTGAGTTGCTTGACCCTGGAGAGATGGTCGAAGAAGATGATCTGAAATAGGTTGTGCGAATCCGGAATAATAATTGACATATATGTGTGACATAAACACAGACACAGGAATATAAGTAGCGTGACATCACTGGCGAAACATATATGAGTAACACCCAATGTGGGCGTTAAAGCACAATGACGTTAAACGAAATGGAGATCCAGAGGTGATTCATTGAAGACTATCCTCGGATGACTGCTGTTAAGAATTGAGTCCCGAAATGTAATTCGAAGAAGATAACTATATTACATCAGTTGTCAGATAACTGATGCATAAAGGTAAAGAATTGGTTCGACACATCTCTATGGTGATTGATAATGTTCGATGATGGATCTTTATTTTTGCAGCTTTTATGGGTGGCAAGCGATCCCGGAATGGACTGACGATTATCGTAGAAGCGTTCGACGATGGGTCATAAAATTAGACCCATGAGCAGATGAATGACTACTGAAGAAGGTTCAACGGCGGGTTCGGGAGGATAAGCAGTTCCCCATGGCTGATTTATGAACCCAGAGCTGACAGGCGTGATGGTAGGTGAGCTAAGTGAGTTGTCCCTAGGGCGTGGAGAGGTGTTTGATAGCAGAGTGTTTATTGAAATGTGATCGCAGATCAGGCGAAAATGATCGACTGATCGATTACTTCAGTTCTCTTGTAGATTTCATGCCTCTTCCATAGGAATAAATTACGGCACCTAGGACTATCACTACTAATTCAACTTAATATAAAACGTTGATATTCAACTACTTGGCATTATAACTTAGCTTGTTCCTCTTAAAAGGAAACCCTACCGCTCACATAAAATAATAATAAGAAAACCTTTAAAAAACTTCACATTTAAAGAACCAGACATCTCACTGGTTTCACGCCTGCACTGACGCTAATCTTGCTATTCACTGACACATGCTTTAGCGGCAATTTTCGCGCCGAGAAGCATGTATGATGTCATATATGGAAGTTGACTGATCAATCATAGTATTGAGTGATCACTCAACCATATCGAAATCAGACAAAATAGTCCCAGATCAATTTAACCAATTTCGGATCATATTTTGAAAACATGGCATCTATCGTGTCAGATTAACATTCTTTGGCCCATAAGCAATTTACAAGCGGCCTTATTCAAATTTTAATTTTGTTTGTGACGTCATCAGCTTAAAGTTGACGCGTATTTCCTTACATGCCCCCTCCCCCTAAATTGAGAAAACGCATTCTTTCTTTATAAGTTTGCGTTTTCACCTTAAGGGACTGGTGATATACAGCTATAAGACGATTTTGGCAATATTGTAAGCATTGCAAAATATTAATATTAAAAAAACTGTCAATTAAGGTAATTATTGAAATTGACAATAGAAACTTTACTGTCACCTGTATATCTTGCATTATAATGAAGGCACTTTAATGTATCCACTATTGATACATGATAACTATAATGAAGTTAGAATTTTAACTCCTATTGCAACCGTTTTATAATGTTATGAGAACTTTAAACGTAAAGACATGTTTTGAATTTTTGAATTTTTTTTATTTACTTTTAAAGTTTTGAAGTAATTTAACTTCCTAAACATATATATTAACCATTTAATACCCGTCATCAGTAACTTTGTCGATGGACAATGATGATGTGAACATATAACGAAAAATATAATTGAAAAAAGGACTTTTTAACGAACGAAGTTACTTTACATAGACCCGTGCCTTCGTGAATGACTATGCCTAGAAATGTTCGTCGATCCTACCATACTGAATAGCCAATTAGGATATACTACTCAGGATTGAAAATAGTAACCACTACTTTAACAAAATTATTGCAAAGACCAATCTCGAAAATACTTACCAGCCGCGAACGAACCGAAAAGATCTTAAAAATCGCGAGCAACGAGGGCGGGTAAGTATTGCAAAGAATACCCCGAGGTTACAATCAGCGACGACCGTTAGAGTAACCGGCTATCAGAAGGTCAAGGCCGCCAAAGCGAAAAATAAATGATTAAATATTAGGTTAACTATAATAATTTACCTGTCATAATATCTTGGAAGTCCTTTCAATGGTTTTATTCAGTGTGTCGTTGACAAAGCGTCAGCCAATACGTTATCTGTTCCCTTTATATGGCTGATGGTTAAATTATATGCCTGGATCGTCAGACTCCATCTGCAAATACGTTGATTTTACCTGACATTTTTTGTATAAAAACAAGAGGATTGTGATCTGTAAAAATCTCAACGGGAAATTTCGATGAACATAAATAGATGTTGAAATGTTGAAGTGAGGCCACAAGGGTTAAACACTCCTTTTCGATTGTAGAGTATCTTAACTCATGCTTATCAAACTTTCTCGAGAAATAGCACATCATGTGATCATGTCCGTGACTATCTGCCTGCATTAGTACAGCGCCTAATCCCAGATCACTAGCATCAATTACCAACTTCATTGGTTTTGCGTAATCGGGTGCATCCAGTACTGATCTTGAATACAAAATTGCCTTGATCTTATCGAAAGTATCAGTGCATCCTAATGTCCATAAAAATGGAATATTCTTTTTGAGCAAGTTCATCAGTGGAGCTACAAGGGTGAAAAATTCTTGCAGAATTTCCTGAAAAATCCAGCCATGCCCAGGAAACGCATGATTTCCTTACGATTTGTAGGGGCTGGGTAATTATGGATGGCCTCCACCTTGGCTTTTAGGACGAACTTTCCCTTGCCCAACTTTATGACCTAGATATGTAATGGTTGCTTTGGCAATCTCACTCTTTGGGAGGTTAACAATCAGATCTGCTTCTTTCATTCGTTCAAAAAATTGACGAATGGTTTCCGCATGATTTCCCAAATACTTGAGTATATAATTACATTATCGATGTAGGAATCACAATTTTTAATTGGTGCTACCAGTGTGTTCATCAACCTCTGAAACGTTGAACCACTGTTTTTCATTCCAAATGCCATTTTTAAGTATTCGTAAAACCCGGAAGTTGTCACAAATGCTGATACTGACCTCGCTTGATCTGTTAAAGGTACTTGCCAGTAACCTTTTAGCAAATCAAACTTAGTCACATATTTCGCATTTCAGATTCTGTCAATACAATCGTCAATTCTCGGTATTGCGAAACTATCACCGGAAGTGACGTCATTAACACGGCGGAAGTCAGTACAAAACCGGAAGCTGCCATCAGGCTTCAGTACCAAGACACATGGACTACTCCAAGGGCTACCGCTAGGCTGTAAAATGCCATTTTGTTATCTCTTTTTCGATTATTTCAGATTTCATTGGGTTTGTACGGTACGGAGATTGCTTGATTGGTTTGGCATTGCCCACGCTATATCATGGCTAATCACCGAAGTGCATCCTGGAGTATCTTTGAAAAGACAAAGATACTGGTTGCACAAAGATACTATGTCTTGTCTCTGATTATCCATTAAATAGGACAATGTGTCGAACAATGACGACAAAGCACTTGTGTTGCTAATCTTTGGCTCGCATATTTTCTCAGTTGTTGATGTGAGATCAATGACGTCATCAAGGTGGAATACCTTTTTATCCACTTGTAGGATGACCACATCCTTGCAAGGAATAGTGACGTCACGATCAATATACTCACGTAAAGGATTGACATGGCAACATTGGAGGGCTTTATGTTTTCCTGGGGTTTTAATCCAGTAATTCAAATCACCATCACGACTTGTGATAACGTAAGGACCTTCGTATTTCGCTTGTAAAGGATTACTTGTCACTGTAGTCAGCTTTAGGACTTTATCGCCAACTACGAAACTTCGCTCTCTAGCATTTTTATCATACCATCGCTTTGGCTCATTCTGGCTACTCTTCAGATTTTCTGCTGCAAAATCGCGTGTCATACTTAACTATGTACATAAATTGGTGATGTAATCAATTAGATTGCTATCCGAGTGCGGGGTTAATAGTTGCTCTTTCAATACAGTTAAAGGACTTCGGACTGTATGCCTGAATACCAGTTCATTTGGAGAATATCCAAGTGATTCGTTAACTGTATCGTGGATATAAAACATGAGCAAATTAACCCCTTGATCCCAATCGCGTAAACGTTCAGTACAAAATTTTTGCAGCATCGGCTTAAAAGTACCATGCATTCGTTCTAAGGCTAGTTATGTGCTTAATATCAAATTCTTGACAAACTTGTGCAAAAATATTCGATGTGAAATTTGACCCTTGGTCAGTTTGAATTTCGCGTGGTAAACCAAAAATGGTGAAAAACTTTAGCAAAGCTTTTACCACGGATTTCGCTGTAATATTTCTCAGTGGAACGGCATCAACAATTCTTGTATTTGAACAAAGAATTATTAGCAAATACTGATTGCCAGCCTTCATACAACTGAGTGGTCCAACACAATCCAAGACAATTTTTTTAAATAGTTGGCTAAACGCCGGAATCGGTGACAACGGCGCTTTGACTATGGGTTGGTTTGGATTGCTAACCAACTGGCAGGTTTTACAGGAAATACAAAACGTTTTTACGTCATTGTGAATTAAAGGCCAGTAGAAATTGCGCGTAACGATGGAAGTGGTCTTTTCACGGCCAAAATGTGGACCACATTGTGAGCCATTATGAGCCTGCTCAAGTACTTTATACCTGTACTGCACAGGTAGTACTAATTGCTCTACCACTCTGTGTTTATCATCTGGTTTTGAATCACGTGGAGTGTATTTACGTCTGAGGATTCCGTTATCCCAGTAATAACAGATACGGTCGTTAAGCCTCATCTCTGGATCACTAACCAGAGGAGATACATGCTTTAACCCCTTATCCTCCATTTGCAGACGTGCCAGTTCCCCAGAGCTGTACTCCAACTTGGGATCACCTGCAAACATGACACAGCGATACGTGCCTTTAGATGTTCCAGCATCCACCTCCATCCCTGTCGGATGCATCACATGACCTCTAGTTTGGGCACATGTAACGACACATGTCGAAGTTTGAGTCGGAAAATCTATACAATGCACACACGTATCGACACATGTCGGATAGTCATTGAGAAAATAAGTGTCATCACACGAATCGAGAGATGGGAAGTCGGACACTATGGGACATGCTATGGAAGTACTCACTGAACTTTTACCCATGCATAATGCTTTAGCCTGCTCTGGCATAATAAACAATGCAGCTAAATCATTTCCCAATAATAATGAAATTCCTACTATAGGTAATTTCTTTACAACTCCAACGGTTACATTATGAATCTCGTTTGTGATTTCTAAAGTTATTTTATGACGTAGAATCTTCACAAATTCGATTTTTTTCGCCACGGATTAATACGCTAGAACCTGTATATGACTCTTCAGGACACTGCGACAATGACTGTAATAACAAAGTCTGTGATGAAGCAGTGTCTCTCAAAATGGTGACCGGGGTTGAAACAATACTTGTTTTATTTACAGTTAAGCGAATCACCCCGGTTAAACAATAATCTCTAAATAATACGTCAACTTCGGGAAATTTAGGTGGATCAGCGACAGTCTCCTGCCATTCATAAGACTCAGATGTATTTAACTGATCGAATTCATCTTCGTTCGTTAACTCATTAGTTAATGACGGGTCAGAACAATCAGTCAAATCAGATACAACTGACTCCTCAATTCCAATTGGCATGGATGGTTTACGACCTACCTGAGCAAACTTACTCACAGGTTGAGAACAATTTGAAGCATAATGTCCGCTCAAATTGCATCGGAAGCAGCGTTGGGTGCTAGCTTGATTTCTGTTTGGACTTGCCAAACTGTGCCACTCCACCGGTGAGTTGTTTCTACCATCCATGCGAACCGGGCGTAATACATTGTTTGGTGAAAAAGGTCTGTTTGGACGGTTCCTGTTTGCACCACCACTAGAACGCAAAGACGACTCTGCAGTTTGGCCAGCAGTATTTTGCTTGTTATAGTTATGGTTAGTGCCATTTTTAAACGGTTTAAATGATGTGTTATTGGTAGATGGATTCCGAGAAGGTTGTATATTGACACTGTTTATCTCGACTAGATCGGCCGCAACCTCAAGATTCTTGACTGAAGTTTGCAGATCAAGAAATCGTCTCTGATGTTGTGGCAAATTAAGTCGAAATTGCTCGAAGAGCATTAGATTATGTAACTCTTGGAAGGTTTTGATGTTTTCTGACTTTAGCCAGTTATCAAAATTCTGTTTTAACCTCTTAGAATGATTTCTGAAATAGAACTCCACTTGTTCATCCCTCCTGAACAACTGTCGATATGCTTCTGGAACCTTTGAGTATGCTCCCAAAACTGCAGATTTGATTTTCTGATAATCCTTTCGGTCATCAGAATTTAAACCATTTTCTGCTGTCTGAGCCCGACCAAAAAGTGCTGTACGTACAAAGATTGGCCAACTACTTACCGGCCAATTTAGGTCGACAGCCATCTGCTCGAAGGTGCTGAAAAAAAGCCTCTGGATCCCTATCTAAAAATTTAGGAACCCGTCAAGTTTCACTTGATATATGAAATTGTGGAGTTCGAGGTTGGACAGTATCTCCAGGAATGCATGGTGTTCTTTTCAAAACTTCCAATTCATATTCTCGGCATATGGCATCACTCTCATGTTTTCGTGCTTCTGCGTCACGTGTCGGTGCCTCCATAACATATTTGGCTGCTTCATATTTGAAACGAAGTTCCTCTTTTTTAAATTGTATTTCCTCTGATTTGAGGTGTAACTCAGCCAACCTATATTTCATAATGTCAATTCAAGCAGATTCCTCATTGGCTTGAACCGCAGGTTCTGACTTGATGGATACGTCATCAGGATCTTTAAACCTAGACTCGTCATTCTCATCCTCTTGAGGAAGATTATCTGAATCAGTCGGATCCATAATCCTATCTCCACTGTCCACCAACGATTTGATTATCAGCTTCTGTAACATTCGCTTAAATACCTGACATGGAACCTCAATCTTATAATGCATGGAAATTGCTCGCAAATAATTTACAGTCACAGCCAATACCGTGGGAACTGCTGGATGCACAGCAAAACTTCTTACAAAAGAGTCCATTATGTAAAGTGGAGCCCAAACCAGAAGACGTGAACCAGACTAAGTTAATTCAGATTAGTCACAGGTGACTAGCTTAGCTAACCAAATCTGACCTGAACAAACCCAGTATCAAAATAACTTATCCGAAATACAGGAAATACAATACAGTTTACTACTAACTATAAAATAATAATTAAATCAGAGAGACTAAGTCTCACCATAACTACTAAATAATGCAATTATTACTTACTTGTATGATTAATGCCTTTATGCCGACAAAATAAATTTTCAAGGGTGATAAATGCGTAAGTATCATACACGACTGATAACTGGTAAGTGATCTCCGTTTACCTGTTACAGTTAATCATGCATCGAAATGCATTGGTCAGCGAGTTAAACCAAACACGTTTTAACTGTTTACCTTGCAAGACTGGTATATACTAACTCAAGGTTTCAAAGATTTATTATAATCTTTATGAACTCCATAAGTCAATCTAACCTTCTTGCACACGAGGAAAAAAAAATAACACTGCGGTACCGGTGACCAATACTCATGTTGGTTTCTGAAAATCGATTTCGTCGGAAATCTATCATGATAAATGTTGTATTGGGCTTGTATCGACAGAGTATCAACCCTCCTGTAACACATTTGCTACTTGACCATGATATGCAATAAGACTATCAATTGAATGTTGAGAATATTTCAATGCATAATCAACAAATGCTGAGAAAAATACATTAATGTGGAGATGAGATGATACTGTGCTGTCGGTCAGAAAATACTCGTTTTAACCCTTATGTTTTTTATCAATTTCTGTTCGACCAGTAATGTAATTTAATCTTTCAATATTTAATTGTCAAAACAAACACCGAAAATTGGTTTTCTTTTAATCCATCATTAATGCTTGAATATTTTAATAGCCAAAATACGTCTTATAGTGTTTTAAAGTTTTAAGAAAAAATTAGTTCTCTTGACCAATAATATGCGATTGCAAACTAACAATCTCAATTTGACCAACTATACTGCATTTAACAACATTGCAAAAGCTTAAAATATTTTAGCAATTCCGCAAAAAACAATAAACAAATATAGCATACTAATGCATTCACATTGCGTAATTTAACCACTCATTTGCCACTGACCAACAATAAGGAAGCTAGATATGGTTTGACAATGACCCCATGTCATGGAGCGAGCCTCCCTGTAATGCTCAACTAAGCGATTCAAATTGGAAAGTTGGTGTCTAGGGGTTAAATATCGGGAGGTTCTACTGTTAATCAATTCATTTGATCCGAATTGCTTAACTAAACCGAAGTTAAGTCAATGTAATTATGACTCAAATGAATTCAAGATGGTTGATTGACAGAATCAAGAGAACCAAGATGGTGGTCTCTTTTTCAAATTGACGCAATATGGTAACATCATCTTTCGAAGATCCGATATGATGACTTCTTGACCTCAAAATGAACGTATAGGGTGATCTCAATATCTAAGAAGATACAGGGTTACGAAATGGAAAAAGCAATCTGAAGTGTAAATCTATCGCAGACCCAAGATGGCCGCCAATGACAATTCTAGGATTTACCAGACGTCGACTGACGTTAAGTTAATATGACGTAATTTATGATTGGACCATCTCGATGAACTTCGAAATCGAATGACGTGTGAATATTATGACGTAATCATAAAGTGTGTTAAGATGGCGGCGGACTGTCAATTCCTACTTGGATGACTCGTTGAACGACTCGTCGAGATTTAATTCTATGGTCCCATCTCAATGGTCGAAGAATTGGTTGTTAATCAAGAATGTGGATTGGATATACCAGACAAAGTTTCAAATTATTAATTCCTAAGAACTGACTTAAACTAACTGGATATCATTGTTGGCAGCGAATGCGTCAGAATGGGTTAATTAGACAAAGAAAAACAGTATCATGAATTATCTCTCTTGCGTGTACTACAAGAACTGCCGTGCCACCCATTGTCCTGAAAGATGCATCGGGTGTGAAATCCCAACAGCCACTGAGAAGGTATCGCAGAGGACCTGTGTCAGCAACAGCTGTGTCTAGGACATCAAACGTCTGATCCAGGCAGGTGTAGTTCGGATCGACCGATGACATCAAACATCTGAACCAGGCAGGTGTAGTTCGGATCGACCGGTCAGGTGCCGGCCATACCAGCTATGCTGGGGACGTGCCGCCCGTCCTGGATTCGTTCCATGAACACGCCCCCCCCCCCCCCCCTGGGTAGAGTTATAAGCGTATATGAGCGTATGAGAGAGATTTCGTTGCAAAAACTACTAAGCTCATTAAAACGTGTAGCACGAATGCTTGCGCTAACCACTGCATTGACAGAGCATGTATATTACGTCCAAGACAGGATAGCACTTTTAGTGTACCGAGTAGGTACATTGTAATTCTCTATAATTGCGTGTTCCCGCCGGATCTGGTATCAATCAAGACCAGAATTCGATGGGCTTTCCAAAGCTGTAAACCATTTCAAAACCAGTTAAGTATTGGCTGGGTTATCCATGGAAAACCCTTTTGATTATCTCCAAAATATTGCCGTGACGTCATAAACATGTGTACGAAGAAGTATGTCTGCGTCATTATTAGCTGCACGCTGATTGCCTATTGCTCGGCTGATGATTGGTTGAGGCCTGCGCCTATGACGTCACGAGTAGTATAAAAGGAGATGGAATCCGGAGTTTGAGAGCATCCTTGGCCAGGCCCGAACAGATTGGATCTGTAAAGCTGCTACGATCAGCCGAGACAGTTATTAAACAGATCACCTTGGTCTCGGTCAGCATCTTTCCCGTAGCGTTGCGGCAGCCACCCAAACCACCGCATCTTAAAGAATTTTGTAACTCCCGAACATTTGCTCAGGGGCATTTTTGGAAACTTTCGACAATATTGTTCACGACTGAATCAAAAACTGACTCGGAACAAAATCTTGCGGTGAGACCTTTCCCGGCCTGAATATTTGATTATACAGATGTAGAGGCAGCGATGTTCTTTGGTGGATAACTCGCCGGGTCTGCCGGCCACGCCAAAAGGTGGTTATTCAACCGCCCCCGCACTGATGTCGTGTAGGTTTATTTAGACTTTTTGACCGCAGCAAGTAAACTTTGCCCGGTACGTCTTAAGAGCTACCTGACGTACCACGCACCGTTAAGCTTAGTTATGCATCTTCATCCGTATTCGACAACCCCCCGCTGATAAACGGGTTGTTCTTAACTTTCATCTGCACAGTCGGTGTGCGGGAACTTTCTTCCTAGCAGTAATGTTATTCTAGTACTTACTGACTGGTCGTTAGACATTCTTATATTGTGATTACCGTCCTGAGTTCGCTCCGCTCCCGTTCTGGACTGCATGCAGGAATCCTGTTTGCGGGAACCGACATGCGGGAACTTTCCAGCTTCCAGAGAATGCGTCGACTCCCGTCACACCAAGGGTGACATATCAATTTCAGTAACACGATAGCCCATCATTAAGAATGGCTCCCGACTGTTCAAGTAACTGTACATCTCGAATTATTTCATTAATTACAACTTTAATGGTTATTATTCATTTTTGTAAACGGTCCCGATGACTAAAAGGAACCGTAACGGTCTTAGGACCGCTAGTTATAATTTCTTTATCTGTTTATAGTTATTCTTATTTTACTGTAAGGTGTTTTCACTAACCGTACCGTAGTAGGTCCAACAACCTGTACTATATATATTATTCGGATCATTTCACATTGTATTACTTGTACGGGTTAGTTTTATATATGGCAAGCAGCCATCCGTTCATATGTTTTGTTTATTTGTAGAAATGTAGGACGGCAGTGCATGTAGGAAACATTATACAGCAACATTTATATATGCATCACTTTCTCGTGCCACCAACAATTTTTCACTGAGGTCGCTGTCCATGCTATGACTACCGACTAAAAGCCTGTCTATTTAGCTCAATAGGATAGGTTTAATATGACTAGAGACAATTTCTTCGACATGAGACACATAGTGTACGCCTCTTTTCTGGTAGTTGCGATAATTTAGCTTCGCACTCTGGCAAGGTTGTGTAAAATTGGCCGAAATACCTATTGGGCCTCATATTTATAAGTTATTGTCTCTCTTCATGTTCGAGTAAGCCTTATGGCTTCTTAATTGTTTGAATGTCCCTATCTGCACCATGGGCTGATCCGACCCTAGCAAACTATTGGGGTTTCCGAGCGGTGATGGCCAGGGTGTGGTGTCACATACACCTTCCGTGTATCGTCTGATACCTAGTAGTTAGTTATCCTTGCCAATGTAGGAAGCACTGCGAAAACACCGCAGTGCATATCTGGTTAACTTGAATTTAAACCTAACATCAGGTTAAAAGGTTACCTCCATAGGACCTGGTAACGGGCAAGATACGCATCCCCACCGAATTCCGTAAGAATGTCTGGGCAAGATGTTAGGATCTGCCACGCCCTCACGGGAAGGACATTCATGGTGGCTATTCGTCTCTCTTACCCCCACTGTAACAATATTTTAGTTGCCTAAACTTGCTTTCGTGAAAAGTAACCATTATCCTGTGACGTTTTATGTGGTTATGGAGCAAGATGTTTGGATTCTCACCAAGCTCGGAGGTCTTGCAAAATAACATGTAAGCACGCTGTCTTGAGTGTTGATGTCATAGGACATCCTCTCTCAATGACAGCCGTATCTAAAGCGCTAGGTAGGGCACCCGCGATTTGCGGCCTAAACTAGTCCTTGTCTTTAAAAACTAAATGTTAGGTTAGGCATAGAAGAAGGCCCGCATAAATAAAACCAGCACCTACTAATTCAGCATATTGGAAACTACATAAGACGGTGACATGGGAATCCCTCGGGAATCGCTCGGCGTGTCTTCACGTAAAACAGCACGCAACATTATAGTCATAATTTCACTAGGTATGGTCTTTTCTTTATAGCATTTTGGTTGAATACAAGAGTGGCCTTTTCTGGCCAATGCTCTTCTCCCGCTTTAAGTGGTGGCAGCATTTTCCTATGATGGAGGCCTGTGTGAGGCACTTTGCCCCTCGCAAGGATTCAGTGACAATGGCCCACGCGAGGCTACTACTTCTCACACAAAAACAGCATCAGAAGTAATGCCCGCATGAGGCACATAGCCTTTCGCCACTATAAAAGATAACTTTCTTTCCTTTTCAGCTTAGAGGTATAATAACTTATATTACGTTAATTAGTGATCTCGTATGCGGGAGCCTCCTTTGAGGGGATACCTCTGTGGACCTACGAGTCTGTGTGGTACCTCCGGGAGCCCCGTGTTTAAAAGTTCATCAGGCTGTCTCTATGTCTTGTATTTTCGCATGATCATTTTATCTAGCAAACTTGACAGTCTGCTTTAGGTAAATCAATTGTATAGACTTATTTAAGTTAGGTCACCAAATCAAATATTGTAAGTCCATAGATCACGATATTGCTATGGACAGGCATACCGGTGACACAAACTCATAGGCTGATACCGATGTGTTCAATATTGGTGACGATGGTCGCACGACCAGAACGATTGAGTTCCACCGGCCTTAGGAGCCGGTCTTTGTTACCCATAGGGAAGTATCGCATGGGATCCGTAACCCCAAGACCGTGAGTTAGCCAGTGTCATCACTCGTCGTGTACATGCGACGCAGCGAGCCGACACCAGACACTGGAACAGCCCGATGCTACACAAGCACAGGTAGACATGGCTATTAAGAGGTCTTAAACAACTGGCTAACGAACTCTGAGTTCTTCACTGTAAGGAGCTAGAGCTTACTGATAGCATCTGCTGCATCGTCAATGGGAATAAAACTCACGTGGATGGTATCTACCTTGAGATTCTCCCCATCCTGTTGGAATAAGCTCCGTGGCTTCAACATGGCTTTAGCGAGGTCTGAGAATAGGACTTTGCCATAACCTTAATGGCACCAGCCTCATCAACTCCGAGCAAGCCAGCACTGACTCAACATCCTACTGTGCCACACCACACAGCACAGTTCAACCTTTGCTTCCACAGCGAGCGATTGGACCTACCATCCAGCCGTGAGGTTTCTCCACATCCTTTGTGGTGATAGCGACAATGGTCATAGGTCAATTGATTGATGGAGAACCTGGTGCGGAACCGTCCACCGACTGTTATGGACATCAGTGTTAGGTCTGGTATTCCATTCAACAGACCCCGCCACTGGGCATAGAGAGTACTCAGGAGTGGTGGTTGGCCATCTATGCTTGTCGACCTAAAGCTGTTGCATATGAAACAGACTATTTGACATTGCAGACCTGCAACCTCGTCTAGCATCTCATTTCATTAATGCATCCATGCCCATATGCCAGCTAGAGCATTTGAGGAATTTTTAGCTGACTTTTTGTCTCAGTGCGAATACATGGTTTGGCATTTCAGAACATGGTGGTACTCATCATCACTGACCTGCTCATCCTCGAGAGATTAGCTGACAGACTCGTCGATAGCCTGTAGCGTAGTGCCACAAAAAGTTTTTAGCCTTCTATTATTGAATTATAATATTATGTAACTAGGGGATTTTGCATTCTGTCAATGTAGTCAGTAACATTCTTAGGCAATTCTCCATGTATCACTATGATGTAGGCCTGTTCGTTTAACCAATATTTCATTGCTAGTTGATTATGTTTCCTGACGATTATATAATAGAGTGCAAAAATAAAATAAGCGAGAAATTAATTTAATCGAGCAAAAATCGATTATTTAATTTATTCTAGCGTAATTTAGTGTTTATTTTTGTAATACAGCTCAGTGTGTTAATATTTCTAGCAAAGTAGTTTAAACATCTATTCTTAACCTCCTTAGTCTTAAACCATGCATACAACTAGCATACAGGTTTATATAAGAATGAGCTAGATATGCCAGTGGTCTTTGATGATCAGTACTAACTTTTCCTTTGATTCCTTTGATTGCTTATGTGACAAAATGCAACCACGTGTATGTAGCAATACAATGTCGACCTCGGACTATAGGTTGAAGTGTTGGGGGCTATTTTGAATCTGATTTGAGTGGGAGTTCTTGCTGTATACAATGGGAGCAGGTTCCTGTCAAATTATGTTCAGAAAATTTAATAGCACTAAAGATAAAACTATTATGGCTACTGCAGCACAAAACCCTGTATTGCACTGATAGTGGACAGAATTTAAAAAGCATAACAATTGCGTAATTTGCCTGCTACCATTTATTTGCTTATATGATAATTGCTGAGTCCTAAGAGAAGCATTTAATGGTGATAGACAATAATGCACAATGATACTCATTATGGCGATGTACATATGTTTTACCAGGCAAGTGCAACTGTTGTGAACAGTTACCTTATATGTAGATAACATACTACAGTGTTCATCCTGATATTGATATGTGATGGTTGAGGTTCCACTGATTGACCAGAGGAGATTCGACAACAATGATATTAAGCATTGATGCCATTTACCAAGTTTGCAATTTCCAATTATTGGTAACGATAGGAATAATGTTCCAGGAAGACAACAGAGGCTACGGGGATAAAAATGTCTCGGGTTAATATGCATTTGTTAGCTTATCTGTCCATGAATCTTGATGAAAGAGTTTGTGTATAATGCGACAATCATTGACGTCATTAAATTATCAAATCATACAGTTTCATTTATCAGGAGTAGTACAGATATGACAGAGTATTTAATCTAACTCGCTAACGATTACTTGAGTGTATATAATATACTTGAGCGGCAGATTTCGTTCAAAATACCTCAGCAACGAAAGGTAAGCAAGAGTCCAGATATTTGAGTGACATGACATTTTTAGTCTGTGCCGGATCCATTCTGGAAGGGGCTGCTATGGGGTGCACATGGTACAGTAAGATCAAAACCTATGTAGACTGTCAGTTCTGTATACGGCCCAGCTGACTTTCTATAGATACCAACAGTCATAACAGTTGCTATCTAATCTACTTAAGTCACAAGTAGCCAGGATGAAAAGCAGGAATTGAGAATGAATGTCAATGAATTACAATGATATCAGCCTAAGATAATACACTGATTTCTTTACATGACAGTTGCCCAATATAAGATAATTAGCTGATCTTATATCCTTTTTAGTTGGAATACCCATATACTGAAGACACTGTCACAGTGATAAGCTAAGTGGCTCGCTCACATGGAACAAGAGAGTTAATTTTGAGATCGCTGTAACCCAATTGGTACAGAGCATGCAGTCTGAGTCTGGTTGCTTAAAGTCTGGTTCAAATATTGATTCACAGAGACAGTTCATTATTATTATCATTATTATTATTATTATTATTATTATTATTATTTTTATTATTATTATTATTATTATTATTATTATTATTATTATTATGTATAGGACAACTAATTTAGAAAGATCCCACTGGCCCTTCCAAGGGTGCAAAGGGTTCAGAATTAATGCTATTTAAAGAATATGCCCATTCTAGATCTTGTAGGTGGAAAACTCTAATGCTAGTGGCGAAAAGAAGAGGAAAATGTATTCAGAGATGACAATAAGTGACACAAACATTAATGTATACAATTGTGGAAACGTTATTAGTACGACCATACAAATGTCCTGGAAAATATGATTACCTTTAAAACATTATATTTAAAAAAACCACATTAACATTCCTAGTAGGGTTGTTCGATTATGGGGAAAAAGTTATCGATTATGGTGTCTGGTAAATAATCGATTTAATCAGATAATTGACTGTTTAATCTTGGATCTTTGCAGGTATCAACTGTATAATGAGGGGTGGTATGAGAGAGGGAGGGAGGGAGAGAGAGAGAGAGAGCGAGAGAGAGGGAGAGAGAGAGAGAGAGAGAGAGCAAGAGTGGTAACTAGTACTAACTAACTAACTAACTAACTAACTAACTAACTAACTAACTAACTAACTAACTAACTAACTAACTAACTAACTAACTAACTAACTAACTAACTAACTAACTAACTAACTAATTAACTAACTAACTAACTAAATCTACTAACTAAATCTACTAACTAAATCTACTAACTAAATCTACTAACTAACTAACTAACTAACTAACTAACTAACTAACTAACTAACTAACTAACTAACTAACTGAGAGAGAGAGAGAGAGAGAGAGAGAGAGAGAGAGAGAGAGAGAGAGAGAAAGAAAGAGAATGAGAGAGAGAGGGAGAGAGAGAGAGAAAGGGGAGGAAGGGAGGGAGGGAGAGAAGAGAGAGAGAGAGAGAGAGAGAGAGAGAGAGAGATAGAGAGAGAGAGAGAGAGAGAAGTGTGAGCTGTAAGAGGATAAGGGTGAAAAGCATACTTTTATTTTGTTTTATTGGCTTGAGCAAATTAATTTTATTCATTCATTCTTTGCTGCATTCTTTTCTTTCTTTGTTATAAATATACAACAGAATACATTTTAAAATGTCTGTATATCCTTGGTGATGCAACACCAAGTGCACATTTAAGCCTGCAATAAGTAGTGGTGGCAGCATCATAAGCCGCAGAGTGCCAAGTCTCCCTGCTACACAATGTAGAGCAGGGAGACTAGGCACCCTGCGACTCATGGTGATGTCACCACTACATATTGTAAGCTTCCCTAGTGGGATCTCTGGCTCTAGGAACTGTAAGCTGCTATAGCAAAATCCCTTGATCTAAGAACGGCAGGTCTATTGAGACCAGGCCCGTATGCCTCCCTAACAGGATGTATTGATTACAGCAACTTAAGTTTCTCAGCAGTATCTATTAATATAACTCCTGTAAACCACCATAGCAGGATCGACTGATCTTATTACTGCAATATCACTAGCTGAATATCTTGATATGAGTAATTCTTTTCTACAATGACTCTTGATCTAAGTACTCAGTACTGTACCCTTTTCTAGCTGCATATCTTGATCTAAGCACCATACGATTCCATAACAGTATCTCAGAATCCATATACTACAACTTAGCTATTCACCCACCAATTTCTAGCTACGGCCCCAATCACACTTTGCCATGTGCCGGGATCGATTAAACCATGAATTTACAGAGCTTGATCTACAAGGCAACCAAACATGTAAGCTGTTGAATATTTTGAAACTAATTTGTCTGGGTGCTGTTGATGCCTCTACGGATTATCCCAACTTCATGCTTGTGTAGGGTGTTCACACGTGCATGTGTGCTTGTGTATGCATTCGTGCATGTGTGCGTGCATGTGCGTGAGCACGTGTGTGGTATGGCAGTAACACCCACTAGTCAAAAGTTTCAAAATCTTCAACAGTATGTTTATTAAGTGTTGAAGACATAAATGTGTCTCAAAAACCTTCTGAACCTAGTTTTTTATGCTGTAGTTGGAGGAGTCTTCTTACGCCTAAGGCTCTGTAACTTCTCTACAGATAAAATACATGCCCAACACCTTTGGATGTTTAAACTAGAGTGAGAAACGGTATTGTATTTGAGACATTTTATAGGATTGCATGAACCCCCGCATGCACACACAGCCGCACACATATGCGTGCATGCACCACCAATGCCCACTCAAATTAGTTTCAAAATATTCTACAGCTTACCTGCATAGTTACCTTGATATTGGAATTCTGGGAGTGAAAAAAGGTATTGCATTTGAGACGTTTTATAGGATTGTAGCCATGCACAAACCCTCATCAGTGCACACACCCATTCACATGCATGTACGCACACCCGCATGCATGCATGCATGCACGCACGCACGCACGCACGCACACGCTATGACATCATAATCAATTATGTCACATGCAGACTGACGTCACAATCATAAATAAGAGAGAAATACTTTGTCATGTACCTAGAATAGCCCGTTAGTTGCACACATTTTATTTTTTTACTTTGAATACATATTCTGTTGAATACTCTAAAACTAATTCACCCTTCCAGAGTATCCATCCGTCATCTGACCTCGTATGACGTCATAATCAGCTCAGCGCGTGTATAATGACGTCACAATCATTACGTCACAAATGGTTTTATATAGACAGTCATCAAATCTCCAACAGTCTGACACGTTGTTTGAATTGTATGTCTTTGTAATCCTTTGTTATTTAATAAACATGCTGCAACAGCAGCCGGTCAAATTAGTTTCAAAATATTTAACAGCTTACCTGTGTAGTTTTTTTGGAAACTGATAGTCAGGGTGTTCAGAGATCGATCAATCCCAACAAGAGCGAGGTGTCATTGGAGCTTAGCTAGAGATGGGCAGGGCATGGCTAAAACTGGAAAGGTCCATTTGACTGGGCGCTGTCGCTGCCATAGCACATACACACTCGCACGCACGCACGCACGCACGCACGCACGCACGCACGCACGCACGCACGCACGCACGCACGCACGCACGCACGCACGCACGCACGCACACACAGACGCATGTGTGTGCATACAGCCGTACATGTTGAGTTAAACTTGAGTCAAAATAGGTACAGCAGGTTTGTTTAGATACAGTTATGTTTTCACCATTCCTGCTGAGAATTTTGAACTTATTTTGGTTGGCGGTGTGTAGGAGGGTGTTGCTGCCATAGCGCACACATCATCTCACGAATACACCCAGACATTGTGGGTTAAAGTTTGGGTCAAAATAGGTTCTGAAATACAGTTATGCCGTCACCATTTAATAAATATACTGTAGAAGATTTTGAAACTATTTTCATTGGAGGTTGTTATTGCAATATCATACATGCTCTCACACGCACGCATGCATGCACAAATGCACACATGAGCATGCACGCATGCTGGAATACACATATGCACGAACACGCCACACATGCATGCACACACTCCCCCAACATGTTTCCCCTATTTTATAAAACTACTACTACTACTACTACTACTACTACTACTACTACTACTACTACTAACTACTACTACTACTACTACTACTACTACTACTACTACTACTACTACTTTTTGAAAATTTTAACCCTGGAATGTCTGGCGAGGTTAAATAGCTCTGCCTGCAAATATGGATATTTGCTTAACAGCCCTGCAGAAGTATGGTCATAGGCTCAGAACAGTCAGTAATAGCGCTGGCTGATTCATTGCCTTGTCTGTGTTCCAGCCACCCTCACGCCCCCAACCACCCCCACCCCACCCCCACCTACCCCCACCTTCAGACCTCCCAACCCCATTCTTTTCAATATCAACTTTTCTGTTGTCTCCCTAGTTCCACGTGCCAATCATCAGCCGTTACACCTATCAGTCATCTGTATCCATTAATAGATCTACATGTCGAACACAGAAGGCGTGATGGCGACTGTTCTGATTTGTCGAGAGCAGTCACGTGACATGTGACATCATCTCATTTGCAAATTTGGCAATGCCCCTTTTTTTCCCCATTGAAATCTCTTAGCCGATCAGAATCAAGTATTTCTTCCCGGTGGTGGTGGGGGTGGGGGGGGGTCGTGGTAGGGACCGTGGCCTAATATTCAAACAATGACGTCACAGGTCACGTTAACGCCCTCGACCAATCAGAAAGGTCACCTATCCTGCCTTTACTCTACTTGCCTTACTTGTAAAACTCATTCCTTGCACATGAACATACACCTTGTACACGCATTTCAGCTTAGTATATTTACGAGGTTTCGCCAACCCGCACTACATGGCGTGTAGCCAGCACCAGTGTGAGAGGGCTCACTCTGCACTGGCCATTGCCTCACCAGCTTCGTTTATGCCGTATGTAACGCGCGGGCTCTCGTCGGGTCATTCCGGTACAATGTATCCGCCCATTGCGCCGCATGTGCATGATGAACGTGGGGGCAGGCTAGCTCCGAGTCTCGGGGTTCCGGATCCCGTGCAACGTTGCTCCGTGAAGTACATAGACCAGCCCCTAAGGCCGGTGGAACTCAATCGTTCCAGTGGGGCCATGCGACCATTGCCGCTAAGATTTAACTGCATGGTGTCGTCGCAACTAGTTGTGTCACCGGTATGTCTTTCCATAGGACATTTATATTATGGAGTGAAAGTTATAAAAAGATAAACATTATGACTAGTACAAACAAGATAAATCGTTTGACAGTGTATGAGCATATACAATAATACATAAAGTAGAGCTAGCTAATGTAATTTGCACGTGGGGTCCCCGGAGGTACCACACAGATTCGTAAATCCGCAGAGGTATCCCCGCAAGGGAGCCATCCGCCCAACGAGGGCACTGATTAACTTAATAAAAGCTATTATACTTTCATAATACAGATAAAAAGAAACTCCTGATGTTACGAGACGGATATGCCTTGCGCAGGCTCTGGTCACCTAAATGCTACTTGTTGGTGTGAGAGGTAATAGCCTCGCGCGGGCCTCCATCACAGGATATCTCGCTTATGCAAGAGGCAAGTGCCTCGCGCGGGCCTCCGTCACAGGAAAATGCCTTCAACGCCAAAGCGGAGGGAAAGAGCTGGCAAAAAGGGGCCACTCTTTTGTTCAACAAAAATGCTAAAGGAAAAAGACCATCCTAGTGAAACATAATTAAAGTGATGCACACTGATTTTTGTGAAGATGGAGCGAGCGATTCCTGAAGGATTCACAAGTCCCCGTCTCATGCTATTCTAAGATACTGCATTGGTAGGTGCCACTTGTATTTATGCGGGCCTTCTGTTATTCCTACCCTACCATTTAGGTTTTACAGGCAAGAACTAGTTTTGGCCGCAAGTGGCAGAAATTCCTACCTACTATTGAAGACGACTGTTTAATTGGCACAGATGCCATGCTTCCCGTAGGTTGTCTTAAAGAGCATCTACCTCCACGGACAGCAAGCATACATGTTACTTCGCAACACATCTGAACTGGGTGAGAATCCAGATGACCTGCTCAGTAATCACATAAAACATCACTGGACGATGGCTACATTTTACACAAGCAATTTTAGTGACTGACATATCATTACGGTGGGGTAGAGAGACGAATATCCACAGCGAATGTCCTTCCCGTGAGGGCGTGGCAGATTCCAAGATCTTACCCAGACATTTCAACGAGTTCAGTGGAGATGCACGTCTCATCCGTCAACAATCCTATGGATCTAACTATTGACCAGGCGTTAGGTTAATATTCCAATATGCCCAATATGCACTGCGGGCCGGGAATAAAACATCATCCTAATAATCATAATAACTACATGTTTCACAGTGCCTTCCTACTTTGGCAAAGTATCTAACTAATGAGTATCCAAAGATACAGGGGAGGTGTATGTGAACCCGCACTTTGGCCATCACCGCTCGGAAACCTCCGATAGTTTCCCAGAGTCAGATCAGTCCAACATGCGGATAGGCAATCTAGACAATTAATAAGCCGTGTGGCTGGTGGGTCGTGAAAAGGGACACAAACTTGGTCAGTTGGCCAATTGTACACAACCTTGGCAGAGGCGGGGCTAGAATACCACAACAACCGGAAAAGAGGCGTACACTATGAGTCTCCTAACGAAGAAATTGTCCCTGATCACTTTAACCTATCCTATCGAGCTGAATAGAAAGGTTTAGTCGGTAACATGCCGGGCTCTAATAATTAGAGCATGGTCAGCGACCTCAGTGTAAAATTGTTGGTGGCGGGAATAGGTGATGCGTATATTGTTGCTGTATGGTTTCTCCTAGCGTACTGCGGTCCTAGTTTTCTACAGAAAAAGCAAAACATATGAACTGGATGGCTACTTGCCATATACATAACTAACCATTGCAATCGAAACAATATCACAGTTTTTACAGTTTGATCATATAAGGTAGTAAGTATATATATAGGTCAATAACCTAATACGGTGCGATTAGTTAGGCACCTACAATAAACAAGGATAATATAGACAGTTAATAAAGAAATCATAAATTGCGGTCTTAAGACTGGTATGGTACCTATTTGTCATCAGTACCTTTTACGGATATAAATTATGACGATGTGACAGATAATGTATTGTAATCAAACAGTAGGCGTATCGAATTTTGAGATTGTGTCAACTTACATTTCATTTGAACTGCGAGTTTGAACCAATTTCCATTACTTGATTGCGGTGCTCCTTACAGTTTGTCTACCGGTCATTTTTGTGAAATGACATTATTTGCTGTTCGATTGACTTACTATAGATGGAGTTTATTAGAGAGCTTATCAGATGCACGCATTTACTTGGATAGATTTTTATTGGAATGTGTTCATTTGAGGAATCGTTATCAAAGACTATTCATAGGAGACGAACATGAATTTTAGACTGCGTGGCTTTTGTTATGTTCCAAATTTGCATATCAAGTAATAGCTAGCCCGAGACATTAACCATTCGATTATGATAGCCTGTTTTTGAGATTCTTATCATACGGTTGGCGTCTTGGAATTTGTTTGATTTCCTTTGAATGATGATGCTAGAAGTTGTTGCAGATGCGCAGTGCAACAGTTTCTGGTAGTTATTCAATGAATTTCTCGCAGATTCTCAGACTGATGCTTTCTGATGTGTGTGTCGAAACGGAATTCAGAGTGTAATGGTCCCAGATCAATTTTGGAGTCACGCTCTGACTAGATCGTGAGCTTTATGTTAGCATGATTTCAAATCCGAATATAAACTGCTACTTTGGCAATTGCAGTTTGTCTGACGTTGAAGTTTCCAAAATATTAGCATTCTCTTTCGCCGGCTGTTGTGCAGTATGGCAGTGTGTTGCTTTATAAGTTTTATTTACGTAAAATGTTAGTGGGCTCGGATTCTGTATGGCCAGCTGATTAATTGGTAAACGTGGCTGTGTTTTGTATGGCAGAAAGTTGCTGTATTGCCACTTAATTTGAAAGCGCTTTTGCTGGCTAGAACCGAGTGCCAAATGTGCGCACAAGTATTTTCTGGTCACAGATTCGATTTTAACGTATTTGTGATAGGTGTATAGTTTGAGTACTGCACAGTCGGAGAAGGGAACGCTCAACATCATACCCATGGAGGCGGGGTTCATTGCTGTAATAGCAGGTAACATTAGTTTTTGACATTTCCGCCTTCTTGTACTAAATTGTTATTAGGTCTTAAACATGTATTTTAAGCAGCTTTTTCTCAACCATTATTTGATTCCATGTTCGTACATGCTCGCATAATTAGTCCTTGTGGCTATGGGCTACGTTCATAGAACCAGATACGTCTCGTTTTCTGCTGTCATCCACATTGTCACGTGATTCTCAATTTCAAAGGTAACGTATATAAACTAAGTTTTTACGGCCGGCCACCATCTTGGTTATTTAATCATTATTGTATAAAGTCCAGTAAGAGTATAACTTTCAGACTGTATTGGATAGTCATGTATTTCGCCAGTAACATTAGATTATGCGTTATGTTAAAATTGACCAGTAGTAAATGAATTGAAATGCATTGTATTAAAATCATCATTTGGAGCTAGAAATACAAGTCACGCTTCCAGATATAGAAATGACAGAGAAACCGAAACTTCTTATTGTTGCGGATATTTCACCACTTCGATGCGCAACCAATTAGTGTCCAGTTTATGAAGATTACATTCATGTAGGCACACTTCAACAGTACACGTACAGAACCGATAATTATTATTACCTAATATACGACACTAGGAGTTTGTCTGATTGTCAATTAAAAGATGCCATTTATTGAATATATCAAATCCGTTTGTTAAAGTGCTAGGTCGTTGTCAAAGGGGCGTTTCTCCCTCTTGACGACGGCCTCGGTACTAAAATGTCATAGTCGAAAGATTTCTATTAAAGTAAGTCGGCCACACCCATTTCATCTTTATAGCTAGGATAGGTGAACGAGATTTATTAGATAGCAGCCTAGGATGCTTATCAGTTCTGTCTTTGCTGTTTCTCATTAACTTAGTAAAACTTTAACTGGGTACTTTAAAATTAGTACCAAATTGCCACAAATTCGGCTCTAGGTATCAACACCCTTTGGCTGCTCAAAACTTAGTTCGGTATCACATTAACTTAGAAAAGGGAAATCAGTAGTAGTGTCGGAATTAAAATGATACCACCTCCCTCAACTGGCCGCCGTTTGGCAATCCGTGACCCCCACCGCTCTCTCAATCCCCGGGGCATAGGTTGGTGAGACATGTCGTTGGTGTATGCCTCTAGATGGAGGCGCAGGGTTGTTGAGACAGGTGGTTGGTATGCCTCTAGATTGAGGCCCCAGGGATTGAGAGGGCGGTGGGGGCCACGGATCGCCGAATGGCGGCCAGTTGAGGGAGGTTGTATCATTTTAATTCCGACACTACTACTAGGCAAATGATACCACCGCCCTCTCAATCTCTGGGGCATAGGTTGCGGGGGCCACCACGGATCGCCGAACGACTGCCAGGGAGGTAGTATCATTCCGACACTACTACTACTACCAGGGTCTGAACGCCCATTTAGAGACAAGCCTCCACAGTGATGTATACCACCGATCGCCATCAACCACAGGGCCGGCCTCTCTCTCTCTCTCTACTCTGTTGAACAAACACGTAGTCTCTGCTAGAGCCGCATCGGCATGATGGGACCACCCATAGGGGCTTCCATGTACCTTGACAATGCTCACTTGGGAGGAGGCTAAAGTGTTTAGCATGTGAACCACGGCAGACTCTGGCATGTTCACATGTTACGCAGAGAATCTGGTGCTGAGCAGGTTCTCCAGCAGACAACCACGGCCTACCCTCTCCACCCCATAGAAGTGGCAGACAGACTTGATCTCTTCACGTGGGTGAAAGCAGACGTAAATGTTTCTCCGCAAGGGGTCGACACAAGGATTGTACTGGGGGTCATCCCGGAAGTGTGCCCACTTGGCATCCAATATCATGGCAATCTCAGTGCCCTGTGCCACTGCTGTAGACGCCAGCACGAGCAGTATGATGAGAATCATGGCTATATATGAAGAGTTAAACTGAACAGAGTGAAGCCCTCGAGAAATATCTGTGCCAGATAGAGCCCTGTTCCATCCGGATCGATAGTGATCTTCATCCCCTCAGGGGCAGGGGCTAGCTATGCTTCACTCCTATTCTGGTACTCCTGAAGCTGTGCTCATCGTCAGCTGTCTCAGATTCCACATGTACTTCACGGTGCGACGAATCCTCCATGAGCTAGGTGCAAGCCTCCCTGATACAAACGCCTTCGACCCACAGCTCAACAGTCATAGCGTCTCAGCGGCCAGCAGACTACAGAGAGAGTTCAGCGCTCACCCAGACTATCGGTGGCATGGTGGTGACAACTGCGGTCTAGGGGTTATGTACGATGACCCGAGATGTGACTACTCGGGGTTCCCCTATCGACCCCCCCCCCCCCCCAACGAGTAGGCCGTCCGAAGACAGCGACATTCTTGTTCGATCCAGACTCCGACCCTGGAGTGCTGGTGCAAAATATGCACTTCACTGGCTTGCGGCAGGACTATCCAGATGTGTGGAAGTACTTTGTCCCACACACCACATCAGGCCTCACACCAGCAGGGATCGTTCGGATCAACCAGTACCTGGAGGCACTGTGCTACTGCCTCCTTATGGCACAGACTCAGCTGTGGCATTCCATAGATGGTGTCAGCGGAGCAGAGGTCCAGGCCATGATCATCAGTCTCGTTGAGGATATGATCATCGTGGCAGACCCCAATAGTCTTATTGCTAAGTTCCAGCAGGGGTTGCAGAAGGCCCATCGCAAACTTGACTTTGCTATTTCGCCACACCTACGGTTGATTCCGAGCAACATGATCGTGAACATCGAAGACCTCCAAGTCAGGGGCTATAACAACATGATAGTCGAGGGATGTTCCCCCGGTGTCCACTTCACCTTCAACACTGCCATCAACGCACCTACGTGTAGTATGAGCCATACAGTTGTTCCGACCCTGACACTGCAGCCAGTCGACACGGTAGCTCCAGGTGCCTCGACACTGCAGCCAGTCGACACGACGCAGCTACCCATGGTAGCTCTATGTGTGGTGTCAGGCCTAGCTATCATGCCGCTCTGAATCCGCCTACGCCGCCGCTAGCAAATCAGCTATAAGAATATCCTGACTCTCTACAGTAGCAGTGGGGACCACGGTGAGACACTGAACCAGCTTGGCATGCCCTACAGCCCCTATACCCGCTGCTAACATGCACATCCAAGGGCTGGAGGGTTCGGCAGCGCATCCTTTTTCCAGCTTGTAGTATCGCAGAGCCTTGTTCAGCTCTGAGTCCGGTGAGGCCATGGCGGTCTGCAACTGCTGGAACACATCTGACAGATAGTCCCGATCCTTGTAGAAACCTTTAGCTCGCAGAAGCTGCTCGGCGATACGCCTGCCCATGATAAGGTGTTCGAGGAAGCAGATCTTTCCCTTGCCAAATCCTAGATAGAGCTTCACAGCCGTCAGCTCAACTGTCAGCTCAGCACTGGAGAGCTGAGCGAGCTCATCTGGTGTATTCTTCTTGTAGTCCTTCAACTCCCTCTGGAAGACATTATAGTACTTCTCGCATAGCGTGAGCCCAGACATGTTTAAGATATCTCAATAGAGATGAATATTCCTGAGTACCAACCTGGCCACTTGGCAGACGCAGACTGGGAAGATCTTATTAGCTCTCTCGACAGGAGACGCAGACGTTTAACCGCATTGTATACTCAGTGCTTAAACAATGACGTCAACGGTACAGATCGTGAAGCAACTGCCCGAGAGCCAGTCGAGTCTTCAGAAGGTGGAGAACCTGCTGCGAACCAAGACACAGAAGTTAGTGACCAAAGCAAAACCTCTGGCAGTCCATGTCGCCAATAACGTGGCAGCGAATGTGGCCGTGCTGAAGATGACAGGGGGAAATGAGGTTCTTCCTGCCACCACTGCGGCTGTCCTCGCTACAGTGGTGAGTGCGGTGGCCGGGCACTGTCTCGGAATAACTCACTCCATCCCACAGATCGCCCTCAGTGGTGCCTCCTACACTGTTGCCGCCAAGATCATGGGTGAACATGTTACACTAATGGAGGCTGCGGTTCTAGGGCTAGCAACGAGTGCAATGGCTGAGATCATCGTCGCCTACGTTTAACCCCTCTGAATAGTGAGAGATGGATCACGAGACACCTGCAGCATATGAGGCATGGCGTGCCGGAGGATGGTGTGTAGCCCATAGTCGAGCATGCAGACTGAGGATCACCAATGCCCGGGATTGGGGGACCACCCACAAGGCGTGCCCCTGCAGAGAAGGCCAGTACCCTGAGCACTGCTACCTATTCCCTTGGCCGAGTGCGTGGTCCTCCTATGCCCAACAATTTCACTGGGGGTATGACTAGTAGGTTTAAGCCATCTGTATATGACTATGACTCTGTCACTCACAGACCTAGAAAGCAAAGAGCTAGGCGATCTTGCTCACTTGGGTGAGGCATGCCTCGGTTCAAAGGACACTGTTGCCAATATCTCCTTCCTAGACGTCGATGAGAAAGGAGACCCGCGGGAGATCCGAGGTACCATCCCAGCCCGAGATCTCATCGGGAACACTGATACGGTAGGACAATCGGCCATTAACAAGGCCAAGACTGTATACAAGGGGATGGGCATCAAGGAGAGGGCGACGATGCTCGGTATGCTCGGGGTCAATGGGGCTGGAGCTATTAAGGCTATGGCTGAGTCATGTGCACAGGACCTGGTTAAGGATCTCCTGAAACCAGGGAGCTCATTCATCCAGGATGGAAAGAATCTCAAGATAGACACCCTAAAGCCTGAGCAGTATCACTGTCGACGGCCAAACAGGTGCTACTGCCAGCCTCCGACTACCAGACGTGAAGAAGACAGGGTTCTTTAATTTGCTGTTTAGGACCACAGAATAGTCATGGCTTCCCGTGCATGTATCATACAGATACTGGATGTACTAGACACTCTGGGTGCTAACACAGGCCCTCTACGCTATCTCAGCTGCTGCTGGGATTTCATGTTTGACGCCTCCATCGAATCCTTCGTATCCGCCGGAGGTGTAGGATTCCCCACTCTGCAGGCGAAAGAGCTGGTGCAGGAAGTACTGCCGTTTAGTCTCCCAGATATAGACGAGGCTACCACCGACCAAGTGCTAATCATCCTCCGCACGCATGTCTGTACCATTCGACAGTAGGTCGACTGATGCTGGCCAGGTGGTGTTGATCATTGCCCCATCAGAACACGGGAAAAACATCTTGCTGCGGGCTCTCCTGGCTGAACATCTACACTCTCAACACATCCTTCTCGTGTCTGTCTCCGCCGGTGGTTGACAGTAATGATCAATGGTACAATGGCCCAATCACCAAGATGCAGAACCTGCAAGCACTGATGGAGAAAGTGCTGGCAGCCCGACTGACAGAACCACTTGTTCTAGTTATCGATGACCCTGCAATGGACCAGAAGACAGTCACCTACCTCAGCAACATCACCAGTCGCATCCAGCACACAAATATAACTGTCTTCATCCTCCTTCAGAAGTACACCCACGAGATCTCACCAGACATCCGCCACAATGCTGGGTTGCTATACTTCAGCTCCAAGTGTGGACGTGCCCTGCTCGAGACCATATATAACAGCCTAACCCTCAAGGAGACCAAAAGAGACTTTAACACAGGTGTACAGAGGGCAGCTGAGCTGTACCGCTTCATCTTCAGCAACAAGGAGACAGGTGAGCTGTCACACTTCACGCCATCTCTGGAAAAGGCGCAGACCTTCACCTACAAGCTGAATCCAGCCAGGAAACTAGCCTGCTCTACACGTTATCGCTGACAGACTGATCGGAGACTGCGGCGATCTCCGCTGCAACTTTTTTTCATTCATCAGAAAGCTGCACGGTCTCCGCTACTTCGTCCACGGTCTCTGCTACTTCGTCCATGGTCTCCACTGCTTGTGGACCGTCGTCAGCGGTCTCCACTGCTACTTCGGCAGTTTCGTCAAGTCCGTACTGTCGCCGAAAATCTACCCACTGGTCCGTGTCTAGGACTCTCTTCTTATGGAACTTCTCATGGAAGATCCACTATGTCCATGCGCGATGAGCATCTGATTTGCGAGCGGATTTGATGAGGTAGTCCTGGTAGTTATCTGGGAATTTCCGAAATGCTGGCAGATTAATGGCTAATCTCCTGCGACCTCTTTCGTTGAAGATGTACTCAACAGCCTCCTTGCGTCCAACAGTGAACCCCTCCTGAGTACCTTCTGCATGACCGGTGTCATGGCTCTCTGCTACTGTGGAACTGCCCTCCTCCCCGCTCTAGACTGGAGGCTATTCAGCACATGTCGCTCTTCCTGGCTATGGAGGGTAAATACGGCAGCCCACTTCCCGACCGTTAGTAGATCTTTGGGGTCGACCCTCGCCCTTTGGAGAGCAGGCAGGTCGAGTGTCCTGCCCCGGGTGCTGTCAAACTTTCAGTAGAGTATCTGAGTCAGGAGTTCTTTTGCACTACGAGCTGGCGCTCCTTCCTCTATGGCGGCCAGTATCTCCGCATCAGATGGAGGTGTGACCTTGGCTCGCTTGTGGATGATGTTGATGTCACGAAGTAGTCCTTGGGCCTTGTCACAGTGGGACAGTGAACGCCATGGCTGTCATGCTGACTGTCATGCCGACTTGTCCTGCTGCCTATAGACAATCAGCTGGAGAACCTTACCAAACATGGCAGCAGGTTCTGTACAGGTGGGAGATCGTGCAGAGCAACAGCACCGTGGACACCACCTATGTGAATGATGAGTACCAAGTCCAATGTCTGCTGGCTCGTGGCCCAACCTTCTATGCGAAGGGAAAGGGGTACGACACTGTGGGGTGCAATGAGGGGTTCACGGAATTCGAACTACGGGCAGGTGTCGAGAAGCCCGTGGCAGTTCCACTCTTAACCCTCCTCGAGAATGCACATGTGAAGCCGGCTGCCATGCAGGATAGGCTGGTCCTCTGGGTTTACACTGAGCAGCTCACAGATGCAATGATGAATGCTCCAAGACTTCATGTCTGGCATGATGAAAATGACCAGGAGCTGAAGCAAACGGGTTCCAAACAGCGGATCGTGCATGTGGAGCGAGAACACCAGCAGATCCAGCCACAGCTAACCAACGGGTAGAGCTGACATTGCATCGTGGTACATCGGACTGTGTCGCTGTTGCGGTCCTGGTTCAGAAGGGAGGAGCCATCCGGCAGGTGGATAAGTTAGACGACATCAAGCTTGTGGTTGCTGGGACCAATGTTCTTGGTGAGTATGCGAGCTGGCTGATTGCCAACTCTACAGACAGAAAACTAAGTCATATGCACTTCTGCGCCTAACCAGTGGAAGCGACGACCTTGAGTCGGAACTCGAGGGCCGTCACCACCTCGGGGGCAGGGACACCTAATCAGGGCAACCGGCTCCGCTTCGACATCGGAAACCTCATAGCTGGGACTCGCTCATTAGGTGTACTTTACTTTGGCTATGCTACGGTATGCATGTCGAACACATCAGGTATTCAGCTTGAGCGTGTGTAGAGCACGCCTCCTGTTGTCACCGCTGCAGCTGCCACCACTAATATAAGCTCTGTTGTCTTCTGACCTGTCGATGCTTCATAGTCGATCATTGGCTCAGATATCTCTACGGCCTCGTAGTACTCATCGAGACTCTCATCTGCCTCCTTGAGGCTCTGGTTGGCCTGAGCTCGTTGTTGTCGTCGGCATATGCTCGAGTGCTTTGCTGTACTCTAACTTCTCCTTAGACAGCTTCTCCATCACCTGGTTATGATGCTCACGCACGACCTCGGCCGCCTTCTTATCAGCGAAGCTGAGTCCCCAGTTCGCTAAGGCAAACACGGCTGCATTCAAGATTGCGGAGGCCATGCTATAGACTACAGTTTAAAGCTACTTTATAACTGCCCCAGCGATGGATCCCCAGAGCACTGTATGAACCAGAGGCTGCTATGAGGAGGACTATGATGAGGAGGATGATTATGATGCAGACGACTATGATGTAGCAGAGACCGCGGGTGAGTATGATGATGTAGAGCCTGAATCCCGCAAGCTAGTACACAGAGCGAAAGGAATCTATCGCACTTACGTAAAAGGTTCTATCGATCTGCTGGCAGCAGTTGGGGCTCTGATCACTCTGTTCACAATGAAGGCTGGCGAGACGGTCCGCAAGATCGCCAACAATGCTCTCCATGGGGAGGAGAAGATTTCTGAAGCCATACCAGCCATCGCCTCGAGAGTAGGTGCGTTCTTTGGAGTCGCAGGCCCTTGGCTACCGTATGTTGCCATAGTGCTTGCAGCCATCTGGGGCGCTGAACAATTAAGCCATACTATATACGGATGGCGTCTCTGTACGACCTGGTCAAGTCCCTTAACTTCCGAGGGTTGGTCGATAAACTACTGTTCAGTGAGGATCCAGCAGAGATTAGACGCCAGTGTACAGAGGCGTTTGAGGAGGTCTTCAGTGATGGTCGAATGAATGACGGCCATCTGTTCATCTGTTTAGAGGTCACCCAGGCCGTGCGTGACAGGATGGGAGTGGACGTCAGTGATGAAGTCCGGGAGTTTATCAACCATCTTTCTTGAGGAACTCTACTATCAGCCTGGTGGATATTACCGTGAGCCCGCTCAACTACTCGAGGCTGCACGTCGCAAGGGCCACAACTTCACATTGGAGACAGGTTGCCAGTGACTCAGCTGCCAGGCGATGTGGCAGATATACAGACCTCGTCCACGGCACATCAGGTATGCCGATTTCGAGGAAACTGTCCCGAACAGAGTTCACCAGGCAAAATGTTCTATTCCTTCCACATGACTCGGTTTGTCGTAAGACCTACAAGTATGCCCTCACCATCGTCGATGTTGCCAGAAGGTACAAGGCGGCAGTACCGCTCACAGACAAGTCAGCTGGCCAGGTGGCCCAGGCATTCCAGGGTGTCTACGAGGCTTCGGAAAATCCCTTCCAGTGGCTGGAATTGTTGCAGGTGGATGAGGGTAGGGAGTTCAGAGGGGGGACCGCAAGCCTCATGCGGAAACACGGTGTGGCAGTTAGGCGAGGCGAGGTAGGGCATCACCATGCCCAGGCTTTTATTGAACAGTGGAATCGGACACTGGCAGAGAGACTGTTCCCACACCAATACGCCCAGGAAATGGCCATGCCGAGCGAACGTTCTAGAGTATGGGTGAGAGGGCTGCCTGCTGTGGTGGAGAGATCCAATGCCGAGGTTACTAGGCTAATCGGGAAGAAGCTGGTAGAGGCTATCAGACACTCTGCTGGTCACAACTCTAGAGGAGCGAACAAGGGAGAGGAGTGCCTACCACCTGATGCTCTGGTTCGGTACCTGTATGCGCCTGGTGAGCTGGAAGGTGGTCGACGGCGTGCAACAGATCCTAACTGGTAAATAGATGTTCACAGGCTTGACAGGTATGTGGAGGCGGAGGGGCGCCTACACTGTACTACCTGGCACGCCAGCACGATTTGTCATAGAAGAGCTTCAGCTAGTCCCTGAAAACACACAGCTACCACCCCTAGGGTGCTAACATGATACTCGATGGGATCGGTATGGACCCCATCCGGCAGCACAGTAAGTAAGCTGAGAGTCCAAGTTTTTCCTGCGCATACGTCACCATACCCTGGTTGCACATGCGTAGGCCTCGGCTTTTAGCTCTGTCCACCCTGCCATGTAGGGTGCTGTAGAACCTCTGCCAAGAGACCTCATTCTGCTGCGTTGACATTCCCTTAGCTGAGCACTTACTTGCAGCTGCGTTCTCCACGTAGTAACATTTGGAGTAGAGAGCAATGCCACGAGCGCCTTCAAACTCGAGCGTGAACAGTCCTGGAGTCCGTCCAGACCATTTGTCTCAAGCTAGCCAGTCCCGCTTATGAGCCTGGTACTCTGCTCGCATCTCAGGGCGAATGACGTCATCGAGGTTGGAGCCTGCTATAGCGATATATGCGGAGTCAGTGTCAATCTGCAGGTACTCAAAGCTGTCACGAGCTACATCGTGATTGAGGAAGTCGTAGTAGACCTCCAGCATTCGCAGCTTCGCGAGCTCATGAACGGCTATCCCCACCTGGAAGGGCCTTCGAATTGTGATTCTCAGCTTGCGACTCTGGAGCTCGTATGACTCACCGATCTCCTCGAGAGCTTCAAACCATGCACTACACAGGGCCTTGTCTACCATGCGTTTATCCTTCGTGAAGCTGGTGTTGCTATGACGCTCTAGGGCCTCGATGAGCTTCCCGTAGGCACTGTTGCTGAGGAGTTTGAAGGGATCTGCCAAGAGCGCTTTGCTCTTATCTACATCTCCTGAGTGGTGGGCCTCCATAACATTCTCGACGAACAACTCGAATGGGCGCTTGGCCTCATAGTCTATGGTGTGGTATACAGCAATGTTCTCCAGGCGCTGGGTTATATACCACTTGAGGGTCGGGGCATACAGCAGCCGCTTCTTGCCAGAGAGGGCACCAACCATCTTCTGGGTAGTGGGCCGCTTCCTCCCTGTTCGCCCTAGATATGCCAGCATCTCAGACGAGATTGCCTCTACCGGGATCTCGCGGTTATAGAAGAGAGGAGGCATTTCCTCGAACTTTGCCCACAGAGCCTTGAGGACCTCTATATCCACCTCAGTAAGCCCAAACCAGCTGTCTGCCAGGATAGCCTCCTTAAAGCTAGATACCCCACTGGCACCCGACCAATGGCACACTTTCTCCTTACCACATGGCATCTCTTTGGCAATCGTTGACAGGTACAGAGCATTTGCGTCATAGCCTAGTAGACGTTGGCAGACACACTCACTCTGGCGGATTCGAGTCACACCGGCCTCGTGGTATCTGGTGAACACGATGCTGGGACCACCAACAACAGCACCCTTAGCATCTCGTAGGTTTCCTTGTCCAGTGAATAGAGGCTAACATCAGGCATGTGCTGAGCGGTTCCACGTAGGAGGTACTGCAGTGACACACCTGGGAGAGACACCGCATCTTTGAGGATGTTAATTTCTCGTTCTGTGTAGAACTCCCGCATCCGCTCTAGGGCTTCGATGAATGAACTGACGTCCAGGTTGTTGTAGAATCGCAGCCAGTCGGCGAATGTCCGCATTCCATGCTCACTGAATGTCTGGTTACACTGTTCCCACTCTGTTTGCGTCAAGAGGTAGCCACCCTTGAGCTTAGATGTCCATGCTGAGTAGTCAGGAAGCCCTGGATAGTTGAGCTTCTCATGTGTGTCAAACCATTCATACGGGAGCCAGTGTTTCTCCTGTGTACACCCGTAAGCTTTGACCCATACCTCGTACGAGACTCATGGGTTGAGGTAGTTCAGCACATCGAGAAAACATATCTCAGGTGTTATGAGGAACATGGTCTGACTAGCCTTCTTGGCGACTTTCACTGTACCTGTACTGTCAGTCAGCTCATTGACAAAGTACTTCTTGATGAGGTTCAGGTCATACCTCCCAGAGTTGAACCCCAGTACAGGCACTTGTTAATACCACTCATTGTTCAGTCGCTGCTGTCGCTTTGGGGGCTTGTCCAGGTCTGTCGGTATGTACTGTGCCCTAACCCTTGTCCGGATTAGAGATGCTCGCCATTGGATCTCCAGCGTGAACTCTCTGATCAGTTCTTTGGGGTCAGGATTGCAGAGGTGAGTGGGCTCACTCGTGGCGCCCTCTAAGGAGCAGCCAACTGACACAGAGATAGGCATGTGAGTACTCTCGATCGTGAGAGTCTCCGTAGGATGAGTCTTGTTACCATCTAGGAGTGCTTCGAAGTCGTAAACTATGAAGTGTGGGTATCGGACAGTCTGAACTCGTTTAGGGATGCTTGGGCAGCGTTTTATACAGCACTCCCACTGTACCACACGCGTGCATCCAGACGCTCTCAGCTTCTCCTCTCTCAGGACTGTCTTGCGGTATCTTTGTTCAGCATCCTCACCTCGCTGGTGTTGTGGACACCTGTGCTAGTGAAAGCCATGGAACTGGTAAACGGTGTTGGTGGTCGGATTATAATCATCCACGGGAGCACCCTCGATCCAATGCTCACCACTGTGCCCACACTCTACATGGTGTATGTGTATGCATCTGTTTCTCGACTCATACTCGATCCAACGAGTAGCCGCTGAACTGAATGGTTGGGGCGGATAGAAGGCTTTCTCATATGCAGACTGTGGCGCCTCAACCTTGTCGCCAGGACACACCATTTTTGTTTTACCCCCTGTACAGTTATCAGTGTGGCGTTGAAGATTGCATGCCTGTGTAAACCTCTGCGGACAGTGACTGCAGACTAGTGTATGTGCCAGCTTGGAGATGTTCTTGATGTAGAAGGCGTGGTGGTCCCACACTCCGATGGTCATGGTGTCACGGTAGTGAGCCCCTTGCCTGATCATGTGCCAGGTTCCCGCTTCGGTTGGTTCATACATGCGAATCCCAATATTGGCGAAGAACTCTACTTTGTCCAGCTGATCCAGCGAGGTCTTGCGGACATCAGGTACTGTCTTGCTGTAGAACTGTGTGGCAAGCTCTCGTGAAGGAGCTGTACTGCTATCAGCTCTCGCTCCTGGGTGGACTGCTAGACATCTCCAGAGACACATGTTGTCACTGTAGGTGTCGAGGGCAGTCATACTCTTCTTCTGTCATAGCCAGTCTGGGAGGGGGCCTGTCCCAAGCAGAGGTTAGCGGTCGATGACAGCCCTGACCTCAACATTGATTGATCGAACGAAAGCCCACTTGGTGTTGGGTCGATCGATATTGTCTGTGTCAAAGTGGGCTTGCTCTCTTGCTGCCACCCAGTCGAGCTGCTCCTATCGTGTTTAGCCACAGGCCTCCCTGGAGCATTCTTGTGGAAGAGCATCACCCTACCGTCTTCGATGTGACGGATGCGATAGGTATGGGTGTAGTGGAGGTAGAAGGCGTTCTGGACAGTCTGCTGGATCTTTTGCAGGATCTGGACTGTGAGGTCTCCTTCTAGACCTCTGAAGAATGTCCAGCGTACTGACCAGCTTCCTCTATCCTCTGTCTCCCTTTCACGGAGACGCTGGTCGAGAATGTGTTCGCCTTCTCGCCTCATGCTCCGGGCTAAGGGTTCAGACATCGGCCCCTTATGCTCCAGGCTGGGCTTAGACCTCAGCATTGCTTAATGATCCTGCGTTTGAGAGTTAAGCGCTCCAGTGGATGGGCCTCCATCCGCCTCGCTACAGCCTTGGCTCGCAAGCTAACAGTCACCCCCTCGTCAAACTGACTAAACTCATGTATCCACTGCACTTTCTTGTGGGGATTCCAAGGATCCTCGGTAAGTGCTCGAAACCTTCCCATATTCATTGCTCGGGAGAGTCGCTTCTGCCACTCCTCAGCATGGAAAATGTTCGATCATCGAGCAGGTCAGCTTTCCTGGCCTTAGAGTAACCTCTCTAAATGGGAGTTCAGACCCTATTATGTGTGGTGATCAGTACCTGTGGATGCCAGTCTGGGCGTTCAGATATATTATGTCTGGTGCTGGCGATCAGTACCTGTTGGTGGATGCCTGTCTCTAAATGGGCGTTTAGACCCTATTATGTGTGGCGATATTACCTGTGGGTGGATGCCTGTCTGGGCGTTCAGACCCTATTATGGGTGGTATATATATATCCCTTTGGATGCCTATCTCTAAATGGGTGTTCAGACCCTATTATGTGTGGCGATCAGTACCGTGGGTGGTGTATAACCCTGTGGATGCCTGTCTGGGTGTTCAGACCCTATTATATGTGACGATCAGTACCTGTAGGTGGTGTATATCCCTGTGGATGCCTGTCTCTAAATGGCCGTTCAGACCCTATTATGTGTGGTGCTGGCGATCAGTACTGGGGGTGTATATCCCTGTGGGTGCCTGTCTCTAAATGGGCAGTGCGCATGCATGCCCCCTGGATAGGCTAGCACATGCACGTGTATAAAACCCTATGAGAGAGGTATGGCTAGGTCCGTAAGAACTCGTGGCATGCATGCGCATGCATCAGATTCACGTGTCAGTATTGTGAGAGAGTGTATGATAATATTGTACCGAGAAATCACTTCATTCTCGTCGTTCTTGGCACCCACCAGGACCGGAATGAAGCGAGAATTTCAAAACTGTTTACCATTTTAAAGTCGGACCAGAAATAGCCGAGTTAGCCACAAATGCTAATAGTGAGATTTAAACCTGTGATTTTAAGTTTGCTAATAAACACAAAACAAGGATCCCCTGCATTAACTAACTTGGCTATGTATGCATTAGTAATTATAGCTGATACGTTTGTGTTCTCATTGCTGTATTGCTGCGCTTATCAGTCAATCTAGATCTTGACATCACTTCGAGATAATGCAGTAACAGCAATTTTACAACTCAAGATAAGATTACTAAGAGGCGAGATTTTAGTGGTGTTGCGGTGGGTCAATCAATAGAGTACTGAATGGCATAGGATTCCCAGGCTGCAGACTGGGGTTCAAATCTGCTCAAAAGACCTCGCTAGAACATATCTGAAATTTCGAAACTAGGTAAGACACTAGGGCCGGGGTAATATGACCAGGTTAGATAAAGACCCACCATGACACTCCCCAGTGCGGGGTCAAAGCACCACAGAAACACACACACACACACACACACACACACACACACACACACCAGCCGGCTGGAATAGCAACAGGGTGGGGTAGGAGATATGTGGGTAGGATAGGTGGGATAGGTACATAGGTAGGATAGGTAGAAAAGTGTCCCACAGATAGAAAAACCTCCTCAGCATACTGGTCAGAATAGAGGCCGGCCACTGGCCGGTATCCTGAGGTTCTCCCGGACAGTGGGGTCCACATGGGAGTTTTATATTCGCCATGGCCTTCCATGGCCACGGATCGCCGAACGGCGGCCAGTTGAGGGAGGTGGTATCATTTTAATTCCGACACTACTACTAAAGCTTGTCCATCTTAGCAGGGTGTGCGAAAGTAAAGCAGCAGGATATAAACTCTTTCTTGTGGTGAATGTTGGTTAAATGTGTTTTCAAAACACTGATTAATATTCCTCACCATTAAGGGTTTACAATTAAGTTACATAAGTCTGCTTTATTTGCCCAGGCTATTTCAATAGCGAGTTCACGCTCCTGTAGCCTAAGAAGTTAGCCTCAGGACAGTCTAAAAATCAGTAGTCTTATTAAATCAATTCAGTAACCGGCTTCCCTAGAATTTAAGTTCTTTGGCGTCCTTATCCTCAATATTATTACGTTTGAATAGCTTTGCAGGCAAAGTAATCTTCTTCTGCTGATTCACCTCATGATTCATCAGCAGCTCATGATTGCTTTCCGTGCCAGGTTGTTCTAGTTAATTTGTAGAGTTAGTTTTCCTTTTCACTTGTTAAATTTCAGGACAGTAGTTTGTTGTCAGTGCTTTCCAATTGGTACTTGTTGCCGGATTGCATTCATACTTGGTACTTGTATAGCCGGCAACATCGCTGAGCCCAGTCCTTTCATTTTCAGTGCTTGAACATTATCAGAGTAGTTTCTATTTGGTAGTCATTGCCGGATTGTACTTGCGGTATTCTGTTGCCAGATAGTGTCAACACTGTTATCCCATTAGTATTAGCAGTTGTATCAAAGCCGGATAGAATTTAAATTGTAGTGTTGCCAGATAATGCGCTCACACGCTATCATTTACGATACAGAATCTGAGCATTGTTAACTGTTGCCAGATTGTTATCAGCACGTTTCCAAAGTAACCATAGGCATTATTGCCAGATAGTGCGCTCAAACGCTATCACTACAGTATTTGATCTGTGCACCATTTACTTGTCAGATTGTTATTATTTGTCTCTACCTTAGCTATTGTTTATAATGAGTGACATTTATTCATAACATTCAACTTTGATGCCAATCACTTAGTCAATTTTTAATTGTACTTTTTAAAAGTGATTTACCAGATAACCATTACACATTTCTGGGACACAGTATGTTAATTTTACCTTTGAGCCGTTAGCTAGCTATTAGTTCATTAGGTTTTCCCATTTGTTGGTATTTGAACAGTTGTTCTGTCCGATTGGAAATTAAGTTGCAAGGCTGGCCAACAACTTTTCAACTAATAACATTGTGGCCTAAGTTCTATTTTGCTTAGCAAGCTCGGTCATGTAGAACCCTTATATTGCATTACACTTCCCTTAAGAATTTGATTCTTCTGTAGAATTTTGTATTCAGGCATAGCCCTAGATAACCCATCAGGATTTTGGTGCCACCCCAACCTTTTGCACTAAATAACACCCTCTACATCGCACTGTCTTTGCACTAACATCACATTTGCACGCTTTACTCCTCAAGATGTCCAACAGAGTCATCTGACCCTATTTAAATTATGAACATTTCATCTTAATGCACTCAGTGGATCTTTCAAGCGAGTCAATTGTTTGAGCGGTTCATGGACTGCAGGGAGATGGAATCTTCTATGTATAAGGAAAGGTTTAAATTAGGTAAACGATGCAGAGATGAAGCAGCTATCCGGCAACACCAGTGAACCTCAGCTACAGATCATTAGCAGCGTGGTGGGTGGTAAGGCATGTGTGGAAATTATTACCCATAGGTCCCTTGTAACCCATAATTAACCACCTTTTTCTGTCATGTTCCTGGTATAAGTAGCATCCGTTTTGGCCTGTTAAAGCCCTATTTTGTTACAGTATAGTTACTTGAATATCTAACAGTCTTTGACGGAACTGGCTATTATGTGCTACTGAAATTGAGGCGCTAACATATTTATAGCGTGAGTCGACACATTCTTTGAGGCAGGACATGATTCCATATGCGATTCCTGCAGCTGGTCTCTGCAGACTGGGCTCTGCATGTTGGCTCCAGGTAAATATGGTACAAACTCAGGACAGTAAAACAGAGCAGCGAAGTAATGCCGATTAGATAGTCATCATAACAATCATAATAATTTCAATAGTAGTGAGTAAAGTTCCCGTCCGGCGACGGTGTAATAAAGTTAAGCATAACCCATTAACAGATAGGGTTACTATATATAATATTTCTATGCATGTACATATTGAAGCATATGGTGCGGGGTGTGTCACATAGCTCTTGTGGCACACCAGGCAAAGTCTACTCTACTGCGGTCAAAAAGTTAAAGGTTACACACACGACGTCCAGTGAGGTGGTTGAAATCCACTTTTCGGCGTGGTTGGCAGATCCGGCGAGTCATCCACCAAGAACATCGCTGCTCTACATTATGTGGAAGTTACATAACGGGTCACAAGGACCCTCCAGCAAAAGTTCCTCTTACAGTTGTTCGGAAATGGGAACCTTGGTATTAAATGCAGTTATTGCACCCGGATGGTCGTCCGGGAGCATCCAAAATTTAAACTCTGGGTAGCCGAGAACTGCTTTCTTGAATGAGCTGAACTGAAAGCCATGAGGAACCAAGGTAATGTGCTGAATCTATCCGTCGGTATTCCGGTCCACTCGTCAAGCTCCCACTCTTAGGGCCAGTCCTCGACTGTCGGCCTCCACGCCGACGATGCTCCTGATCTTTTTTTTTCAGTTGGTTTATTGGCCGCTTACACCGAGATGTATTTGAGCCATGACTCACTCTGAGAGGTGCTTCCCCGAAGGGTTGCGATGCTTCCCTGAAGGGTTGCTAAAACAAGCGCTAAAACTGAAAAAAGTCGAAAAATTAAGTTGTTGCTGGAAGTGTGTTGCCTGGTGTTGCCTAATGAACTGTTGTTGGCAGGTGTCGATGTTGTATGCCGTGTTGAGGAGGGGGTGGGAGGGGGAATTACCTTATTTCTCTTGGAGGTGGGATGGGGGTGGAGGGCAGTCTGTAAAATAAAATCTCAAAAAGGAAATCAGGAAAATTTAAATAAAAAATATTGTGACGAAACTGAATGATAATACTATCAACTAAGAAGAAACAAATTAAAATAATAGCCTGTGATTAAATAAACAAGAAACGGGGAGAATTAAACTTAAAATCCAGTGTTTGTAAACTAAATATCCAAATTTAACTTAGAATTATAACCTGTTGCTATTAAAAATAATATGTTGAATGCACGTGGCGCTATTTGGGAGTTAAATGGGCTTAACAGTCGCGTGGTCGAGTCACTAAAAATCCTTTCATACTTATGATAAAATGTTGATCCAGCGACGGGCGAGAGAACAGCGAAGAGAGCGACAGCATCCACATCAACAGCAAAGCAACGCCAATCACGACCTCCATGTCCAGTTTTCGTGTTTCCACCACCACACACCAACGTCTTCGCCATTGCATCATCGGGCGAAAAAATCCTCACCAGGTACACAGCGAATAGAAGCAGCAAGCTAATAGCGTCAGCACTTCACTCGATCAACGGCATCTCTCTAGGGTTGGGTTGATTGCGGCTCAACGATAAGCCCACCTCGATCACCACGTGGAGCCAATACCACAGCCAAATTCCCGGGTCTGGCTTCAGCGCGCGTGGTCACGCCCGTCCTCCAAAAGTCCTTCTGCCCTTTTATACTCACTGGAACGTCAGAGCTGGCTGCCTTAATTAAGCATAAATCGCTGTATCATCCAATCAGCGAGCTAGAATACTGTGACGTATACACAAATATCTATGTATTGCTATGCGCATAGATGTGTAGAGTGACGTAGTAAGTCACGTGTACACAAATCACTATCTATCTAGCTATGTATATATACGCGATTACGACGTTAAAGAAGTATTTTGAGCATAATTTGACGGGAAAAATCTACGATAACTGGGCCATTTCTGAACCGATTTTAAAATGGTTTGCAGTTTTAAAAAAGCTCGTCAAATTCTGGTCTAATTAGATGGCAGGAACGACGAAAATGATTAAATTATGAGTATTTACAAGTACCAACTCGGTACACTATAGGTAAATGATGCTGCTGCTTCGGATGAATGATGATTACCATGTTTAGCCAGGAGTTTGATATTTGCTCAACGTATTCTATTTCACAGAATAACACCGATAATTTTAATAATTTATTCTTTCTTACTGATAATATCTATTGCAATAATTAACAAATAAGTCGATTTAAGGCAATTTATGTATAGTGACAGACATATGTTCATGTTGATTAATTAGTAATATCCGGATAGGTGTTATTATAGTGCATTTTAAAATATCTTAGAAGAATAGTATAAGATCACTATGCCCATTTTTTTAAAATCAAAAAATCAATAATTAGAACTGTCTTCCTTACATATTGATTATCACTGACACTAAGCCGAGGGATGGGAGTGAGCAGATAGGTGTACTTTTTGATTGGCTCTCACAAGTCATGTGATTTGAAAGGGGCTGTGATTAAGTGCCCATATATGGTGTCTCAAAAAGGGTCATGGTGGGTGTGTTTGTACAAGAACCCCCATCAACACATGCCCCTTTTTGAAAGCCAATTAAAACCCATCTATTTCCCACTCCCACCCCAACACCCCATTATTATTACTATGCTGTATGCATAGATCTAAATTATCGAGGCGCTTGATTAAATAAGTAATATCTATACATTTTATAATTATTAGATAAATAAATAAATTTCCGTAGATAAAACTCACGATACTAGACTATATCTAGTCAGTAGTCACCGAGCTTACAGGTTAACTCACGTCAATACATCAAGATCATGATAATTTTCCAACATAATTATCACAATTTTGATGCTTATAGCGTGAGTTAATGGTTAATTCAATCTGTCATTCAAGTATTGTGGTATATGTGGTATATGGTGTTATAATTAGTATAAATACGGTAAGGGAGAGAAATCGGAGAGTTCGAGAACGAAGACTACAGTAAAGTTAATTTTATTGCTTTTATGCCAAGTTGGCTAATGAGCATACATACATACATTGAGTGCACGAGTACTATATTAATCTTCAATACAGTCTACAACAGTAGTATATACCCATCTTGCTGGTCTACAGGATACATAATGCCAATCCACAAAAAAGGCTCAAAATCAGATGCCAACAACTACCGTGGAATAACTATATCTAGTAATCTAGGAAAACTCTTCTCTAGTATTCCCAACAACAGGTTAATAAATCGCATCGAAACCAATAATCTGATGCCCGACAATCAAGCTGGGTTCAGGGAAGGCAGAAAAACAGCAGACAACTTATTCATTCTAAAATGTCTAATCAACAAATACATCACACGTGATCACAAAAGGATATACATATGCTTCATAGATTTCAGTAAAGCATTTGACAAGGTCTGGCGAGAAGGAATGCTCCTGAAACTGTTGCATATGAGAATGTGGAAGGATGTACAACAATACTACTACTTCCCTTAAAATAAACAATGAACTCACAGAAGCATTCCCATCCAAGACAGGAGTAAAACAAGGGGATAACATCAGCCCCACCCTATTTAATATTTACTTAAGTGACCTTACATTTCCTCTTAGCTCGCCTGACCCAGTTACTCCCCAAAATGAGACCCTAAATCACTTGCTTTGGGCTGATGACCTTGTAGTCCTCTCAGAAAGCCAGGGCGGCCTACAAAAATCTCTTCTTCTTCTTCTTTTCGTTCGCTGATCATACCGCCAGTCCTGTAAGTGACTATCGACATGATCATAAGCGTTAAGTGCATGGATCCATGGTTTATTAGAGTGCGCCGTGCGGCCTGGAACCTCCGTCTTCAGCACTCGAGGTTTCTGTCAGGGTTACCTCACCCTTACCTCCTTTAGTCGCCTCTTACGACACGCAGAGGATACGGAAGGTGTATTCTAAGCCCCACATACAGGGCAACATAAATTTCTTGACATACTAGATAAATATTGTAAGAGATGGAAGCTGACAATAAATGTGAACAAGTCCAATTATATGATACTCAAACGGGGCAAACCAACCAGCTGCTATAAATTCAAAATAGGTGCTGAAGAAATTAGTCAAGCGAATGAATATACATACCTTGGATGCACTATCAATTCAAATGGTAACCTCACCAAAGCCAAAGAAAACCTCTACGCAAAGGGCCTGAAAGTACTCTTCAAACTCGAGAACCTTTTCTGGCTCGCCTCCACCACCTAAGCTATACTTTAAACTATTTTACGCCCTAATAAAACCTATTATATTATACAACTCTGAAATATGGGCAGCTGAGCTCCAAGGGAAACAGACAAACAACAATCATTACAAATACATGGACATATTGGAGTCTGAATTATATGAGAAAGTCCATACCAAATTCTGTAAATTTAACTTACAAGTAGGTATAAACACTACCAACTTAGCATGTAAATCTGAGCTGGGTAGATACCCACTTATTAATGACATAAACGCCCTTACATCTAAATACTGGGCACATTTGGAAAATATACCTTCCAATCGCACAATTCTAGCAGATGCTGTCCTGTGCAGCAAGACACTAGACATAGCAAAAAATCAAACCTGACACACCTACATCAATACAATGTTCGTGCAGAACAACATAAATGCCACATCCCTAGATACAAGACCACACCATAGGAAACAGATGGGAAATGTGGTAACGAATATCCTAGAACAGAATTATCTCGAGCATTATCATCAGAAACTAACGTCATCTGAAAAATTACAGTATTATAAATATATTAAACGCCCTTACACCATTGCTCCATATCTCACTCATATAACCAACTCAAACTTTCGAGATCACTGACCAAAATACGCATCTGTGCCCATCGCTTAGAAATAGAAAGCGGTAGATACAGGAAGGTTGAGAGAAAGGACAGAAAATGCAGATTATGCCACCTAGAAGTAGAAAATGAACTACATTTTATGGCCGTATGTTCAGTAAACAAAAAGTACAGAGATCTGCTATTTAACAAACTTACGCTAACTCTACCTACCTTCCCTAATCTGACCAACTTAGAAAAATTATTTTTCATCTTAGACTGTCCTCCAAAACTCTCACCACTCGTCGGGCAGTTTATATACGAAATGTCCCAAAATAGGGACATGATCCTGAATACCCCCTCCATCACGCCCATCCCAACATGAATAACGATAAGCGGCCTACAAAGGACACATTCAATATTAACTCGCACTATGTAGGCTGCACGGCTTCCATATCAGTCTCCCTCCTAGTCTTTATGATGTAAATAACAATATGTAAATGTTTATAGTTACATAGTTATATTTAATTAATCATAGTTAAAGTATTATTAAATTTCAACATAACTCTATGTATATCACACATTTGTACTGTACATGTACTGATGATATTAAATAAATAAAGTATAAAGTATATTATGGCTAAAGACATATATAAACTCAATAACACCTGCTTGAACTTTATACATGAACATATATTCACATGCACACACACATACACACACTCGTGTTCTGCGTGCACATACACATGCACGCACTCACGCACGCACGCACGCACGCACACACACATGCACACACGCATGCACATGATTGTTGGTACGCATTTGTTCATATGCATGCACACACGCATGCACATGGCAGTCAGACTGTAATATGTCTATCATAAACCACTATGCAGGATAAACCTTTCACCCGAGCAAATCCACATCCCAACCTGACTGTTTAACCAGTCAAATTACATAACGTGAACTTGCTCAAGTGAGGAATATCCCATTGGTATGATAAAAAGCATTACATGTAACAATACTAACAATACAAATGTACCTTATATGTACATTATGGGCACTAACCACTAGCGTATCTATGATGTTTTACAGCTGGAGTCCGCCTGGCACTGAACACTGTACTGTCACAGGTAGCATACCGATATCTGTCTCAGGACAGCCTCCAAGGTCAGGGCAGAGCCGGTCTGTACTGACAAGCATATACAATTGCATGAGCCAATCAGTCAAACCAATAATTGGGTATTGATTGGAACTGAATTTGAGATTTCCATTTGTAACACAGGCCACACATGGAGCTACATCGTTTATAGGAATATGAGGAGAGTCATGTGGAGGATGTACATTTGCGTACAGAGTCATTTATAAAGCCTTCATTTGCTTGCTTGGTGACATTAGGAAGGGAAGGCCTCCCATCTCAATTCGCTATGTCCTGGTCTTGTGTCGTAGGCATACACCAGCTAATTGTTGGTACTACAAGTGGAATAATGTAGATGTTGCCGATGTCATGTATGGCCTATACAACAAATAGATAACCACATTACCCCTGGTTTCCACAGACTTGATAGAGGCAATTCACTAGTTTACATGTCGTAGTTTTAACATAATAAATCATGTTCAACTGAATATTAATCCATCTTACTACCCTCACACCTATGATACAACATATTGGCGATGAGGATGGGATAAAAAAAGAACTTCATTTTGCCAGTACTATATACCTCGTACAAACTGTAACTTTCGTGTTTTCGTGAAAGTAACCAGTATTCGTTACATACAACTACGTACAAAACACTGTGTAGCTCGCCGAGTAGTGTCGGGCCATTCCGGTGTATCATGTCAACTCGGCGCGCCGCAAGAGCACGATGAGTGATGACGCTGGTTAGCATCCAGTCTCGGGGTGACAGACCTTGTACGAGACTGCCCTGCGGGTAACAAAAACCGGCTCCTAAGGCCGGTGGAACTCAATCGTTCCAGTGGGGCTGTGCGACCATTGTCGCGAACATTAAACACAACTGTCTCATCCCAAGAATTTGTGTCACCAGTATGCCTGTCCATAGCAATTTCGTGATCTATGGACTTACAAGATTTGATTTGGTGACCTAAGAATATAAGTCTATACAATGAGTTTACCTAAACAATTATAATATGCTAGATAAAACTACAATAAGAGCATACGAAAATACGAGACATAGAGACAGGTAGATGAACTTTTAAACACGGGGCTCACGGAGGTACCACACAGACTCATAGGCTCGCAGAGGTATCCCCGCAAGGGAGGCTCCCGCACACGAGACTTAACTACTTAACTTAATATAAGTTATTATACCTCTAAACTGAAAGGAAGAAGGTTATCTCGGACGAAAAGTTAGGTGCCTCACGCGGGCACTACTCCTAGTGCTAGTTTGGGTGAGGAGTATTATCCTGGCGTGGACCATCGTCGCTGAATCCTTGTGAGAGGCAAGTGCCTCACGCGGGCCTCCGTCTTGGGAAGGTGTCACCACTGCTTAAAGCGGGAGAAGAGTAGTAGGCAAAAATGGGCCCACTCTAATATTTCAACCAAAAATGCTTAGGAAAGAAATGACCCTACCTAGTGAGATTATGACTATAGGGTTGCGTGCTGTTTTACGTGAAGACGGGGCGAGCGATTCCCGATGGATTCTCCCATCACCGTCTTATGTAAGTAGTTGCCGCTTTATTTATACGGGCCTTCTGCTTTGCTTAATTAGCTTCTAGTTGTTTTCAAAACAAGAACTATTTTTGGCCATAAATGGCTGGTATCTACCTAGCTATTAGACACGGCTGTCACTGAGAACGGATGCCCTAAGACATCAATACTGAAGACAGCACTCATACATGTTACGTAGTAAGATCTCTGAACTTGATAAGAATCCGGACATCCCGCTCCGTAACCACATAAAACGTTACGAAACATAGGTTACTTTTCACGGAAGCATTATTAGACCATTGACCTATCGTTATGGTGGGGGTGAGAGAGACGAATACCCACCGCAAATGTCCTTCCCATAAGGGCGTGGCAGATCTTAAATATCATGCCCAGACATTCTAATGGAATTCGTTGGGGATACGCATCTTGCCTTTCACCGGATCCTATGGAACTAACCGTTTAACCTGTCGTTAGGTTTATATACAAGTTGCCCTGTTTTGCACGGCAGTGCGGGAGGTTTGTTCAGTAAATGAAAATAATAATTAATGTTTTCGCAGTGCTTTCCTACATTGGCTAAAGTGCTAACTACTAAGTATCCAAAGATATGTGATACCACACTCTGGCCATCACCGCTTGGAAACCCCAACAGTTTCCCAGAGTCGGATCAGCCCATGGTGCGGATGGGGACATCCAAACAATTAAGAAGCCACAAGGCTGAGTGGAACATGAAGAGACAAAATCTTACTTATGAGTCTTACCAGAGTGCGGGGCTAGATTATCGCACTGCCGGAAGAGAAGAGTACATTACCGAGTAGGTAATGAAGAAAGTGTCTCTAATCATTTTGAACCTATCCTATCGAGCTGAATAGAAAAGGTTTAGTCGGTAGCATGCCGAACTAAACAGAGTTATAGCACGGACAGCGACCTCAGTGAAAAATTGTTGATGGCGGGAGAAAGTGCTGTATGTATAAATGTTGCTGCATAGTGTTTCCGACGTGCACGGCAGTCCTATATTTTCTATAAATAAGCAAAACATATGAACGAATGCCCACTGGCCATATATATACATAATCTAACCAGAACAATCTATACGGTATCAAATGATCAAAGTTATATATATACATTAGTACAGGTTAATGAACCTACTATAGTGCGGTTAGCAACACATTGAGGAAAATGAGAATAACTATAAACAAATACAGAAATTATAACTAGCGGTTCTAAGACCGTTATGGCTCCTTTTAGTCATTGGGACCATTCTTACGGATACAATATAATTAACGAAATACATATAGAGAAATAATTAAACTGTGAAGCATGGTTACTTGAATACTCGGTAGTCATTCTTAAGTTAGGCTACCATGTTACTGAAATTGATATGTCATTCTGTAGTCGACGTGCGATGATGCGTTTGCAGGAAGCTGGAAAGTTCCCATAGGTTGGTTCCCATAAGCTGTTTTCCCAAACAAGATTTCCGCAAGAACACTCAGGGCGGGACTACATCGCTCAGCGCTGTAAACCTAATAGGATGTCTAACGAGCAGTCAGTAAAAGATACGATAGTACTACTGTGGTGAAGAAAGTTCCCGTACACCGATGGCACGGATCGAAGGTGTAAACAACCCGATCACAAGTGGGGGGGGGGGGTGTTGTCAGATGCGAATGACGATACAGAACAAAGCTTCACGGTGCTGGGTACGTCAGCCAGCTCTGAAGATGCACCGGGCAGAGTTTACTTGCTGCGGTCGAAAGTCGGAAGAACCCACACGATATTAGTGCGGGGATGGTTGAAATTCCACTTTTAGGCGTGGCTGGCAGATCCGGCGAGTCATCCATCAAAGAACATCCTGCCTCTACATCTGTAGAATTACATATTCAGGCCGTAAAGGCCTCACGGCAAATTCATGTTCCGAAGTAGATATTGATATTCATGAACAATAATAAAAACGTTCCAAATTACTCCCGTAAATAGGGAGTTACAAAATTCTTCATACTGTGATTGGTTGGCTTCTGCTAGCTACGGGAGAAGGACAGCAACTAAAGTCATATGTGTAATAACTGTCGATCGCAGCTAGTGCAGATCCAACCTATTCGGCCCCTGGCCAAGGAATTAGTAGTTGCCGCTTAATTTATGCGGGCCTTGTGCTTTGCTTAAACGTCAGCCACCTCTGAAGATGCACCAGGCAGAGTTTACTTGTTGCTGTCGAAAGTCGGAAGAACCCACACGATATTAGTGCGGGGATGGTTGAAATACCACTTTTAGGCGTGGCTGGCAGATCCGGCGAGTCATCCATCAGAGAACATCCTGCCTCTACATCTGTAGAATTACATATTCGGGCCGTAAAGGCCTCACCGCAAATTCGTGTTCCGAAGTAGATATTGATATTCGTGAACAATAATCAGAAAGTTCCAAATTACTCCCGTAATTATGGAGTTACAAAATTGTTCTTACTGCGGTGGGTTGGCTTCTGCTAGCTACGGGAGAAGGACAGTAACTGAAGTCATATGCGTAATAACTGTCGATCGCAGCTAGTGCAGATCCAACCTGTTCGGCCCCTGGCCAAGGATTCTCTCGATCACTGGATCGTGTCTCCTTTTATACTCCCCGTGACGTCACAGGCGCAGGCTCCAGCCAATCATCGTTCGAGCAACAGCCTATCAGCGTGTAGCTAATAATAGCACAGCTTAATGTTCTAGAACATTCTAGAAGTTCTGCGTCCACGTGGTTATGACGTCACGGCAATATTTTGAAGTTTTCAAGAAGGGTTTTCCGTGGATAACTCAGCCATTTCTTAACCGATTTTGAAATGGTTTACGGATTTAAAAACCCCGTTGAATTATGGTCTTGATCAATGCCAGATTTAACGGGACCAGGCAATCAATAAGGATTACAGGGTACCATCTCGGTACACTAAAAGCGCCATCCTATCTTGGTTGTAACTACACGCTCTATCAAAACGGCATCTTGACGTGCGCATGCGCGTTATGCGTTTTAACGAATTTAGTCGTTTTCGTAACGCGATCTCTCCCACAGGCTCGTATACGCTTATGGCTCTACCCAGTGGGGCGTGTTCAGGAAACGAATCAAGGACGGGCGGCGCGTACCCAGCTTAGCTGGTACGGCCGGTATCCGATCGGTTGATCCGAACTACAATTGCTATGGCGAATAATTCGCAGCAAGAAACAGGTTCCACATCGTTTGGGTGATTTACTCCACCTCTGCCTTTCATGTTTACACTTGGGACTCAGCTGTTTTCTAACTACATGCTTGTGTGTGATGGGGATAGACTATCAGACAACCGTCAACAAGCTGTACTATTACACTGTTTAGGTCCCGAAGGTCAACGTGTCTATTATACATTACCAGAGGAGACACCTGCAAATGACCAATCATTGCTTGACCATACGTTATTAATATGACCATACGTTATTAATATTAAATAAACAGTTCTTGCCAGCTGTCAATGTCGTTGCAGGACAGTATCATCTCAGACAGTGTGCACAAATTTCGGGTGAATCAGTAGATGATTACATTTCTGCCCTACGTGACCTCACGTCAATATGCGACTTCGGCAATATGCATGATGAAATGTTCAGTGATAAGTTAATTGAGAAAACATCACTTTCACGTATTCGATAAAGACTATTGCTCGAGATAAACGTTTCACTAACAAAAGTCTTAGAACTTGCATGTCAAATTGAACGTGCTCTCAAGGAATCTAAAGTTATGTCTGCGATTGATACTCCAACCCATGTTAGAATTGTTAAGGAAACAAACGCACGTAGGTCTACAACAAAACCCTTTCCAAAACAGGCAAATGACAAAAGAAAATGTTATCTGTGCGGTTCGAATGAACATTTAGCTCGTACTGTTTCCTGCCATAAAAGCAAGAAAATTTGACATTTTTCGTCTGTTTGTCGGAATTCGGATTTAAAATTCAAATCCTTAAAACTGGTTGAATCTAATGATGATGTTCAGATTTTAACTGTCTCAAATGCAACCCATGGACTGTACTGTACTGTGCAGATCAATTCAGTTTATATTACTCTCCTGGTTGATTCAGGATCACCAGTTTCAATACTCACAAATGATTGCTACATGGAACATTTTGCAATCATATCTCTCACTCCATTTTCTGTCCAGTTAAAGTCATTCACCAAAGATAAAATTGCAGTGCTCGGATCTGTCAGTTCCAATGTTGTTTACATGGGATTGCAGAATCCAGTCACCAAAAACTTCGACGCTTGCCATGTACAATTCGTGATAAGGTTACTGCTGAATCAAAAAGACTTGAAAATGAAAACAGTATCAAGAAGATTGATTCTTCCTAGTGGGTATCGCCTCTTGTCATAGCATATAAGAAAATACCAGGTGATGTTAGGCTATGCGTTGATTTGCGACTTGCAAATGAATCAGTGATTGTTGATAAATATCCTCTGCCCAACATCCAGGAACTTTTCATGGAACTTCGTGGTGCAAAACCGTTCAGTCATCTTGATTTGGCGTCCGCTTACCATCAAGTTGAATTAAACCCAGAAAGTTGTGACCTTACAGCTTTTACTACGTACAATGGGCTATATCGGTTCCGTCGCGTTTGTTTCAGGTTAGCTTCGGCACCATCATGTTTCCAGAAAATGATGTCGAGCATTTTACGTGGACTGCCAGGTGTCCAATGCTACACCGACGATGTTCTTGTGTATGGAAAAACGCAAGAGGAACATGATTTAAATTTGCGTGCGGTACTATAGAGACTTAGCGCTACTGGCATTAAGTTAAATGACAAATGCAAGTTCAACATGCCAGAAGTTTATTTCTTGGGACAAAAAATATCAGCTGCTTTTATTGACCAACAGACCATACTACATTGTGTTCATACCTTGGCCTTGTTGGATACTACTCCGAGTTCCTTGACAATTTTGCATCAATGGTTGAACCACTTCGTGCTATGCTTCGCAAAAATGTACCTTTCGAATGGACATGTGATGCTGAAAACTGTATCAATACAATGAAACAGCAAATAATTCTGTGCCCTCCATTAGCATTATTCGATCTAGAACGTGATACTCTCATTACAACTGATGCGTCTGGATATGGACTTGGTGCAGTGTTAAGAGGGAGGAAAATGTGGTATATGGTGTTATAATTAGTATAAATACGGTAAGGGAGAGAACTCGGAAGTTCGAGAACCATAGAGTTATCTATATACTACCTCTATGTCGAGTACGAAGATTGCATGTCGTAGTTTTAACGTAATAAATCATATTCAACTGAATATTAATCCATGTTACTACCCTCACACCTACGATACAACAAGCATATATGACGTCATAATCAATTGCGCCACATGTAAGATGACGTCACAATCAAAATGTGTAATGATTGACGAAGCTAAGTTCATCATGAACTTTTAAAAGTCCGTCAGTTGTACGAGTTGTATGGCTTTACTATTTAATATACATAATATGAATATTTTGAAGCCAATTTGACAGAGTGGCGCTGTTGCTGACATAGGGCATCGGGTCAAATTAGTTTCAGAATATTCAACTGGTTAGCTGTATAGTTACAATGAAATTGGGAATTTTATTCAAAGTATATAAATCGATACCAACACGTGCAAAACATGGGTGGAGCTTAGCTAGCGATGGGCGGGGCATAGCTAATAACGTTCATGGATAACGCAGGTTTCTGGTCTTGTACTGGGCCAATACCGGGAAATACCGGTACAGTAGCCGGCGTAGTCGGAGGTGGGGTGGGGTGGGGTTGGTTAGTTATTGGTATTGCTTGCGTACATTCCGAGCGCAATCATCATTCGTGTATCGCGAGTTCTCCTTCGATATGAGATGGAGAGAAGTTTTTTGATTGCGCAGTCATTTCACGAAATGAGCCATGTGTCCTACAATGCGCCCGCACCATCATCGGGCTGGCGCGCTGATATCGCGACATTCAAACCTGTGGTGTGCGTGGTATCGTCAGAAAAGCCGGTGCCTTTATTAGTTGTCTTAAGGGGTGCACAGGCACCGGGTTGATGTGCCGAGCGTTTAATTGTTTTCGGTTTTCTACAAACGCACAGATATTCTAATACGCGATCTCTGAAACTCTTGCTGCTGACAACATATAGAATGAAATTGATGGCATAATTGAGCTGTTCCATCACTTGTGCTGTCTGTCGATAAATGGTGATGAAGAGATCTTTTGATTCAAAGATATGTTTACCTCGGATGAAAGTCAAAACATGGCCGATGGCAATGGGTGACACGAGCACGATGTAGGCTGTCGTTACCACTAGCAACATGGCTGTAGTTTTCTGTGTCGTATCTTTTACATTAGTCCTGCTGATGCCCATGCGTAGACGTTTCAACACAAATAGTCGCCCTATGATTAGAGAGTTGAAAATGACCAATAGTCCTGTAGGAATCGCTGCATATATACTGACGCCAATAGATATGAAGATTTTTGCTTTCTGTTTTTCATCAGGCAATGCCATATTTGGCACACACGCTCCATTTACTAATCTGTCTGAGAATGACCATAATGCATTATATGTACCGATAAGGGCATAGATGCTGACGATTCCGCTTAGAATGTTTCTTTTGGTGCAGATGAACTTGCATTTAAATGGAAACCAGACAGCCAGGAAGCGCTCAAAACAGATGAAAACCACCAACCATGATGATGTCATTTTAGCTGTGCGCCAAAACCAAAAGAATATCTTGCATCCAGTCTCAGTGAATGATCGAGGATCATATCCGATCATCTTGCGTATAAAAGGTTTGTTGAATGGTACCATGACAAGTAATACAGTATCTGACGTGGATAATGCTATAAGGATCATACTAACCGTTAATGTCCGGAAGAAAGGACTGCGCATGACCACGATAGTCAGACTGTTTCCGCATATGCCCATCACCAAGAATAGCGGAACTGTTATATAACCAATGTAGTCAGCTTTAAGAATGGGCGTGGCATTAACTGAAAAACTCTCATCATTGTCTGTGCTACTCAGGGTTGAACATGACGTGGAGTTCTCCACGCTGCAATTAAAGCTTGCTGTAGCAGGTCCGTTTATAGTGAGCGTCCTCTGTGATGACGATGATGATGGTGTAGTATAGTTGTAGTCCATGATGGGTGACGACGTTCGGCTCTTGCTTATTGCTGTCAATTGAAGCATGACTAGTAAAACGAATACTGACTTGCAATTCATCCATAGTGGAGCTCTGAGAGCCATGGTGCCCAACGCGATTACCTGAAAATAAAGCAGGATACGTTGAATTCGGTTGGGACACGATTGGTATTGATTACACCAATCGACGAGGACGACGAGTTAATTCTAATTTTGGACAAGTTTTCGTAAATAAATGCGTTTTGACGACGGCGGCGGCGACGACGACGACGACGACGATAAAGTAAAAAAGGACTCAATGGTGAGATCCTTTAAGCCTAGCTTTCTAATGAAGGAAGCCAGTTTTAGCTATTCCACGCCCATCTTTAGCTAAGCTCCACCCACACTTCGCCTGTGTTGGAATCGATCGATCAGTGAACTCCCTGACTATCAGTTTCCAGAAAACGATGCAGGTAAGCTGTTGAATATTTTGAAACTAATTTGACTGGAGTATTTTGCTGCCATATCCCTGTCAAATTAGTTTCAAATATTCAATCGACAATCCCTTACATCATAAGAATGTGTCATTTGCGCTCTGTAAGGGTTAACGAGTTGAGTGATTGTTATATAAAACACTTGTTGATCAACAACGAATGATGACGGCGTGTAGGCTGACATCATCATCAACCACGTCACGTATGACTCGATTTAGTTCTTATTAAACGCTTAATAGTCCGTCAGTTTGTACGAATTGTATGTCTAACTCTTTACATGCTGTTGAATATTTTGAAACTAATTTTTCAGTCAAATTGGTTTTAAAGTATTCAACAGCTTACTTGTATAGTTTTCTGGAAATTGATAGTTAATGAGCTCAGGGATCGATCGATCCCAATACGCGCGAAGTGTGGGTGGAGCTTAGCTAAAGATGGGCGGGCCACAGCTAAAAACTGGATTCCTCCATTGTGACGGAATAAAATTAAAACAATATACTTCCGGGTCAATTGCATGTGTATGATGTCAGACTTAACAGTTAAGAAGCCTATTTCGGCGGCGGTGACAGCGTCTTATTGATAAAATAGTAGTAAGATAGAGATTGTGTAGCAAAATATCACTAGATAGGATAAATTCACTAAAAATTAAATCCGTAATTTTGTGCGCAGCCATATTGACCTTCTCTATTTGGTATGGGATGCCGAAAACTAGTCAGAGAAAACATATAATATAAATCATAAAATCATGATATTGCTGGAAACACGGAATCATTTACAGACAAGTACAAGAGTACTTTTGAAAATATACCACTGGAACGAGTGGCTTGATAATCGAATCAGTCATTCCAGTGATACATTTTAAGAAATATTTTTCTCATGGTCAGCAAAGTGACAATTTCTTTGATGACTAAAGGGTTAACTACCTACGGCACTAGCGTAATCATATCATGATATACTCATATTACGGGTGTTATTTAGGGACGGGTCCTGGAATGGGTGCTACCGTTTATCCATCAATCATGTGACGTCATAATCAAATACGTGAGTATAGGAAGGCTTCATAATTAATTACATCATGAATGACGTAGCTAAGTTCGTCACGAATGATTACTTGATGACGGACGAAGCGTTGTCGTACGAATTGTATGTTGTCTTTTCTATTTAATAAACATGATGTTGAATATTTTTGAAAATAATTTGACTGGGCGCTGTCAAATTAGTTTCAAAATATTTAACAGCTTACCTGCATAAAATTGAGACTAAGAGAGTACAGGGATCGATGAATCCCAACACGGTCAAAGCGTGGGTTCATCTTGGCTAGAGATGGGTGGGGAATAGCTAATATGGGTGGTGTGCGGCGAGAAAACGGGAACATACCCAGCGTGTTGTGTGGGTTGACGGGGTGAGGGTGGTGTGTGTGTGGTGTGTGGGGGGGGGGCTGGGTGGAGGGGGCTTTCTCCAGGATCCTATCTCTCCCCTACCACCGGAGAAATTTAGATGTTATCAGAGATTGTCTCGAGCATTGATGGAGTTAATATTAGTTGAACTCTTACTTGAAAATGTGTTGATATTGGAATAGGATTGGTACATTTGTCCTCCTGCAGAGAATTTTAGAAATTTAGACAGTCACACAATGTCTCCTTCATTTCTACTGGGTTGTTTGTTTGTTGTTGTGCTATATGATCTGCCATCTCTAATTATCATATACAACTTATATCTTTGATGACGTCATCTAATTTCTTTGCGGGTTCTGTCCTCACTGGAATGTAGCTTTTGCCAATTTTGAGTGTCGAAGGCTGTGGCACTAGTTGGCCTAACCCGAGGCCTTTTTTGTCATGGCCGTGCAACTGTCTAGACATAGGTCTGTTTGAGATTTTTTTTGTGTTCTTTCCAATTGGATTAATTAGTAAACGTGGCTTTCCAAAATTGAGAAACAACTATACGCATTGTACAGTAGTTTAAAAAAAAACAACCCAAAAAACAAAACCAACAACCAAGAAATAACAACAAATATGGGTGACAGGAGAATAAAAGTTAGTATGCGGTAATAATACGCGAAATTGTGCTGCCGACTCTTCCTTTATTCATGAATCCATTTCCTCACCCAATCATATGACGTCATAATCAACTACGTGACGTGTATGCTGACGTCATAATCATTACGTCATGAATGACTCGGTATAGTCCGTCTTTAACGCTTAATAGTCCGACACGTTGTACGAATTGTATGTCTTTACCATTTAATAAACATCCTGTTGACTGTTTTGAAAACTAATCTGACTGGACGCCGTTGCTGCCATAGGCAGCAACGGTGCCCAGTCAAATTAGTTTCTAAATATTTAACAGCTTGCCTGTATAGTTTTCTGGAAATGGATAGTCAAGGAGGTCCGCGATTGATCAAGCCCAGCACGAGCAAGGTGTGGGCGCAGCATAGATAAAGATGGGCGGGGCATAGCTAAAACATGAATGTTCCATTAGGCCTACATAATTCGATTTTAGCTTCCGGGTTCACTATAATAGTATCATATAAATTACGACTTGGCAATTAGACCTATTTGCGGCTGTCAGAATAATTTTTTTAATATTTTTCCCGCCTTCGCTTTCCCGAAACGACAAGAAAATTGTGTGTCTGCTCAAAAAAGTCTTTCAAGAAAGTCTTTCAAATAGAGGTAAACGTTTTCGCACCCAGGAATTGTTATTTAACACAGTTACCTGTACTGATCAGTGACCACCTGTCTTAGCCCTTTCACGACGATGCAGGGCAAACCGGTGACTGCCGTGGTCTGGAGGAATATCCATTTCCAGGTAAAGACAAGATTATTTTTGAAAATTTACCACTGGAATGACTGTTGTGGTTATCGAGTCAGTCATTCCAGTAGCAAGTTTTCAAAAATAGTATTCTCTTGGCTTGCAAATGGACATTCAATAAACAGATGTTTTTAATTTTCTGGACCGAATTTAGTCATTAACTCTTTAATGGCTAAATTTATAAAGACAATTAAAAAATTTGCTTATTGAATGTCAATTTGCAAGCCAAAAGAAGACTATTTTTGAAAATTTACCACTGGAATGACTGATTCAGTTATTGCGCCAGTCATTCCAGTGGTAAACTATAAAAACAAACACCCAGTCTTCTCTTGGTCTGCAAATTGACATTCATCATGAAGACTACAGAGGCCGATTATGGCCGGCTTCGCTGTGAAATGGTTAACGGGCCATTTGGCCCCAAACCGCAAGTGTTTCCTTGACTAGGTACACCGACAACACAGGTTACAGGGCCGGTACTGGCCCGATATTGGCCCAATATCGGCCCAATAGCATGCGTTATCAGGGTATATGTTTTTAGCTCACTTGACTTTTTCAGTCCAAGTGAACTTATGACATGGCGGCCGTCCGTCATCCGTCCGTCGTCCGTCCGTTCGTCATTCGCTTGCCCTTAACAGTTCAGTTTGACCGATTTCAACCAAATTTGGCTGGTAGGATCCTATGCTGGTCCCCTCAGGCCGATTTTTTCAGAATTTTGATTGGTCAATTCTTTTGGGCCGAAAATCTTAGATTTTGAGTAGTTTACCGGAAATTGTCAAAATGTTACTCCTTTTTAGCTATTTGATATATTTCAACCAAATTTTGATAGGCTGATTCTATCATGGTAGGTTCTAGAACTTATATTCAGAATTTTTATGGATCAATTTTTTTGGTGAGAATCATAGATTTTATGAAAAATCTAGCGGAAATTGTCAAAACACTACTCCTCATTAACCATTGAGCGGATTTCAAACTAATTTGCCTGGAAGAAGCCTACGCGTCAGAACGTGTATCCCGAATATTGTTTAGTCAAGGTTTTTGGTAAAAATATTAAATTTTGTGAAAGATTTACTGGAAGTTGTCAAAATGCTACTCCTTATTAACCGCTGGTCTGATTGCAACTTAATTTGACTGGATGGAGCCTATGTGGCGCGGCTTCAGAACATGCATATATAGAAGACACAGATTTTGATGTGTTCATTTTTTTTGGGAAAACTCTTAATTTACTGGAAATTGAGAAAATGCTCCTCATCGTAACCGTTTGACGGATTTCAAGCCTAGGTGGCTGACGACCCTATCGGGGGTGGGTGGGGGGGGGGGACCTCCAGAACTACTATTCATAATTTTGATTGGTCGAATTTTTTGGTTGAAATCTTAACTTTTATGAAAAATATACTGGAAATTATCAAAACACTTATGCTCATTAACCGCTTGGCGGATTTCAACACGATTTGGCGAGAATGGCACTGTCATGGTAGACTCCAGAACATCTATTCAGAATTTTGCTTGGCCAAGTTTTTGTGGTGAAAATCATATTTTGTGAAGGATTTACAGGAAATTTATCAAAACGAACCTCCTCCTTAACCGCTTGATGGATTCTATCCAAATTTGGCTGGGAGGATTATATTGGAGTAGGCTACAGAACTTCTATTCAGAATTGTGGTTGGTCGATTTTTTGGGGCAGTCATCTTGGATTTCTTGAACATTTTCGAGAACCGTTTAACATTTTTAAAGAGCTACTCCTTAATTAATGACACGATTTCAATGAAACCTGGGTGGAATGATCCTATGGCGGTAGGCTTCAATATGTCAACCGAGAATTTTGACTGGTCAATTTCTTGATCTTGGATTTTTCGAAAATTATCCATCATGTCTATTTAAATGGAAATGGTTTAGATGTTTATGGTCCAGGTGAGCGTCACAGGCCCGTGGGCCTCTTGTTATAATTAAATAATGGTACTTACGTAAAGCGTAGAGATGGTTGAATTCACTCCGGTTCAGCTTCCGTTAAACATTGATGACATCTCAAAAAGTAATTCTATAGGTGTGCTCATCGGTTTTTATAACGTACCAATAGCAGCCAACCTCAGGGGAGTGCCAGATTTAATGACATATTGCGCATGTACGGATACCATACTGGTTGTCTTTGCAATATTTAATTAAATGTTTAAGGGTATTTGAGATGTACTAATAAAACCTACAGTGTATGTTAATATACGTTACGTGTATAGGTTTTTATTTTTGTCTGTCGTCCGGCGGAACCTTGGTTATCACCATTACCAATTGTTCGTACGTTGGTCAGTGTTTTTCACACGCACATCCCGCAATGAATTGTCGTTTACAACACAAAATGGCGCGTGCTAAGTGACAACGACGAATAGAAAGGCAAATAAAAATCGTCGTAATTATCAGCGTTATGTTGTCGAATTGTTCCCCAAGACCGTTATTAACGGGTACCGTGACTTGATACAAACAATGTATCGCTGCATATTAAAGGCATACATCCACACAAGAAAATAAAATTGTTAAAATTGTATACTCTTAGGATTAAATTGTGTATCTCAATGTAATGATACGAAATAAATCTTAACATATTTCATTCTGGATAAATCAATATATTTCTTTTAAGTTGTGAAGTTGAATTAGGTAGTACAACTTATACAATTTAAACAATTTTATTTTCACTCATTCTGGTGTGATTGCTGCCCTTTGATATGGGTGGGAAGCGAACTGTTAAAATATTCTGACATTTTGATTCAATTATTGAATTGATAATCCACCCCACCCCCACCCCTAAATGTAGGCCTATAGCCTATATTGATTCAATTACTGAATAAATATGATCATGCAAACTATTCATATCTCACTTACCGTTCAATAATTGAATAATATTCTAAAATATGAACACCTTTTGTTCAATTATTGAATTGTTTATCTTAACTGAATATAAAATGTTTTTGTATTCAATGTTACAAAACATAGGCAATATTAAAAGCGTACAAAATATATGTTCAAAGCGCGATGAATTCTGGTTATAATCAACACCAACGCTTGTCTTAAAAACGATTGCCGCGTGGTTCTGCGCGTACTTCTGTGGAGTGGGAAAGAAGAGAAATATTCAAACAACATCGCGCGAAGTCCAGTATCTAACCAATTATATGGATAGTGCACTGATTTTGGGACTAGTTTATTGAATATAAAATGAATATTAAGCCTGGCTTATGTCGGGCTGCGATTGTATGCGCCGCGACGGAACCGTCATCAACTCAAGAAAAATTTGCGCTCATGTCTAATTTAAGCGATTAAGTGCAACTACAATCAACTGGTCGCAATCCATCGGCCCTCGACTCATGTCGACATTCAACCACGTAAGAATAATCCCAGTGTACATTGATCACGTGCTCATTAAAATGGCGCTACCCAGAGGCAAGGTATGTTTATGTAAAATTTCCTTATACACCTATTTCCATGGAGTTCCACCTCCATTACAACAATACATTTGAACCTTCATATATAGGCTACCTGTTTATAAAGGTCAGATTTGAATGGTTTCATGGGTGGCCTTTATAGACATGTTTCACTGTATTCTTAACCGCTGTAATCTATTTTGAAAAATTCACATCTGTTCATACGTCATTAAATATTGTAGCGAATTTAGTTTTCCATACTGCGTTATTCTCCATCATAATCAAAATACATAAATGAATTATTGTCCCTTAAACCAATGGACTGAAAACCACGGTCACATTGTCTGATATCCGAAGCGTGATTAGCTCAACTGGCTGTTTTGGTTAAGTGAGCTTATGCTATATCAAGAGAAGATTTGTTGTTCGTTGTGTGACATCCAGCAGCTTTTCTCTAAAGCTTTTTTCTCTAGGCCGCTATAATTTATATTTGTCAGGAAGCATCGGTATAGGATAGAGCGTAAGGATTCTTTTAGTCAGAGCAGATTGACCGAATTGAACCAGAAAATCGTGAATTTGTTGTCAAAATTGTTGTTCTCCATGCTGCTTATACAGAAATGTTGAACTGACTGGGGTACAAAATGATATGACCACCATCAAATCAGCATATGTCCTCATTTTATTGCCAATATTTGATTTCTTATTAGGTTGGTCTCCTGGCACGGTTGCCACCAAATTTGTTAAGTGATCTGGATCAAGCCAGGCTCGATCAATGTAGATAAGCTATTTTGTCCAAAATACACTGTATGCTATACCCAATTCCATGATGCATTTAAGATGTTGAATATTCTCACACTTATTTAACTAGAACACATTACTGTCATAGCCAACTATAGTTGACTATCACAATCATTTCAAAATACGGTCAATCCTGCTCGAAAGTCAACCTACATATAAAGGCCACTTCGCAAAGTTCCACCTCCATTACAACAATACATTTGAACCTTCATATATAGGCTACCTGTTTATAAAGGTCAGATTTGAATGGTTTCATGGGTGGCCTTTATAGACATGTTTCACTGTATTCTTAACCGCTGTAATCTATTTTGAAAAATTCACATCTGTTAGTTTTATTTTGCCATGCCTATTAGGTGATACTCACGCCACACCAGAAAGAGCTAATTCAGACACAGCTTAATAGGAGATGTGCCGCAGCAGCTGCAACCATTGTTGTCGCTGAACAGAGAAAGAAGCGGAATAGGCGTTCGTGGAAACGAGATTGGATGGATGGACATGATAGACATGGAGTCTACATGAATCTGATGCAAGAATTGAGAACATCCGATGTTGCATCATATCAGAACTTTTTCAGAATATCACCAGAGAACTTTTCTAAAATAGAAAGCCGAATTCAGCCACTGATTCAGCGAGAAGATACAAACTTCCACAAAGCCGTTAGCCCCAAGGAAAGTAACCTTGCGATATTTAGCCACAGGTATATATATATATATATACTGCGTAGAAAATAAACTAAACAAATCATTACTCCATGTATATGCGTATCATAGTTGTGGCATATATAGTTACGTGTTATAGATATTACAACCACCAATCACACGGCCATTTATGATTAGATTCGAAAATGCTTACAATCGTAGCCCCACAGCAGGAACAATCATTATGGGGTAGTATTTACACTTGATTCGCTTGAAGTACCCTTCCTCAATTTGAAATTAGACCACATTATCATTTTGACATATATACTAGGATGAGTGAATTTAGCCAGGTTTGTTGCAGTACTAATTACACATCATACTAAGTTTATTCCAAACTCAAAGCTATCAAACATTTGCCTCCTGCCCTGGATATAGATGTTGTGAGACTAGGCATGTCCTTGCTTTAATTGTAATAACCCTGAGTGTGTATGTGTGTGTGGGTATGTGTGTATACTAGACTCTTTTGCCAGCGTAAAGGCTGTAATGTAATCTATTTGTAGGGGAATCATTCAAGAGTTTATTGTATTCCTTTCGTCTCGGTGCTACAACAATTGGAGAGATTTTCCCTGACACATGCAACGCGATATATGAAGTTCTCAAAGATGATTACTTGAAGGTATTGTGAAAACTTACATTATAATATTATGAGTAAATGACAAATGCACAATAAACTGAACATACCTTTAATATCAGATTAATTGCCATAGATTCTACATTGTGTCAATGTTTACTGACAATTAAAATTATAATAATAATGTTGTTGTTGTTGTTGTTGCTGCTGCTGTTGTTGAGTTCATTCGATATCCGCAAGTTCTCCGTCAGGCAAAGCCTGATTTATCCTTGCAGTAATTTGTGTTCGCAGTCTACGGTCACTTATTTTAAGCAACTTTGATGTAACCAATCTTCCAAAAATATCCAGGTCATCTTCTGGTGGTGCAACAGCTGTTTCTGGAAATTGAATCGGCTGGGAAAAGCGAAATTTAATCGGCTGGGAAAGCGAATCGGCAATGGCTGCTAAGTAATCATTATCCTTTCTCTTTTTCTAGATAATTTTCTTTTGTGGGGTCCTACATATGGAGCAGATATTCACGTAGATGGCGCCGCAATAGGTTGCGAATTATGCTGTGAACTATCTTCGTCGGATGAAGAGCTTGCCTTGTCCAGATGCACATCGTCGCCATTAGCTCCATTATCGTCATTATTGTCGTCGTCCTCGTCAATACCAATCGCGTCTGTCTGAAAAAGAATTTAAAATTAAATTAAAATGTTATCTTTTTCAGCTGCCGCAAACACAAGATGAGTGGACAGAAATTGCGAATGCATTCTTCGAGAGATGGAACTTTCCACATACATTAGGTGCCATCGATGGAAAGCATATAGCCTTGCGGGCACCAGCAAAGTCCGGGCCAACTTACTACAATTATAAACATTTCTTTAGCATAGTTCTAATGACACTCGTTGATGCGGATTACCAGTTCTTGTATATAGATGTAGGGTGCAATGGCCGAATATCTGATGGAGGGTTTTTTGCGGGTTGTACGTTGCAAGAAACATTAACACAAAGATTCGTGAATCTTCCTGAAAGTTCGACCCTCCCAGGTTCTGATACAATTATGTCGTATCATATCATTGCGGATGATGCGTTCCCCCTTCGAGATGATCTAATGAAACCGTTCCCGTTTTGAGATTTGTCACACGCACAAAGAATCTACAATTACAGACTTTCTCGCGCCAGAAGAGTTGTTGAAAATGCCTTTGGCATTATGGCATCAAAATTCAGAGTATTTTTTAGTCAGATTCTACTTTCACCCAAAAAGGCAGAAACGGTTGTCATGGCGGCGTGTGTTCTGCACAACTTCTTAAGGTCAAATCGGGATTCTTCATACATTGGTCGGGGTATTTTGGAAGATGTGGATATCGACACGCGTATTTTTACACCAGGATCCTGGAGACAAGGTGCTACGATAAAATCATGCGGAATTCAACATAATAATTACAGCGGTTGGTCACCGAAGGAAAAACGTCAAAAGCCGATGGAGTATTGCTCGAGCCCCGCAGGGTCTGTAGCATGGCAACATGAGATGATCTGAGCTTCCAGGTTCTTACGCTGTTTGTGTTAGTACAATTCTCTTGAAGCCTTCTATGTCAAAAGTGTTCATCTTGTCAAATCACGGGTTTTATATGATTTGCTAGTTTTCTAAATTAGGCAATATTGTTTAGTCATCTTGTTACCTAAACGAATTTGTGTTGCAATCACCAACTAGTGTAAGTTATGTCGGTTTCTCAAACTGTCAGCCAGTTAATATCTTCGTCGGCCTGTCTTTCAGTCAGTCATTCCGTCTTTCAGTCGAACAGAAAAATCTTTGGACATCTTGTGTATGATTAACATTTTTGGTTTTGGAATATTCTCGTTCATATGTGTATATGGACAGAGGGAATCATACTTATACATGTGGGTAGGTATATTTTAATGAAATATAAGTATGCTAACCTGGAATGAACTTGTTGTCTCCTTGCTCTTTACAAACGGCTGTAGGGAATCTAGCTGAGTGACTATCCAATCTTGCCTAGCGGTACGCATTCGACGTCCACTTCCAGATGGAGGAGATTTTACCAATCTGTCAAATTGTGTCCTGAGTCTTCTGAGCTTTTGAATAATCTCATCAGCTGAAATAATAATATCCATATAATAACATTTGGTTCGTCGTTCGATGGTGATGGTGCTTGTGATGCTGTTGCTGCTGCTAGTGGCGGTGGTGGTGATTGCGGCGGGGTAGTGATAGTAGACATGTGGTAGTGATAGTTGAAGTAGCGGTGATGGGAGTGGCGGTGGTTGTGGTGGTAGTGGTAGTTGTGCTGCTGGTGGTGGTTGTGGTGGTGGTGGTGGTGGTGGTGGTTGGGCGGCGGCGGGGTAGTGGTAATGGTAGTGGTAGTGATAATGATGTCGTAGTGATAGTGCCAGTGGTAGACCTAGAGACATCCGGCCCATCATTTCGATTCAATGTATACGCACTAACGACTGTAGATATAAAAGCAGCTTGAGATTGTGGACCTTCACTCATTCACTCTCCAATTTTTCAATGAAAATTTTGGACATACATGTAGAAAGATATGTCCTTCAGTCTGGCTTCGGAAGGCGCATCTGGGTATCATACACACAGTTTCACTACAATACGTTGAAATTATGCCGCTAACAGACAAACATACACGCACACAAACACGCACACAAAGAGACATACATGCAGGTCGACAGACATGCAGACAAGCAGTTAGGTAGTCAGAATGCAGGTGGATGGATGGACAGACGGATGGACAGAGATACAGACAGATTAGGTTATCGTTTTCCCCTTACAGGGCGAGTCTAATGTGATGGGTGACAGTTGGATTGGTAGGGTCGGAAGCGTGCGTGCGTGCGTGCGTGCGTGCGTGCGTGCGTGCGTGCGTGCGTGCGTGCGTGCGTGCGTGCGTGCGTGCGTGCGTGCGTGCGTGCGTGCGTGCGTGCGTGCGTGCGTGCGTGCGTGCTTGCGTATATGTTGGGGGGGGGGGGAGGAGGAGACCTTCTGGACCCATCCATGAATAACGTGTGGGCTGTTCCAGGTGAGCTACTAAATCAGATTTGAATTTTTATGAAGGCGTATTTCCAACAATATACCTGAGCGTCCAAGGGACTTAGATATTTCCTCAATTGACTTTCTTTTGGTTACTCAGTTTGAATACACTTTTTCGTTGGTATTATATAAAGCCGGATGTTCTCGGTATATAAGAATGAGAGCCTCTTCATCTTGCAGGGTCCAGTCACTCGCCATTCCGAATGGGATATCACTTGCTTTGCTATCCGATCCATGATTGGATATAGAAAAACTGTTTCACTGTACTGGATTGGCTAGATTAATTGATACTAGTTGTACACAATCGTAGCTACATTCATGTCAATTGCAACCGACTGAGACCTGGGACAACTAGTCGCAAAAGTAGAACATGCTCCACTTCATGCGACTGGCGAATTTTTTAGTTGACGACTTCGTGTGACTGACGGAAATCGATCGCACGTGCACTCATGTCGGATTTAATCGGCGACAAATCAGTCACTGGGAGTTGCTGCTAGTTGCATAAACTCCATTTGGCGACAGTTGCGTCGCGTCGCAGCCCGACATAAGCCAGGCATTAAGATAATTGATTATTCGTACCAAGGGAGAAATCCAGCTTTAGCTATGCCCCACCCATCTCTAGCTAAGCTCAACCCACACCTCGCCCGCGTTTGGATCGATCGATCGATCCCTGCTGTCCATGAATCAAAATTTTCAGAAAACTATACATGTAAGCTGTTGAATATTTAGATTTATTTAGTTTTGTTACATTAAGGTACACGACGTAAGCCTCTAAACCTTTATTTTCAAGCATTTTGGTGTGAATGGGCACCTTTAAATAGTAAAGACATGCAATTCGTACAGCGTGACGGACTATTAAGCGCTTAAAATGGAATAAGTCGAGCTATTCATGACGTAATTGATTATGATGTCATCCGGTACGTCACGTAGTTCATTATAACGTCACATGATTGATGGATAAACTGGAATCCTCCATTGTTTATAATGTTATAATTTTTTAGGACTTTGCTTAAATTTCAAATATCATCGGTTTAATTTTGTATTTCTTTTAAATTCTTTAGATAATTGTAATCAGTTTGATATGCATAATGCTTCTATCATTTGTAAGATTTAAAGTAGCAAATGGCACGAGTATTATCAAAATACTAAACTCGTATTTGCATGCTGACATTATTAAAACTAGAATGCGCAGTCGATGGCATGCCATCGCAAAAATCCACGCATTCACACACTTCGACCTTTGCTCTTACTTTGACCCAAAGCACAATAAATTCCTTGAAATGTAGTTTCAATGGGTAATGGGTTTCAAAATTGCAACAATTGGCTGATGCCCAATTTGCCCATTTGACCCTTGGTCACTGCCCTCAGATTAATTCAAGAACAGAATAACTTTTTGTACTGTAGTCTAGTAACTAGAAGCTTCAAAATGATATGTGACATGACCACATTTGATAACATTTATTTTTTGCCCACCATTTCCCCCACCCCTGTGTCCGTGTTCAATTATGCATTTCCATGTGCATAGATGTGTCAGTGTTGGGAGAGAATGCATATTAAAGTGTACCGAGTCGGTGCATGTAATTTCTTTAAATTACTTCATTGTCGTCGTTTTTGGTACCTATCAGGACGAGGAATCCAAAACTATTTACCTTTTTAAAATCGGACAAGAAATGGACGAGTTAACCTAAATTAACCCATTGAAATTATTTTCAAAATATTACCGGGACGTCGTAATCGCGTGTATGTACTAAATGAATGGGGAGAATGTCTATCACATTATAACGTCCCCACCCTTCCTAGCTGCACGCTGATTGGCTACAGGTTGCCCGCTGATCGGCTGGGCGTCCTGCCTCTGACGTCATGAGTAGTATAAAAGGAGCGAAAAATCTAGAATCGAGACCACACTTCGGCGAGATAGAGAGCACGTGGTAGGTTGTGTGGTCAGAGCAGTGCGACGTGGGTAACTGCTTACTGACTGTGGTACCCTACATGCAGCAGTGCCTTTCGGAATTCAGTTCTCATTCTCTGGTCAGCAATCGAACATCTGCATCTAAGTTTTTGTAAGCCCTCGGACGGCCATCCGGGGGTTAACTAATTGAATAGAAGACTCCCTCACCACCAACACTTAGGGGAGCCTTCCTGCGGATGGGCCTCACGGCCCATATGTAATCCATTCAGTATATAGAACGAGTGGTGACTCTTGGTGGACAACTCACCAGATCTGCCGAACCATGCAGAAATGTGGTATTCAAACTTCCGCGCAGCATGTCATGTGTTTAATTAACTTTTAGGCCACAGTCTGGTGGGACTCTACCTGGAACACCACAAGAGCTATGCGATGTATCATGTACGGTGTACTCAGTAATCTACATGCATTGTTTAATTATAAATTACAACTGTAGCCCTTCATGTTACAGGCAACTTTCAAACTTCCATTACCGGATGGACACTTTGTAACATTCTGCTTAATTATTGTATTAGCTATTATGACTATCTAGCGGACATCCGAGTAGTCGTTCCTCTTCACCGTCTTTGAGAGTGAGCCGCATCAACAGTTCGCCTACGGAGATTTCCCAGCAACTTCAGAATCGTGCCATCTTGGGTGCATCTCTGTAATGCAGCATCTACATTGATTTATGAACCTTTTCTGTACCGATGACTAATAGGTACTCATTTAGCTATTGTATTTCGTTACAGGTGCCGATGACTAATAGGTACTACCCAAGTCGTCTGAGACCACATTTTATAATTTGTATTTTTATGTAAATATTATCCTTGTTTTTGTGCTTATAACTAACGAGCACCGCAATGTACTATGACCTGATTTACTGTCACTACTGTAATAGTTAGTTATGTATATGGCAAGCAGCCATTCTAGTTACTTGTTTTGTTTATTTTATATAAAACTCTAGGACCACAGTACGCTAGGCTATAATATACAGCAACATTAAATTCGCATCACTTTTCTCCCAGCATCAATTTTACACTGAGGTCACTGTTCATGTTCACATTACGTGAACCTGACATGTGATCGACTAAACCTGGCTATTCTAGCTCGATACGATAGGTTTAAAGTAGTTAGGGACAACCACATCTTAGGAGACATTTGTGTAAGCCTCCTTTCTGGATGTAGCGGATATGTAACACCGCACACTGGGTAGATTGTGTAAAATTCGCCAAATACCTTAGGGCCACTTATTATATAGAGTGGTTGTCTCTTTCTACACTCCTCCAGGTGCACGGCTTATAAATTGTCTGGAACTCCCATCGACACGTTGGCATGATCTGCCTTGGGAAATTATTGGGGTTTCCAAGCGGTCAATAACAAAGTGTCGATTTCGCATACATCCCCTCTGTATCTTCGGATACCAGTTAGCATAGATAACCCTGCCAAAGAAGGAAGCACTGCGAAAAGATATTATGTAAAACCGGCTAGCAGTGCATCTCTCGGCATTCTGAAACTTAACCCTAATGACAGGCAAACGTTAGTTCCCCGGAGCCGGATCTCGAAATGATCTGCCCCTGACACGCAGGTTACGGATGGGATGCAGATCTCCATCTAATTCCATACAGCGACTGGGTGCGGTCTTGGAACCCACCACGCCCTCACGGGAAGGTTACTGAAGATGTATATCTGCCTCTTACTCCCCACCATAAAACACTTCAAATTGCTTATGTAAATGGTGACTTGTACTAGTGATGCTGTATGTGGTTGCGGTGTGATATGTAACCGGATCGTTATATGATTCTGAAGCTGTCACTCCGTAACATGTCCGCACACTGCCTTTCTGAGGGAGATGCTGTGTAGGGTGACATTCGGGAAACCGAGCATCTTCGCCAGTTAGGCTCATGTGTCAAAAGATAGGTAGAAATCCCTGCCACTTCCGGCCAAAGCTTGGAAGTAAATCTAACAACTAAATGGTAGGTTAGAATTTAGCAGAATGACTGCATAAATAAAGCGGCAACTACCAATGGACCTACATAAGATGATGGCGTTTGAATTCTTCAGAAATCATCTGCCCCATCTTTACATAATACAGCGTGCATCACAATGGACCTACATAAGATGATGGCATTTGAATTCTTCAGAAATCATCTGCCCCATCTTCACGTAATACAGCGTGCATCACATTAATTTTAATTTCACTAGGTTGAATCACACCACACATAGCTTATGTTTGAACAAGAGAGTGGCCCTTTTTGCCAGCTCTCTTCCTCCGCTTCAGCATTGAAGGCATTTTCCTGTGACGGAGGCCTGCACGAGGCACTTTTCTCTCATAACAATAATATTTTGTTACGGGTATAATGGTTTATATTAAACTACATAAGTAGCCTCGTTAGGACGCTCCCTTGCAGGGATACCTCACGGATATATAAGGATCCGTGAGGTACCTCTGACGAATCCACATTATCAAGACACCAACAGGTCTATGTACTAGTAGAAAACGAGTACCATTGTTTGTATAGTATATATTTTTAGATTAATTATCATGTCCAGGCTCCTAAATTGAGTTATGGACCATCATACCGGTGATACCAATAGTTGGGATGAAACAGTGAGGTTCAATCTCGGCTGCAATGGTTGCATGGCCCCACTGGAACGTTATCGTTCCACTGGCTCTAGAAGTTGGTCTTTGTACTTTTCGGAGAGTCACGATACGGGATCTGCTACCCCGAGAACTGTAGCTAACCAGCCCTTCCGTGCATCCTGTACATGTGGTGCAATGGAGTGGAGCAGCAGAATGGACCAGTACGTACCCCTGCGAGCTACAAGTGGTGCTCGATGTGGGGCTCGAATGAGAAGCGAACCCACGCCTACACTCAGCACAAACACGTTACAGTCTCCTTTATCAGACGAACAACAGTCATGTGATTTGGAAATAGCATCATATGATGAGAGAAATTTCCCTGGTGCAGAACAACCAGCACTGTTTCTACACGAGTATTCGCCGATCAGCAAGGCGACCTTCCGCGATGCCTCAAAGGCGGGTACTCAATATATCACACTGTTGGATATCTGCGAGAGGCACTCAACACCTTTGCCAGATCGCGGTTGACCATGACAAAGACCCCTGTGGGGGCATACCAATTCTTCACGACCATTACGTTCACCAGCGGCATCACAGGGTGACCAATGGCCTGTACCTCATGCACCATGTCCCGCATCTCCTCCAATAAGAACGCCATCACTGTACTATCCCTCCATACCGCGATGCGAACCAGGTGATGCGGAACCTCCCTTTCACAAATATACCAGAAGAACCACATCACACGGCACGCACTACCCCCATCAATCTCCTGGACCACCTCCATATGAGGAACGCCCGCCACAACGACCAACAGAACATCCGCATCATATGCACAGTATGCCTCCACCAGTTTATAGACCAACACCCGTCTATGGACCTGCATCAGGGCAGTATTCGGCGGAACCAATGTATCATGCTCAGCATTATCGTTGGGAGTCACCATCACGGATGCGGTATCAGCGAGAACCACAACGGGAATGGCCACCAACACCACTACCATCACGCAGACCAGCATTACACCATTCTCCCCAGCACTGCCACCTGGATTCGTGCCTATAACACCCTATCATGGCCATGGCCGAGTCATCCTCTCCTGAATTCAGTGGGCGAATGATTGGGGAAATTATAAGTGCCAATTCGAAATTATTAGCTGCACTAACCGGTTAACAGATCAGCAAATTGGAGAGTATCTGGTCACAAAACTGTCGGGAAAAGCTCTTCAAGTCCTGGCAGATTTGGGATCAGGCTCAACACCAACGTACATGGAACTGGAAAACGTGCTGTCGGAAAGATTCTGAGACACCGCCTTCGGAGAAACGAGTCATCTTCAGCTTAAAAACTTGCGTATACAAGCTGGGGAGCTCTTTCCGGAATTGGTAAGTCATATTCGGCGACTAGTTACGTGTGCCTACCCCAGCACTAATCACGAGGGAGTCACGCATCTACATCTAGACACCTTCATCAACGCATTGAGTGGTGATCCCACCTTAAAGGAAAAACTATTTCTGATCAAGCATAACAATTTACAGTCTTTAACGGTGACTGCGGTCAGAATCGAGAATTTCTCGGACCGGGAAAAAGTCTATCGGCGCCAATTGCATCCAATTAAGTGAACGATGCACATCTCCTAATCACTGCCGACACCACATCTGCACCTGCATCCGCATCAGCAACAGACCTGCGCACCACACAATTAGAACACCCACCAGTCACAATCACGCGCCTAGTGGAAGAGGGCGTGGCCAGTCCCATCGAGGGGCCCACAACAATGTCCCCGGACACAGGAACCAGCACAGCAATAACAATAGACAAAACATGCATGATAGGTTGGAAGAAATTACTAAACAGATCTCCATACTCACCAATTTAGTCACCACACCTAGCACCACCGTCGCAACACAGTCGACAACACGACCAGCAACAAGTATGGTAGTACATACACAGCCACTAAACACATGTTATGGATGTGGTCAGCCAGGCCACTGGCAGGAGCGATGTCCAAATCGCCCTCCATCTACAACTCCGACCGCTGACCGATGTACACCGCAACCTGAGTCCTCATTAAAATAGAACGGGCACTGATTATAGAGTCACTTCAGTGCCCACTCTCACAACCGGCTCAACTGCGGCATCCGAACAACACCGTCAGGTGGCCAACACTACAAATCACACTTCCATGACAGTACAGAACCACACACACCCAGCTTCATATTCGTCGGTACCAACGACGCACACTGCATCCACGACACCGACATCTCCCTCTGCGAGAGGTCGTGACCATGCAACCTCCATATCTCACAAACCTTCTTTCTTATGTAAAACGGCAGTGGTTGGTTGTAGCACCTCCACTCTGAAACAACGTTTATACAAGCACCACGACCAGCCGCCAAAGCACTTAACACCCGGTGCCCCTTGGTGGTTTGCAACTCACAACCCATAATGGTATCATGCACCTCATCCAGCAGCAGTAATAATGACACGGACAGTGATCAGCATACAACATCTTGGATCCGCAAGAAGAAGCATCATACAAAATTATGCAGTAATTTTGGCATCTACGGCCACAGTTGAGCTGGGACAAGAGGAAATCTTATGGGCCACCGCACCACAGATAGAAAGCAACACACACACAGCTATGCTGGAACTTGACCCTGTGTACATGATTGCCTCACAAGGCGCCATCCTCGGAAGATCGTGGACACCACCAATAAGGATCGTATACCATTTCCAGTATTCAATGGCACAACGGACCCAATAACCCTAGTACTGGGAGTTCGTTGTGGCCATCTGGTGGATGTGATATCCCTGGAGACACCCCCTACTGCACTTACAGCAGCAACAATTTCTGATGATTTACTGGAACATCTGCACCGGAAACAACCGATCCATTCGACAACTCGTACGATGTCTTCCCATTCACAAGGAGGCGGAAGCACATCAACAGGTAAATGACATGTTGCGGACAGGCATCATAGAGCCTTCAGCATCCCCCTGGGCTAGTCCAATTGTACTAGCAGGCAAAAAGGCCCGATCTTTGTAGTTTTGTATAGACTACTGCCACCTTAACGATCTTAGCGTCAAAGATGCCTATCCGCTACCCCGGATAGATCAGGCCTTAAATTCCTTGTCCGGAGCCAAGTGGCTTTGTACCCTTGACTTTGCTAGTGGGTACTGGCAGGTAGCCATGAATGAGGCTGACAGGGAGAATACCGCATTTCTGTGTAGAGACGGACTTTTTCAGTTACGCAAGATGTGCTACGGATTGTGCAATTCTCCTGGAAATTTCGAGCATCTCATTGAGCAAGTATTAACTACCCTGCAATGGGAGATCTGCCTCTGTTACATCGACGACGTAATCGTCTTTGGCTCCTCGTTTGAGCCGACTCTGTCCAACCTGGACAAAGTTTTAATGCGTTTTCACACCTCAAATCTGCGTCCTTTGAAGGAATCTGTTACCCCACTTTCCGTGACGGCTAAATATTATTATCAAAGGCTTGGAAAATGTCATATGCAAGGTGGCATCCTCTACATTAATAACTGAATAATGATTCCTGAGCATTACAGGATCGTGGTCTTAGAACAACTTTACAACAACGCTGGACACTTGGCCATAGAAGGAACAGTGGATCGCATTAAACAGAGATTCCACTGGATCAGGATACGTGATAGAGTGAAGGCATGGGTCGCCAAAAGTGTCCTATGCCAAAGACGCGCTGTTGGCCAGCACCATTACGCACCGTTACAAGTTTAAATTGTTGGTGCACCATGGGAGCGAGTGGCTATTGATGTGCTCAGACCCTTGAATATGATGGATGAAGGAAACAAGTACATCCTCGTATTACAAGATTATTTTATGAAATGGGTAGAATCATTCTGCTGGACCAAGAGGCATCCACAATAGCGGAGGTCCTGACTAGCATTGTGTTCTGCCACTTCGATATGCCTTATGAATTGCACTCCGACCAAGGAAGTAATTTTGAGAGCTGGCTAATTTCTGAGCTCTGCAAATTGTTTCATATATTCAAGACTCGCACAACGCCCTATCATCCAAGAAGTGACGGGATGGTAGAAAGGTTCAACCGCACCTTGGCTGAGATGCTGACTAAGGAAGCACACCTTGATTGCCGCGATTGGGATATACGACTCCCGTATGTGCTCATGGCATACCAGACTTCGGCACGTTCCAGCATGGGCTTTACCCCTGCTCGGTTAATGTTAGGCCGTGAATTAGCCTTACCCCTGGATCTGGCTATGCCCAGGATTCCAGGAGAGAAAAACTCACCATCTCTCTATGTAGAGCTCATGTGGCAGAGGATAGAACAGACCCATGCGCTAGTGAGAGCAACTTTATCCACTGCAAACCGGCATCAGAAAACATGGCATGACCGGCGAGTGCATGGAGACACGTATGAGGTGGGGAAAATGGTTTGGGTTCATGATTCATGATGTTCTGCAAACGTGCCGAGTAAACTGAGTTACCAGTGGAAAGGCCCCTATGTGGTAGTAGATAAGAAGTCAGACGTGACCTACCATATTCGCGCCTCGGATGGCCTGACCTCATCCACTTTGATCGACTTAAACCTTGTGTCAGTGATGGCCCAGTGCCAGAGCTCGGGCTGGGCGTTCACGTGACACCGGTACCCAGACAGATGTTTCTACAGAAACAAGTATTCCCGACGTTAGTCAAGAGTACGGCGGTGCCAGTTCGACCTCTCTCCTACCAAGCCAGGAGTCCAGTGAACGATCAACTAACGCTGAGGACGATGATGAGATACATACTCGTCCTCCTCAGACCGGGTATACAAGATCTGGGAAGTCGTATCTGAAGACTTTCTCGTTTGTACTGTCCAAGGGGAAGTACGGAAAAGCTGTTTCGCCGACCTCTTCCCATTCCCACCCACTTCATGCTATTACCACCATTATAGAGTTGCCACAAGCAGAAGCTGAAGCTGCGTCTGGCCATGCTTCTTGTAGAGTGGAACATAAAATAAGAGTGAGACCAACTCCCTCCCAAGGTGCGACCCCGCCCAATGCACCACCACCACCACCACCACCATTCCAACTGGCATTCCTCATCTCCGCACCGAGTTCGCACATCACATGTCCCATCCATTTCACACTCCACTTGTCGTCTGCTGACTGTCAATCTTCAGATATGAGAGAGTCAGCTGTTACAGAGGAGTTGGCATCCCGCACCCCAGTCATCTCTGCGGGTGGTGGGCAGGGAAGCTACCTGTTCAGCAGACTCTCGGCTCGAATATTCCAGGTACTTGAAAACTATGACAGAGTACCAAGTAACGGGAGATGACCATCCCCATCCAAAGAACATTCCCGACCATAACCACCCTACCAAGCCCCCACTAAGCAGTTAGAACATCACACCAAGCCACAGAAAGCCAGGATAACGCAGAACACATTTGCCCTCAAGGCTGGATACGTCAATTCTTCGTCACGTGAACACCACATACATGCCCGATTATATAGACAGTGTAACGGAGACATTCAACATCACCAACAACATGGATAGCACGCATCTCACATTTATAACAGAAAAAGTTAGAGACACCTTTTTCCGCAACATTCCCTACCGCACGAATGCGGTGAGTTCGTGACTTACAGCAGTCTGACTTTTCCGCAACGGCAACAGAATCGGCATTCCCCAGCGTGGAAAGTTGGACCTGCCCACCTCACACTACGCCAGTGTCACACAGCAACCCCGACTTCCCTACAACAGAACATCACCATCATCAGCACGAACCAACATTTCCGCAAGCACCCCATTATTCGGTGTGCAGAAAACCGATCAGAAGGGAAAGGAGGAACAACATCACAGCCATCTACAGTACGCGCTATGGGGGACATCCCACCCCACCCCCCTCCCCGGAAACGCCGTATGTAATCAGCTAAACAAAGATACCTGAATTACACATAATAACAGTCAATATTATTAAGAGAGCAAGATGCGCGCAGTCTATCGTCGGTATCTAGTCGGATTTTGCTACCGAAAGGAAATTCGATAATGTATTGATTCAAGTACGACAGCACCCATCATGGTCACGTGCACTCTAAAGCAACTCTGCCATTACAGAGTGAAATACATCATGTCCGATAAAGTTGATACCACAAGCATCGCAGTATCCCGCCTACTGCAATAAAAACCTTCACACTACATGACAGCGCAAGATTCAGCCACAGATAAACCGCCACAATTATCAATCAAATTCACCAACATGACAGAGACACAGACACGCAGGATGACTGTATCACAATCTCCATACGACAGTATTGTAAAACTGTGTGAACTGTGTCACACTCTTTCCGAGCTGTACCGTATTAATTAAGTTTGGCCTAGATTAGGCGAGACTAGTCCTACCCATAGAGGAGATGCTTGGCAAACCGCCCACCCGGTAACTACAGTCCAGCTTGGCAGGGTCAGTAGACTTGGAATCCGTAAGACATGGAGCTGTTTAAACCAAACAATAAATTATCGTCAGCTATTCTGTCCTAATTTTGATTAAGAACATAACTGTTCTACCACGTATCATTAGCGCATGAGCTGATGAAGCAGCATCAAAACATAGACAGTATAACACCATGAAGAATTTCAAATATTCTGTTACCTACATATTCTAGCCATCCATCAACACGGGCTGGAATATATACACCACACACAGGAGGTGGCGCATGTACAAGATCACGCGCACATAAAGGGATGCTGTTCTAAGGAACAGAATAAGGAAAACATATATTTCTATTTTTCACTTCAAATACGTACAGTCAACGGCATCAAATCTCCACTCATACAAATTGCCTAAGTTTGCGATCAACCACGTGCTTTCAAAACAAGAATCACGTGATCATCACTTCTATTTTCTGGTAAATTGGATCAAAGGCTATAAACGAAAGAACTGCCCTTCACGAAGCTACCACAAACGTGATGGAAGAGGCGAGAGGTGGTGAGTCGGGGCCATGGCCGCTGACGTCATCATGCTCTCCCACACCCCACCCTGAAATTTGAGCATTCGAGTTTATAAGCATCCAACTTGAAAAACCGCATCACGCTAATTAAAAGGTTAGCATCCACAGTAATAAATAGTTCCCGATTTTAACGTTGATCGGAGACCTGATTTTCCTCAGAGTGGGGATAAAAATGGCTATCCCACCTTCTTATATATATATTTACCTTCTTCTTAAGAAGGGACTATATGATGTGACTCCAGGAAAAAGAAAGTTAAATAATTCCATACATGGAGTGACCGGCTCACTCTGAAACTCATGCGTGGTCCTTCGCCATCCTGTGACGTCACCAAAACGTATAATAGGAGGAAAGCGCGCACTGAAACTTCATCCTCCCTTCCAAGTCGACACTAGGGAAGATTGGGCATTAGACTATTTTCGTGTCGCAAACCAAATTCTGCTGTTTTCTTATTATTTCATGTTATAATTGGCCAGGAAAGTATTATGTAGAGTTAGGAAAGTTAGGGAAAGTTTAGTTAGGTACGTTCTGTTCTGCATATAACCATCATGCGGGAATAGTATGTCACTTGCGGAAGACCTCGCCTTGTCCGACACCTCGTAGGAATCGGCACCTGCAAACATCGGCAAGAAATATCCATATACTTCAACTTCATATGACAGACAGCCATACTAGGGTGCATTTTCCAGGAATTCTGACTTGAAACTTCACATCAATCGTGATTATCTACTTCAGAGACCATACCGTGCGGACTGCAAGTACTTATATTCTATCACGCGGTATGGTGTAACACATGCGTTATCTTTTAAGCATTGTGTGTTGGTTGTGACATTAAAGCTTGTTGAGAAAAATGAAGATATCCTCGCACCACGCTTTGAAAATAAACTTCCAATTGTAGTAATTCTGACCGGGAAGATGGCCAAAACTAAATGTTAAAAAAGACGACAACCTGACTTTCCACAAGCAGCTTCAGCATTTGCAACACAGCCATCCAGCTCCAGCACTCCAGCAACCATCACCACAGCCCTGACAGCACCTGTAAAAGTAGCACTGGCAGCGCATGCAGCATCGACATTGACACCAACTGCAACATCCGCACCGGCAGCACCCGCAGTGACCACACCGGCAACACTCATCACCGCAACAACATCCGCATTCGTGATCGGACAGCCAATTTCGTTGTGATAACAACTCCTGTGACAATTCGGGTTCCAGTGTTACAGGACATTTCAGACAGTTCAGTATCTCCGGTCAGTTTAGTTCTCGACGAGGAGATACGTCTCTGCATGCCAGCACTCTGACATCCAGGTGCAGCACCATCATCAGAAAACCTACCACGCCGGACAGACCATACTCAGGGAAATGTCGTGTAGCCCATCAACCAGAGATCTTAGCGGTACCTAGAACATCTGCGAGTAGTCTTATTCAGGCTGTAAAATTAGGAAAATATCTGCAACCACTGGAGCAACACCATCACGCAATATCTCCACATTATTCAGCCGACCACATGAAAGCACCACTACCACCACCGCCACCACCACCGTGATGACAGCAACTTCGGAACCAGCAGCCATCAGGACTTCACCCATCATCGTCACCACCACAACTAGTGCATTCGCTAACTTGTCCACAGATTCATCAAACCTGAGCACCGAGAACATTATTAACATAGATAACATAATATCAGCACCAGAAGACCACCCGCCACGCCCGTCAAGTACGAATCATGGAACTCAAACTCGTTGGGGCAACTTCAGCAGACGTTTGTGGCCATTATTGTCGTGGATGCAGCAGAATGTGTGACTAGGAGTGTGGAAGATAGAACTATTATATTTTTATTTTTGAAATACATTTCTTTTTATTATATATGTTTTTAAAATCGAAACCCTGTCCCTTGGCTGACTACGGTCATCCAACACAGCTACATAAATTATTGCCTAGCTGTTTCTCAGCAAAATAATCGCTGCGGATTCCTGTGGTGTAAACACACTGTGCGCAGTGTAAGTACACAAGAAACCTCAGCGAATATGTCTTTGTTATCGTCATACCGTCCCAGCTATTGATAACTCTGCCTGATGAACCAGTTTTATTATTATATACTATTTTTCTTATTGTTTTTCTTCTCGTGTTAGTACGATGAGACAGATATGGGATGGCGAGAGCTATCCGTGCAGACCCGCCAAAACCGCCCACACTGTATGCATACTGCAGCACGTGGAGGTACGCGCTGGCCCACCATGTCGCTCCACTCCATCGCACAGCATGTGCAGGATGCGCGGGAGTGCTGGTTAGCTGCGGTTCTCAGTGTTGCAGATCCCATATCGTGTCTCTCCGGAAGTTACAAAGACCGGCCTCTAGAGCTGGTGGAGCGTTCACATTCCAGTGGGGCTGTGCGACCATTGCCGCTGAGATTGAACCTCACTGTCTCGTCCCAACTGTTGGTGTCAACGGTATGACGGTCCATTACTAACTTAAAAGTCTGGACATGATGGTATAATTAACAAGTCACAAATAATTCACTATGCAAACAAAATCACTCGTTTGACAGTAATGAGCAAATAATACAGTACATAGAGCTATCCAGTGTTCTTTCTATATGGTCTCGCCGAAGATACCACACATATCCATAAACTAATTACACCCCTAACACACAAAATATGGTTGTTGCGAGAGGAAAGTGCCTCGCGCGGCCCTCCATCACAGGAAAATGCCTTCAACGCCGAAGTGGAGGATAAGAGCTGGCAAAAAGGGCCACTCTTTTGTTCAAACAAAAATGCTAAGTGCTGGTAAATCCTAGTGAAGCCATAATTAATGTGATGCACACTGGTTTACGTGAAGACTGGATGAATGATTTCCGGAGAATTCACAATCCACCGTCTTATGTAGGTCCAAAGTTACTGCATTAGTAGTTGCCACTTTATTTATGCAGACCTTCTGCTACATTCTAACCTACCATTTGGTTATTAGATACGAATACAAGCTTTGGCTGCAAGTGGCAGGGATTCCTACCTAACTTTAGACACATTCATCTAACAGGCGAAGATGCTCAGCTTCCCGTAGGTTGCCCTGCATAGCATCTACCTCTGAAAGATAGCGTGCATACATGTTGCGGAGCAATAGTTCCCGAATCAAATAATGATCCGGTCCCCATTGTCCCGCAACCACATATAACACCACTAGGACAAGTTTACAGTTCACAAAAGCAATTTAGAAAGTGCTACATCATTTATGGTGGGGAGAAAGAGACAGATATCCACCGCTAGTGTCCTTCCCGTGAGGGCATTGTGGTTTCTAAGACCTCACCCAGACACTACAATGAGTTGGATGGAGATCCGCATCTCATCCATCACCGCAAGCTACGGATTTAACATTTTACCTGTCATTAGGGTTAGTTAATTTCCTTTCGCAGTGCTTCCTACCTTGGCGGGAGAGTCTAACTAACTAGTATCCGAAGATACAGGTGGAGGTGTGTGTAAATCGGCACTTTAGTTTCCTAGAGTCGGATCCTGCTAATGCATCGATGGGAAATCCAAACAATTATTAAGCCTTGCAGCTGGTGGATCGTGGAAAGAGACAATAACTCGATATTAATAAGAGGCCCTATGGTAATTGGCCAATTTTACACAACCTAGCCAGTGCATGGTGTTACATATCCACTATATCCGGAAAAGAGGCGTACACTACGAGTCTCTTGAGGAGAAATTGTCCCTAACATATCCTATTGAGCTAGAATAGCCAGGTTTAGTCAGTAACATGTCAGGCTAAAGCAACTAGAGTATGATCAGCGACCTCAGTGTAAAATTGATGCTGGGGGATTTAGTGATGCAGATATAATGTTGCTGTATAGTATTACCTAGTGTACTGCATCCTAGAGTTTTTACATAGAAACAAAACAAAATAACTAGCATGGCTACTTGACATATACACAACTAACTAATACAATGCTAATGATATATCACAGGTCTAGGACCTTACGGTGCTGTTAGTTGAGAGCACGCACGGAAAATAAAGATAATATTCACAGTATAAACAGAAAGTATAAAATCGCGGTCGGAAAGACCGGGAAGGCACCTATTAGTCATCGGTGCCATTTACGGAAACAATGAAATGTACAATAGTATAGCCGCTTGAGTACCTATTGGTCATCGGTACAGTGAGAATTCATAAGTCAATGAAATTGAGGCGATAATATCAAATGAAGACAAGATTTCCGCAGGCCGATTTCTGCAGGCAGACTTCCACAGCCAGACTGTTGATGCGGCACACTCTCATGACGGTAAAGAAGAACGGGTAATAAGATGTCCACTAGATAGTCAATTTAATTGATACATGATTTAAACAGTTTGATGTAAAGTTTCCGTCTGGCGATGGCAGTTGGAAAGGTGAAGTTTGCCCATTAACAGAGAGGGCTACAGTTATGATTAATTATGCATGTACAAATAACTGGGTACATGGTGTGGGATACATGGCACCAAGCAGTCCCACCTGACTGTGGTCTAAAAGTTAATTATCACACATGACATGGAAGTTTGAATCCACTTTTCAGCGTGGTCGGAAAATCCGGCGAGTTATCCACCAAGAATCACCATCAGCTCTACATCCTGTAGAATTACATCGGGCCCACAAAGCCCCTCCACAGGAAACTCTTTTGAGAAAGTTCCAGAAAGGGAGTTCTTATATTAGTTTATTGCCCCTGGATGGCTGTCCGGGAGCCTCCAAAATTCTGTATCGCAGATAAGTCTTAAGACTGCCCACCGGTGCAGGAGATCTCAATTCCGAATGGCACTGCTGTGATGTAGGTACCGCAGTCAGTTAGCAGTTCTCCCACGTCTAGCACTGCGCTGGTCCAGCAGTCTTATTGACGGGTTGGCTTCCATGCCGATGATGCTCTTGATCTTCGTTTTATCGACCCTTTTATACAACTCGCGACGTCAGAGGCAAGCGCTTCAGCCAATTAGTGGGCGAGCAGTAGCCAATCAGTGGGAAGTGGCGACGTGGCTATTACGTGAACAGCACATTCCCCATTCAGTTAATGCATACACAGGATTGCGACGTCAAAAGCAATATTTTGTAAATAATTTAACAGGAGCTTCTACGATAGCTCGGCCATTTCTGGTCCGATTTTAAAATAGTAAAAAGTTCTGTGATCCTCACTTCATTCTGGTCCTGAGCGGTACCAGGCACTACGAGACCGGTGCGATTTAAGAAAATTACGAGTATCAACTCGGTACACTATAAGCCCAATCCCGACACGTGTTGTCAGGGAAGCTCTGATGTGCGCACATGAGCACCACACGTTCTTATGGACTTAGTCATTTTTAACGAAACCGTCTCTCATAGGGCTTTATACATGCATACTATCCTACCCCAGGGAGCGTGCTTGGAGCGAATCCGGAATGGTCATTCCGTACCCAGCTTATCTGGGACAGTCCGTACCTGTCCGGTCGATCCGCGATACACCACCCGCTCCTAGTTTGATATCCATGCCAAATGATCAACGCATCATGGATTGAATGTAGTAGTGTCGGAATTAAAATGATACCACCTCCCTCAACTGGATTTCCATTTAGACAAATAAGCCCCCACCTCCCTCAACTGGATTTCCATTTACACAAATAAGCACCCACCTCCCTCAACTGGATTTCCATTTAGACAAATGAGCCCCCAATGGCCTCTCAATCCCTGGGGCATAGGTTGTTGAGACAGGGGCCACCACGGATCACAGAATGGCTGACAGGGACGTAGGATCATCCCGACACTACTGAACACCCATTTAGAGACAAGCCTTCACAGTGATATACACCACTGATCGCCATCAACCACAGGGCCGGCCTCTCTCTATTCTGTGTAGGCTCAGACAAACACATAGGCTCTGCCAGAGTCGCATCGCCATGATGGGACCACCCATAGGGGCTTCCATTTACCTTGACAACGCTCACCTGGGAGGAGGCTAAAGTGATTAGCATGTGAACTACGGCAGACTCTGGCATGTTCACATGTTACGCAGAAAATCTGGTGCTGAGCAGGGGTCTCCAGCAGACAACCACGGCTTACCCTCTCCACCCCATAGAAGTGGCAGACAGACTCGATCTCTTTACGTGGGTGAAAGCGGTCATAAATGTTTCTCCGCAAGGGGTCGACCAAAGGATTGTACTGGGGTTCATCCCGGAAGTGGGCCCACTTGTCATCCAATATCATGGCAGTCCCAGCGCCCCGTGCCACTGCTGTAGACACCAGCACGAGCAGTATGATGAGAATCATGGCTATATATGAAGAGATAAACTGAACAGAGTGAACCCCTCGAGAAATATCTGTGCCAGATCGAGCCCTGTTCCATCTGGATCGATAGTGATCTTCATCCCCTCAGGGGCAGGGGCTAGCTGTTTCACTCTGCTGTCGGCTATGAAACGTAGCTCTAGGACTATATGGGTCGTTTGTGGGCTACTGAGTCCGACTCGCTGAAGCAGTTTAACAGCACCCTTGACTTTGGAGACATGTGACACACCATCTACCCATAGGGTGGCCTCCTGGAGGTTAACAGCTTATTCTGGTCCATCGAATGGACGACGCAGCAGGAGCTTTCCACCTGTAACCCCGATCCGGTGACCCACCCTCATCAGGGAGACACCTTCACCTATGTAGGTGAGGAAGGATGACCCCCGATTGTAGAGCTTTCGAGCTGTCCCATCCTTTTTCACAACAGTGGAGAGGGGAGTAACCTCTATGTCAATGACTGTGGGAGGCCTATATAGGGGCAACCATGTTTGCCAGTCACCCCCAGGTCCAGTGTGGTAACACACTTCATTCTTCTCAAATATGAACTGCAGGTTTTTTGCCAGGGTCAATAGCAAACCATCATGGGCCATCAGCGGGGCACCGTTTGAATAGGGTTTGACCAGATGAAGCTAAGGTCGTTATTTAGGGTGTTGATGTCTGCCACCTCTGTATCCGAGAGCTCAATCAACGAGTCGAGGATGTACTTCCTCTTTGGGAAATCATACCGAAACACGATCTTGTGGCCATCTGTGTTGCGACCCAGGTGCTGCCTCAACACATCCTTGAGGTCTGTGAGCAGCTCCACCCCATCACTACCAATGGGGTGGAGGGAGAATGCCTTTGAGTTGGCTTCATAGGGCGAATGACTTGCCATCGCTTTCTTCTACCTTGGCACCATCAACTGCGTACGCATCTGCCAGGTCAGCAAGACCATTGAGTGAGCAAATATGGGTTCCATAGCATGCTATAGGAGCGGTTTAAACAAGACATATAACCATGCCGATTGTCCGACTGCTGCTCCCCGGTGGTGAGAATGTAATCTCATCCTCTCTAGAGGGGAGACGGGTGGCACAGTACTGTGTAGAATGGGTCCTCTTCGAGGTGCCCCAGTGGGGCACAACATACATACACACCAATGTGCACCATCAGCCTCCGGGCAGTGCACACAGCAGCTCACTGGTAGAAGTCATCCGGGACGTGATCGAGTATCTATCAGGTGCCAACAGCAACCTATGGGAAGCTATCAGTCCTAGCCTGTTCACACCTGTAAATCACCTGTTTGACAGCCCCTCCATATATGCCAGCATGGATGGGATATCGGATGTCAATTTAGAGTTTACACTCTCATAACTCATTGACCTGATGACAACATGATATCACACCAGGAATATCTGACCTTTGCCGAGATGATGAGGCGCCTGCTACAGGGTTGCCCCTTCATGACCCCTGCACAGATAAAAGCCTTAAACGAACAGATGCTCACACTGCAACGAGAAGGAGAGCGACTACAGCGGGAGAGCTGGTATCAACGGAGTGTGAGCCTTGCAAGGAGGCGAAGGAACAGTGAAGGTTCTTCACATACGACGATGAGCCAGATGTAGCGGAGACCACGGACGATGCAGCGGAGACCGCGGATGAGGATTAGCCAGAGAGTAAGTGGGAAGATGAGTCAGGTGTCTTCACAGACGAGGATGAGCCAGATGTCACACAGTGGGAAGAGGAGATGGCGTAGAAGTGTAAGACCAAGAAAGCCATCCAGCGGCGGACCTACTATCTTGGTCATAAGGTGAAGTTCCAGATGTCATGTCTCAGAAAGCTACTGACACCCGACATAGTGCTGGATGACCTCTGTCTAAGAGACGTCTGTCTCGAAACCAGCAGGCTGGGATGGTTCGCCAGGCTCTCCAAAATGTACCCTTCTAGGACTCATGAGCAGATTCTGAAGGTGATGCAGGTTTAATCTCCAGGTATACTATGGCAAAATCAGAGTGGCGGAAGCAACCATAAATATACCCTTCCCTGATGGCTGACGAGCGTGGTACCATCCACGGCTGGCGACTCCAGCAGATAGATACCATCAGACAGAAAGTTGGCCATAAGGCAGAAATGTACAGCAGAACGTGCAGGCGATATAAGACAGCCTACAACGTCCTCGCGTGTACAACCACTGCTGCGGGTGTGATTGGAGCCAGTGCTGGGGTGGCAGCTGTAGCCACTCTCGCTACAGGGGTGGGGACCATCGTCGCCATCCCGCTGGGTGGCGTGACACTAGCCACCACTGTCTTGGTCACAGGCTTGGAGGTGGGGCAGCGGCAGATCACAAGGAGGCTGGAGAAGCATGCTAAGTACGTGGCACTAGCACAGAATATGCTACGAACTATCGACGAGTCTGTCAGCAAAGCTCTCGAGGATGGCCAGGTCACCGATGAAGAGTACCATCATATATTGAAGGGCCAAGCCCTGTACCACACAGGGAAACCTAAAGTGCGACAGCAATATCACAAAGGCTCCAGCGGGCGAGTTGATATGGAGGATTTAATGAACGAGATGTTACAGCGAGGTCGCCTCACTGGTCTCTCGAGTCGAGGCGACCACAAATAGTGTGCTGCCTGTACGGTAGCTTTAAGAACACCAGTATAGATGGCATTCCCACTGAACCTCATGACAGTTATCCGGAGCCAACCGCCCCTCCTGGGTACACCCTTGACTGGCCTGAGTGGTCTACTGGATGATATACCAGAGCTAACACCGTTCTCCATCACAGTGGATGGACGGTCCTGAACCAGCTTCTCCGTCAACCCACGACCGCTGACCAACCGCCCCATCACCATCAAGGATGTGAAGCAAGCTCATACTTGGATGGCTGCTCCAAGGCTCTCATACTGGAATCAGCAGCTGAACTTTGCCGTGTGGTGTGCCACGGCAGGATGTGGAGTAAGTTCCACCCTGCTTCACTCCTATTCTGGTACTACTGAAGCTGTGCTCATCGCCAGCTGTCTCAGATTCCACGTGTACTTCACAATGCGAGGAATCCTCCATGAGCTGGGTGCAAGCCTCCCTGATACAAATGCCTTCGACCAGCAAGTCAACAGTCATAGCGTCTCAGTCGCAAGCAGACTACAGAGAGAGTTCAGCGCTCACCCAGACTATCGGTGGCATGGTGGTGACAACAGCGGTCTAAGGGTTATGTATGGTGACCCGAGACATGACTACTCAGGATTCCCCTATCGAACCCCCTGATGAGTAGGCTGTCGGAAGACAGCGACATTCTTGTTCGATCCAGACTCCGACCGGCTTGCTCTCTTGCTGCCACCCAGTCCTGAGCTGCTCCTATCGTGTTTAGCCACGGGTTCCCTGGACCATTCTTGTGGAAGAGCATCACCCTACCATCTTCGATGTGATGGATGCGATAGGTATGGGTGTAGCGGAGGTAGAAGGCGTTCTGGACAGTCTGCTGGGTCTTTTGCATGATCTGGCCTGTGAGATCTCCTTCTAGACCTCTGAGGAATGTCCAGCGTACTGACCAGCGTCCTCTATCCTCTGTCTCTCTTTCGCCGAGACACTGGTCGAGATTGTGTTCGCCTTCTCGCCTCATGCTCTGGGCTAAGGGTTCAGAGCTCGGGTCCCTTATGCTCTGGGCTGGGCTCAGATCTCGGTATTGCTTAATGATCCTGCATTTGAGAGTTAAGTGCTCCAGTGGATGGGCCTCCATCCGCCTCGCTATAGTCTTGGCTCGCAAGCTAGCGGTCACCTCCTCGTCCAACTGATGATGTTCATGTATCCGCTGCGCTTTCTTGTGGGGATTCCAAGGATCCTCTTTGGTAAGCGCTGGAAACCTTCCCATATTCATTGCTCGGGAGGGTCGCTTCTGCCACTCCTCTTCACGGATCTGTCCAATCATCTGGAGCAGGTCAGCTTTTTTGGCCTTAGAGTAGACTCTAAGGCCGAATTGCTTTGCAATAGCGTGAAGCTGTGCAACAGTACTCATGGTGTATATCCCTGTGGATGCCTGTCTCTAAATGGGCGTTCAGACCATATTATGTGTGGCGATCAGTACCTGTGGATGCCTGTCTGGGCGTTCAGACCTATTATGTGTGGTGCTGGCGATCAGTACCTGTGGGTGGGTGCCTGTCTCTAAATGGGTGTTCTGACCTTATTATGTGTGGGTAGGTGCCTGTCTGGGTGTTCAGACCCTATTATGTGTGGTGATCAGTACGGTGGGTGGTGTATAACCCTGTGGATGCCTGTCTGGCTGTTCAGACCCTATTATGTGTGGCGATCAGTACCTGTAGGTGGTGTTTATCCCTGTGGATGCCTGTCTCTAAATGGGCGTTCATTTCCTATTATGTGTGGTGCTGGCGATCAGTACCTGTGGGGGTGTATATCCCTGTGGGTGCCTGTCCCTAAATGGGCAGTGCGCATGCATGCCCATGGATAGGATAGTATGCACGCATGTATAAAGCCCTATGAGAGAGGTATGGCTAAGTCTGTAAGAACACGTAGCACGCATGTGCATGCGTCAGATCCACGTGTCAGTATTGTGAGAGAGTGTATGCTTATATTGAACCGAGAAATCACTTCATTCTCGTCGTGCTTGGGAACGATTAGGACCGGAATGAAGCGAGAATTTCAAAACTGTTTACCATTTTAAAATCGGACCAGAAATGGCCGAGTTATCCACAAATGGTAATAGTGAAATTTGAACCTGTGATTTTAAGTTTGCTAATAAACACAAAACAAGGATCTTCCACATTAACTGCCTCGGCCATGTATGCATTAGTAATTATAGCTGATAAGTTATGTGTTCTCATTGCCATTACTGCGTTATCTCGAAGTGACGTCAAGATCTAGAAGGACTGATAAGCCCAGTAACAGCAATTTTACAACTCACGCTCAGAGATAAGATTACTAAGAGGCGAGATTTTAGTGGTGTTGCGGTGGGTCAATCAATGGAGTATTGAATTGCATAGGATTCCCAGGCTGCAGACTGGGGTTCAAATCTGCTCAAAAGACCTCGCTAGAACTTACCTGAAATTTCGAAACTAGGTAAGACATAAGGGCCGGGGTAATATGACCAGGTTAATTAAAAACCCACCATGGCACTCCGCAGTGCGGGGTCAAAGCACCACAGAAACACTCACACACACACCAGCCGGCTGGAATAGCAACAGGGTGGGGAGGGGATAGGTGGGGTAGGATAGGATAGGTAGGATAGGTAGAAAAGTGTCCCACAGATAAAAGACCTCCTCAGGATACCGGTCAGAATAGAGAGAGAGAGAGGCCAGCCACTGGCCGGTATCCCGAGGAGGTTCTTCCGGAACAGTGGGGTCCGCACGGGAGTTTTATATTCGCTATGACCTTCCATGGCCACGGATCACTGAACGGCGGTCAGTTGAGGGAGGTGGTATCATTTTAATTCTGATACTACTACTACTTCTCGAGTAGGCACATAGCCGAGAGGAGCGTGATGCGAGAGATGCGTGGTTATAAGAGAAGAGCACATAGAGGTGCGGAAGGGCTTGGGAGTGAGGCATACTTTTAGTTTTCATTTTTGACATGGAATTGTTTTTCCAGGTCATTTCTTTTTTTTTGTTTTGTTTTATTTAATGGTGCGTGCTGTAACTTTATTTTACTACCTGATTTGGGTAAAACAATAGCTCCCATGGGCGTTCTCGTGGGTGCGGATAATTCCTTTTTCCACAGAGAATGCCCAAGCTCCAATGTACCTCAATCATTTATAATATACGCATGGCAGGAGTAAAGACAGATTCGCTACAGTGTGTTGTGTACAGGTCTCTGCAGCGAGTATTGCACAGCTGTGTAGGATGACCGTAGTCAGCCTAGGGACTGGGTGACAATTATAAAAACATTTAATAATAAGAAAAATATTTCAAAAATAATAAAATAATAAGTTCCATTTTTCCGCACACCTACTTATAAATCCTGCTGCAACCTCGACAATAGTGTCCACAAATATCTGCTGAAAAATTTCCCCATCATGTTTGGGTACTCCGACTCATGCAGGATGGACGTGGAGGATGGACATCCACTGCCGAAATATCACTATCTACATTGCCCAGGTCGGTAATACTGAAACTGGAGGAAGGTACTGATGTATCCATAGATGTGTTGGTGGTGGTGGTGATGATGACGGTCGTTATACTGACTGGAGGCGGTGTGGATACTGCTGACATCACTGTTGGCGTGGGGGTGGTGGTGCGGGCTGCAGGTTGGCTGAATGGTGTGATGATGCACGGTGAGTTTGCTGCTGCAGTGATTGCGGATAGCCTTCTTATTTTTACAGCCTTTAGTAACTTGCTGGCGGTCATCCTAGGAATTGCACGGATTTCCGAAGGCTGGTGCACGATTCTTCATTTCCCTGAATATGGACGATCTGGCATAGTTATTTTGCGTATGGCAGGATCTATTGGAATACTTGTGATCTGCGTGGGTGCCGGTGTGCCGGTCTGCGGTGCGGTGGTGATGGTGAGGCTGATCTTCTCATCTATAATTAAACTGCACGGAGATATAGATTGGTCAGAAATGTCCTGTACACCAGGTTCAGATATTGTCACAGGTGTGGAAATAACTACTGAAATGGGTTGGCCGATCACGGATGTGGATGCGGTGATGCTGCTGCGTGTGTTTGGTGGTGTTACTGCGGGGGCAGCCGGTGCGGAAACCACAGTTGGTGTCAATACTGATGCTGCATGTCCTGCCAGTGCGGTTCTTTCAGGTGCTGCCGTGCGGTGGTGATGGATGCTGGAATGTTGATGCTAGCAGGCTGTTTTGCGGATGCTGTTGGTCTTATGAAATGCGGAAAGTCAGTTTGTCACTGTTTAGTACGTTTTGTTTTTGCCATCTTTCCCATTGGAAGCACGGTAACTGGTAGCCTGCTTTCGAAATGTGTAGCAGGAATATCTATGTCCTCATTCTGTTCACCAGGTGCTAACATTACTACTAACACAGAATGTTTGAAAGATAGCACGTGTGTTACACCGTACCGAGTGGCTGAATACAGGTACTTGCAGTCCACACAGAATGCACATTGTAATAAATGATCGCAATTGACATGTAGCGTCAAGTTCTAGTTTCTGGAGAACACATGTTTACAAGGCTGTCTGTTAGGCTGTAATGATGTACACAGATTCTTCTTCCCGAGATGAGCAGGTGCTGACTCCTCTGAGCTGTCGGACAAGGCAAGATCTTCCGCAAGCGACATCTCATTTCCGCATGATGGTAATGCGTGGAACCGCCTAGCCTAATTTAAATTTCCTACCTCTTCATACTTTTCTGGCCAAATATAACACAGATAATAACAAAGTAATAAGTAAACAGCAGAATTTGGTTTGCGACACGAAAGTAGCCTAATGCTCGATCTTCTCTAGTGTCGAGTTTGTATGGAAGATGAAATTTCTATGCACGCTTTCCTCCTTTTATACTTTTTGGTGACATCACAAGAGGGCGGATGACCATGCCTGATAGTTTTAGGGTGAGTCGGTCACGCCAAATATGGAAAGTTTTAGTTTTAATCTTCCTGGAGTCAGATCAAATATTCCCTCCGTAGGAAGGAAGTAAATATAAATATAAAAGAAAAAAATAGAAGGATACTCGCTTTCATTCCCACTCGGCAGAAAATCGAGTCTCCGATCAACGTTAAAATCTTGAACTACTTATTCCCGTAGAAGCTCACCTTTTAATTAGCATGAGGCGGTTTTTCAGATTGGATGCTTATAAACTCGCCTGTTCAAATTTCAGACTGGAATGCCCGATGAGGTGTGAGAGAGCGTGATGACGTCAGTGGCGATAGCCCTGACCCACCCTCTCTCGCCTCCTCCATCATGCTATGGCAGATATGCGTTGGGCGGTTCTTTTGTTTATAGCCTTTGATCCAATTTACTGGAAATTAGGAGTGCTGATCACGTGGTTCTTGTTTTGAAAGCATGTGGTTGATCGGAAACGTAGGCAATCTGTACGTAATGTTGGAGTATTGATGCAGCTGATTATTTGTAGTTGATGTGAAAAATGGAATATATGTTTTCAAATCCTGTTCCTAAGAACAGAGTCCCTGTATATGCACATGATCTTATACATGCGCCGCAAAATTATTCCAGCCCGTGTTGATTAGTGACTGGAACATGTAGGTAAGAGAAAATTTGAAATTCTCTATAATGTTATGCTTCACCAGCCCGCGCAGTAACGATTTGTATACACGGTAGAACAGTCGTGTTTTTAATCAAAATTAGGACAGTATAGCTGACTGTAATTTATAGTTTGGTTTAAACAGCTCCATGTCTTGTGGAAATCAAGTCTACTGATCCCGCGAAGCTGGGCTGTGTTTTCTGGGTGGGTGGACTCCCAAGCATCCTCCTCTGTGGGTAGGACTAGTCCCATCCCTACCTAGACCAACTTAATTATCACAATACAGCTCGGAAAATTCGTGCTTCAGTTTTACAATTACAATACCGTCGTATGGAGATTGTGAATACAGTCATCCTGAGTGTCTGTGTCTCTGTCATGTTGGTGAATTTTATTGATACGCGTTGCTGTTTATCTGCGGATGATTCCTACGCTGTTGTGAAGTGTGACGTTTTTATGGCAGCGGGGGTGGGGGTGGGGGTAGCTGCATGTGGGCAGTGTCAAATTTATTGGACATGATGTATTTCATTCTGTAACGGTCGAGTCCAAAGACAGGACAGAGTTACTTTAGAGTGCGGATGACCAAGAAGGGTGCTCTCATAACTTGATCCATTATCAATCTTCCTTTCGATGGCAAAATCCTACTCGATATGGATGACAGACTGCGGGCATCTTGCTGTCTTAATAATATTGACTGTTATTACGTGTGATTGGTGTAAAAGTTTTAGCTGTTTACGTACGACGATTCCGGGTGGGGGTGGTGGGTGGTGGGGGGGGTGTGTGTGTGGAAATCCCCCGTAGCGTGTACTGTAGATGGCTGCGGTGTTGCTCCTCTTTTCCATATGATCAGTTTTCCGTAAACCGGATAAGGTGTTTGTGGAAAATGTTGACTCATGTTGTTGATGGTAGTGATCTGTTGTAGGGAAGTTGGAGTTGCTGTGTGACACTTGCGTAATGCAGATTGGGCATATCCAGGTTTCCAAGCTGGAGAATGCCGAGTCTGTTGCTATAGTGGAAAAGTCAGGTTGCGGGAAGTGATGAGTTCCTGTATTCATGCGGGAGGGAATGTTGCGGAAAAAGGTGTCTAACTTTTCTAATTATAAAAGCTAGGTGGAAGCTAACAATGTTGTTGATGATGTTGAATGACCTTGTACGTTTAAATAACCGGGTTCGTGCAACAATGAATTAACATATCCAGCCTTATGGGCAAGTGTGTTCTGTATGCGTCTATCGTTCTGTGTTTTGGTGTGATATTCTGACTGCTCACAGGGGAGGGGGTGGGTGGGTCGGGTAGTGCTTGGTAGGGTGGCTGTGGTCAGGGATTCCCTTCGGATGTAGAGGGTCATCTCCATTACACGACGGTTGATACTCTGTCATAATTTTTAAGTACCAGTAACATTCGAGCTGAGAGTCGGCTGAACGGGCTGCTTCCCTGCCCACCACCAGCGGGGTGGGGATGGGTGGAAGGGGGGGGGGGGCTTACTGTGGTGCGGCATGCCACCTGCCCTGTAACAGCAGACTCTCTCATATCTGAAGATGGACAGTCAACAGACGACGAGTGGAGTGTGAAATGGACAGGGCCGATGAGGTCAGAACTTGGTGCATAGATGAGAGACGCGAGTTGGGGTGGGGATGGTGGTGCTAATGGAGGGGATACACCTTGGAGTGGGATTGGTCTCGCAATTTGCAGTGTTGGAGGGGTACACCGGGTTGTGAAGTTTTGCTGTTCTTCAAAACAAGCCAAGGCCTCATCAAGCCTCTTCACTTCCATGCTATTTATTACATGATCGACTCCACAAGAAGCATGGCCCAGGGCAGCCTCAGCTTCCGTTTGTGGTAACTCTATAATAGGGTGTCATAGCATAAGGTGGATGGGAGTGGGAAGAGGTCGGCGGAACAACTTTTCCATCCTTACTCTTAGACAGCACAAAGGAGAGTCTTCAGATACGACTTCCCAGATCTTGCAGACCCGCTCTGAGGAGAGGGAGGGCGAGTACCTATCTCATCATCATCCTCAGCATTAGTCACGTGTTTACTGGACTCCGGGCTTGGTAGGAGAGGGGTCGAACTGGCACCGCAGTGCTCGGTACTAACGTCGGGAATACCTGTTTTCATAGAGACATCTGTCTGGGTACCGGTGTCACGTGAAATTCCCAGCCCGAGCTCTGGTACTGGGTCATTACTGACACAAGGTTTAAGTTGATCGAAGTGGATGACTGAGGTCAGGCTATGCAAGGTGCAGATGTGGTAGGTCACATCCGACTTCTTATGTGCTACCACATAGGGGCCTTTCCACTGGTTTGCAGAACATCGTGAATCGTGAACCCAAACCATTTTTCCTGCCTCATACAGATCTCCATGCGCTCGCCAGTCATGCCATGTTTTCTGACGCCAGTGTGCAGTGGATACAGTTGCTCTTACTAGCTCATGGGCATGTTCTATCTACTGCCGCACGAGCTCTATGTAGAGAGATGGTGAATTCTTCTCTCCTGGAATCCTGGGCATGGCCAGATCCATGGTTAAGGCTAATTCATGGCCTAACATTAACCGAGCAGGGTTATAACCCGTGCTGGAATGTATTGAAGTGCGGTATGCCATGAGCACATATGGGAGTTGTAGATCCCAATCTCGATAATCAAGGCGTGTTTCTTTAGTAAGCATCTCTGCTAGAGTTCGGTTGAACCTCTCCACCATTCCATCGCTGCTGTGGGGATATGGGGTCATCCTTGTTTTGATGATATAAAACAATCAGTTCATAGGGCATACCGAATCGGCAGAACACATTGCTTGTCAGAACCTCTGCTACTGTGGATGCCTCCTGGTCTGGCAAAGCAAATGCTTCAACCCACTTCGTAAAATAATCTTGCAATACGAGGATGTACGGGGGATGTACTTGTTTCCTTCATCCGTCGTATTCAAGGGTCCGAGCACATCAATAGCCACTCGCTCCTATGGTGCACCAACAATTTGAACATGTAGAGGTATGGAATGGTGCTGGCCATCTTTGGCATGGGACACATTTGGCGACGCATGCCTTTACACTATCGCGTATCCCGATCCACTGGAATCTCTGTTTTATCTGCGTTGTTGTTCATTCGATGGCTAGGTGTTCAATGCTATCATGCATTTGTTGTAATATAGTTTCACGATAACGCTCTGGGATCACTATTCGGTTATTAATGTAGAGAACGTTATTTTGTATGTGGCATTCTCCAAACCACTGATAGTAGTATTTTGCCATTGTGGAAAGTGGTGTAACAGATTCCTTATGAGGACGTACCCCCTCCTGGATCCACACGTATATATTCCATGTTTGCGTGTCTGTTGCTTGTTCATGAGTGACTGTCGCCGTGTTCCACTCTGTGCACCGCAATTCAGGGAACACTGGAAATGACTTTGTAGTATGCATCATGGTGGTGGCCACTTCTTGCTCATCCTCAAGCCCGATTCTGTTCAAGGCATCAGCATTTCCATGCAGTTTGCCGGGTCTATGTACAACATTGAAGTTGAAGGCCTGCAGGGATTCCTGCCACCTTGCTACCTGGCCCTCCGGATTTTTTTAGGTTTCTGAGCCAGCGTAGTGAGGCATGATCTGTACGCAGGGTAAATGGGTGCCCGTACAGAAAGTGTTTGTAATACTTGATGAAATGGACCGCAGCTAACAATTCCCTTTTTGTGGTCATGTAATGTCTCTCTGCGGTGTTCAGAGTACACGAACCATAACCCAGAACCTGCTCCATTCCATCTTCTGTGACCTGAAATAGAACTGCACCAATGGCATAAGACAATGCATCAGTGTCTAAGATGAAATCGAGGTTAGGCTTAGGATGAGCAAGAATTGGGGCAGTCATCAAGTGTTCCTTCAGCGCCCTGAAGGGACCTTCACACTCACTCGTCCACTCGAATGGTTAATCTTTTTCGGTGATCCTGAATAATGGTGCTGCAATCTCACTAAAGTGATGGATGTATCGATGATAGTACTGGCAAAGACCAAGGAAACTCTGGGCATATGTGACTGAAGTTGGGGTCTGCCACTCTGCTACTGCTTTTGTTTTTGAAGGCTGAGTAGCCACTCCATCGCCGGATATGACGTGTCCCAGTAACTCGACGCTCTATCTAAAAAGATGACACCTATTCGGTTTGAGCTTTAAATTGGCCATATGAAAATGCATTAACACTTTGTCCAGGCTGGACAAAGCCTGCTCAAATGAGGAGCCAAAGACAATTACGTCGTCGATGTAACAGAGACAGATTTCCCATTGCAGGGTAGTTAATACCTGCTCAATGAGACGCTCGAACATTTCAGGAGTGTTGCACAATCTGTAAGGCATCTTGCGGAACTGCAAAAGACCATCTCTACACACAAACGCGGTCTTCTCCCTGTCAGCCTCATTCATGGCTACCTGCCAGTACCCACTAGCTAAATCAAGTGTACAAAGCCACTTGGCTCCGGACAAGGAATCCAAGGACTGATCTATTCTTGGTAATTGATATGCATCTTTGACGCTTAGATCATTAAGGCGGCGGTAGTCTATACAAAACCGCAAAGATCCATCCTTTTTGTCTGCTAGTACAATGGGACTGGCCCAGGCCCAGACCCAGGGGGATGCTTATGGCTCTATTGTCTCCAACATGGTATTCACCTGTTGATGTGCCTCCACTTCCTTGTAAATGGGAAGACGTTGAACAGGTTGTCAAACGGGTCAGTTGTTTCCAGTGTCGATGGAGTGTCGATGGAGTGTCGCACGAAATGAGTTTCTCTGAGGTACATGTCTCCGGCTGAGAAACTATCGCGACATTTGTATAAGATTTTCCATATATCTTGTTTGTGGGATTGCGTCAACCCAACTGTGGCACACAGATATATGTCATGTAGATGTTCTGGCACATCATCAGAAGCTGTTGCTGGTGTAAGTGTAGTAGGGGTGTCTCCAGTGATATCACATCTACCAGATGCCCATAATGAACTCCCGGTTCAAGAGTTATTGGGTCTGTCATACCATTAAATACTCTAAACGGTATGTGATCCTTATTGGTGGTGTCCACGATCATTCAGGGACTGGTGTATTGTGAGGCAATTATATACTCCAGGTTGGCTTCCAGCATGGCTATGTGGGTGTTGTTTCCTAACTGTGGTGCAGTGGCCCATCTCCTGTCCTGGCTCAACTGTGGCTGTTGATGCTAAAATCACTGCACATGTGTCGTACAGTGATGACTCCGGTCGAAGGGATATATATCAGCCGTGTATGTATAGTTCCTGTTGTCTGCACTGTATGACGGCTTCGCTGGCACTGAGGAAATCAGAACCAAGCATGGCATCATTTTGAATGGAGGTGATGACATCCCACTTGATGAATTGCATCGCCTCTATCTGTATTACGAGGTTTACTGTACCAGCCATG